>JAQQZT010000039.1:21594965-21607454 GCA_030068275.1 Clarias platycephalus | reverse complement strand
ACTCGAGGCAGCATTTAAATGCCTGTCACAACATATACTATTTAATGTTGATTATAGTCAAGCACTTTGCCCCCGCTGGAAAGAATATGATGGCAAAATGCATAAAAAAAAAAAAAAAATCTATGCCCCAATTTTGAATAAATGTTGTATTAGAAAATAAAATACTGCACTTCTGTGTGCTTCATCACGGGACGCACGTGGGGCATTTAGAAGGAACATGTAAAGACATGTTTAAGGCTTGATCCCAAAGGAATTACATATACTAATAAGAGACTGGCTTTAAGTTGCTTTCTTTTACAAAAATGAAGATGGAAGATCACGGATAGATTTTTTTGTGCAAACCGACGACTGGCCTATACAACACTCGTGCTCGACACGTTTCACACTAAGCAACCACATTGCTCATACTCGTACAGTGAGTCCAAATCTCTGCATTCCTGACCGGTATTGAATGAAACCCATTGCATGAAGTGCAATTAAAAAGAAAGCACAATTAAAATCAACTCTCGGCAACGCCGATAATAACAGAGATAGTTTGATTAGAGTGCCTGTTAATATAGCATGGAGACATTTATACCAAACAGCAGATCGCTTTTCTTGGATACATTGAAAACAAATTAAGCTTTTATAAAAATGGTTAGTAATCTTATGGATTTAAGAATGTTCGAGATCACCTCTGCAAGTATCCATGCGATCATTTAAGCAACACCTGGAACCTAGTTTACCAAAAGGCCATCACACCATCACAACCCACGTGTCATTTCTCCAGCACATCCAGTGCTTTAGTTAGAATTGTAAGAGAAGTTAAGAATGACAACCGTTTAAAGTTAATTACAGAACTACGGAGTAAATAATATAAATAATCTTACCTCGTCATAGGTCGTTGGTGAAAAATACTCTAGTTTACACGCTGGAAACATCTCCTCACCGGTTCCCCAGCGGGCCGCCATCTTACAACTTCAACTCTGCGAAAATGTGAATCAGACCGCCCTGACTAACTCACGCCGCCGGCCCGGACACACGTGGTGCTGCAGTTCCCGGCAAAACGACTCACACGGCTTCATAACTCCGCCCAAGCTGCGTTTTAAAAGTCGCCTTGGAAATTTAAAGACGAACTCCCGGAATTTTCTAACAGTTTCTTCCCTCAACGAAGAGAGCGGACAGAATATGTTTCATGCGGTCTTTTCACCGTCAGTAAGTACATGGCCAAACCTGCACAGTATATATATTTGGACAAAAGTATTTGTCCAAATCTCCAGTGACATTGTATCCAAATACATATACTTTAATATGGAGTTGGCCCCGCTTTTACAACAAAACAGCTTCCACTCTTCGTAGAAAGCTATCTACAAGATTTTGGTGTGTTTCTGTAGGAATTTGTGGTGTTGGACGAGAAGGCGTGGTGTTGGACGAGAAGGCATGGCGTGCAATCTCCGTCCCAGTTCATCCCAAAGCTTATGTTAGGGTTGAATTCAGGGTTCTGTGTGGACCAGTCAAGTTCTTTCACACCGAACTCATTAAACCATGTCTTTATAGTCCTTGCTTTGTGCACTGGGTCACAGTCATGTTTGAATAGAAAAGGGCCGTCCCCAAACTGTTGCCACAAAGTTGAAGCATAGCATTATCAAGATGTCTTGGTATATTTCATTCATACCAAATAAAAAAAGCAATAATAAAAAAAATATTGATGTGTTGCTTCAGTTAAAAATAAGAAACTAGAAAATTTTGTCTTTTTTGTTTATTAGTTTTACAACTACACTGTACCTAAAATAAACACACCAAAAATTACATTATTATAATATAAACAATTCTGCACATACTCAAAAGAAAGAAAAAGAAGAAGAAAAATACATAAATAAATGGGCTGCCTGCAAGGGGCATACAATAAATGTACAATATACATCAGTAGGTTATGAAAAGTTAAATATGAACAGTTATCCTGTCTTTGAGATTGTCTGGGCAGGAAATGGACCCCATATCCATCTAGATAATATACACTATTTTCATAATTCACCTTTGAAAAGATGGAGTAGAGTGAGATTTCCAGTTTGTTAGAATAAGTCTCTTGGATGGGTTCATACTGAGCATCAATGATTTCTGTAAGGCTTTAGGTAGATGCAGAGTGGATTCTGAACAGCCAAAGATTGCTTATTTCGCATGTGGACTAATATCTTTGTCATATTCATTCATTTTCTAAAATATTACATCTGTTACACTGAGCTATTAATCAGCTTGCCCATCAGGGACAATCTGATCATTTTGATTTATACACATTTTCTCACATTTTATACACATTTCCATATTTTATTTTATTCTGTATAGCTGCTTTGCAACAATGACCATTGTTAAAAGTGCTGTACAAATAAAATTGAATTGAAAATTGAATTAAATATTGTAATGTATTGCAACAAGTTGAAAAGCGTTGCTGAATGCAGGGCTAAATTCTTGTCAAAGTGCTTAGCTTTACACTAGTAAAATAACCTGTGTGACACAGATATGCAAGAAATAAATAGACACTTTATGCAAAAAAAATTATGCAACATAATTAGTTTAATTTGTCATTAGTGATCAAATAAGGTTGAACTATAAATACATTATTAATACATACATAATATGTTGAAAGTCAACTTTAAAATTTAGCAACTTTAAAATCAACATCTTGCTTAGTCATAGAATTGGGCGATTGAAGTTCTTAAGAGCATGAAGAGGTATTTCAGAAGGCCCAGGTCAGCCAGGTATTCCTAAAGAACTTGGACTATCTATCTTTATGCACAGTCCAAGCTAGATAAAAGGAAACCAGTTGTAATCATAATAACTTAAGCAAAGTTTGGTGCATACTTAACGTACGTGACAAAAACCCACTTATTGCTCTTGTACAATATCTCCAGGTGGTTGTTCAAACCTGCTGTGGACTGCGAATCAGCAAATTCTAGAATGGTGCTTTTTGCAGTTTTATTAAAAGAATTCTCAATATAAACACAAACTGATAACATAATACACATCTTGCATTATGGTTCACTGTTCTGAATTTTCGACTTTGTGAAGTACAAGTCATTCCCATTTTGTTAAATGAAAAATAAATAAATTTTAATTATAATAAATTGGAACTAAAATAAACTCAAACTCATTGGATAGAAGCAAAATAAGTTAATGTGTTTTTAGATGTTGACGTTTTAGTTATTTTTGCAAAACATCCCAGGAATCTATGGCAGAGCAAACAATCTATGACCAGAGGAAAATTGTTACCTTATTCTAGTTACGGATTTTGTCGTGGAAATTGTCATGGATTATCATCCAAATAGATAACCACAAACATTTCTGAAGATTCCTTCCATGTAGGGGTAAAAATGTTGGTCAAGTCCTTAAAACATGAATTAATGCTTTGACTAAATTAGTTATTTAATTACTCACCCAAAGAGTCAATGACCATTTTTAACAGCATTTTCCCTATAGAGGATATCATATTCTTTAATTCCTTAAAATTTCGTAAAGTTACCCTTTTATATTAAAGAAATTATGGGGATTTTGGTGCTGATCACACTTTTTGTTTAAGTTACCTTGTAAACAAAATACATCAATAATTCAGTTTTGTTGTGAGTGAAATTGCTGTAACTTCACAATTTTAAAGATATACTAAAGGTTACCCTCACACACCCATCCAGTAATCTGGTAATCTAATGACTTGTATTAATATACTGTATATTAATACCTCACAGTATGACATAAAAGTTGATGATGAGGCTGCCTACTGTTACATTTGTAGAGGAACACCTGCAACACACCTGCGACACAGAAGTTAGTGTAATTAAGTGGAAAAAGTAGTAGTGAAAGTAGTTTTAAATCTTTACCAGTATTATGTAACCAAAAGGTGAGAAGAATAAACCATGGAGGTGATGGACAGACCTAAGAAACCTACAAAATGTACTGTATATTTTTTATTATTCCACTTTAGAATATCAGCTAATTTCCAATAAAAACAAACAAACATATGGTTTAGCAGCAATTTGGGGCAGCTAAGAAGAATTAATAAGGAGACAATGTAGGTTAAAATTTTTTTTTTTTTTAAAGATTACATAGTGTTATCAGATGTGTTTAGATGAAAGTGCTTCTCTGACTCTGATTTTGAATGTGAGTATAGGAAGGCAGCTGCTCTCTGGTCTTTTCCAGTACTGTGGATCAACATATAGAGTGTAAAAAACAACTGGAAAAAAACTTCCATGATGTCACCATTAGTTTTTCTGAAGAGCAGTTTTGAAGCTCTTGAACAGTTCAAGCTCTTGAACTGTGGGAGTGCTGGTCTATATCATCACCTTTGCAGGAGCTGACTCTGCCTATAAATGACCATATGGGTGGAGCAAACAGTGCCTGGCTTCTGGTTGGAACATGCCAACTTACCTCAGCTAACATAAGCTAGTTAACTTAACGTTTTGCTTAGTTGGCTAATGATGATGTATATGCTGATGTTACTATGAATTTGATTGAACTCTCTCATTCATACCCTAGACGTCCTTCCATGTCAACCTCTACATTTAATGTAGTTTGACACCTCCATTACAGCTGTCACTCAAATTGTACATGCCCCTATTTATTTATAATTTTATGGCTTATTCTAATTTTAACTTTCAAATTACATAAGAATTCATGCCATTGGAGATTATGGGGATTGACTCACTTTTGGATATCCCAGTGGACATTCAAGGAACTGCATGTTTTGGCACTTCTGCAATGGCTTCATTTATCAGAACAGGAGGTTGCTCTGGGCGGCACAGTGGTGTAGTGGTTAGCACTGTCGCCTTTCACCTCCAGAGTCTGGGGTCAATTCCCGTCTCTGTGTGCATGGAGTTTGCTTGTTCTCCCTGTGCTTGGTGGGTTTCCTCCCACAGTCCATATGCAGGTTAGGCTAATTGGCGTTCCTAAATTGCCCGTAGTGTGTGAGTGTGTGTATTTGTGTGTGCCCTGTGATGGATTGGCACCCTGTCCAGGGTGTACCCTGCCTCGTGCCCTAAGCCTCCTGGGATATATACAGCATAAAGCAGTATAGAAGATGAGTGAGAGTGAGTGAGGTTGCTCTGTGGGACCATACTGACCTACTCTTACCAATGCTGGCAACCAACAGTTATTAATAATAATTAATAATTATTAGAACGCCTGTGACAGGGAGTGATGCATATTGTTAAACGTGTCAGTCCCTCTATTATCACCAGTCGTGGTATGGCTCTCCTTTAATCAGATTACTTGGTTGGAACTAACTGTTGCATAATTAAGCAATGCCACATGAGAGGGAGTGCTGTTGTACTGAATATCAGCATGACTTTGATGCAGTTGTAGATATCACAGCTGTGCTAATATTTAGAACAACTGGATGACTTTAACTGTCATATTGCTATTGTACAAAAGTTCTACAAATGTAATTTATTATCAGTAGATTATGATTTGTTTATATATTTAATCAGTTACTTGCCTCTGCCAACACATAGCCTATCCTTCCACAACTGGCAGAATTAGCTTTAAGCTGGAGACTGGCAGTGAGCAGCTGTCATTTAGTGTAATTATTTTTTAATAATAAGTTTTAAAATTTTACCAGTGTTATTTAGGCAAAAGGCGGGGAGAATAAACAATGGAAATGGTGAACTGTCCTGTCAATCTTATACTTTTGTCTTCATATTTTCACTTATTATGTAAAATGTAAAGCTATTGTGCTACGTAGGGTTTAGAATCCCTTGTTTCACACATTGAGTATTGCCTTTGTTTAGGGTTTAATGATTGTTAGAAAAACTGTGAAGGAGCATGATACATATAGTTAAATGGCCCATTCCTGTTATGCTCTTATGATCATACACTTATAGAATACCTCTTGTTCAATCAAATGTCTCAGTCGGAACTAACTGTTGTATAATATATGATGTGAAAGTTAATTAAACGTCTCCTGATTAAGATTGTAATAAATGCATCTTTTATTCATTGTTGAATCTATACTAACCATTAAGTGATCGTTTATGCATTTGGGTTGGGATTTGTGAGAAAAAAAAATCTGCAAAATTGAAATGTTTAAGATCATGTATGTTGGAGAGCATGTGTGTCAGTACATGCAAGTGTCTGCTGGAGTGTGTGCATGCTTAAATGGCTGCATATGTGTATGTGTGCAGCAAAAAAGTTAAAAACAGCCAACTACATACAGCTTTTGTAAAATCATACCAGGCGTTCAAAAAGTTTATCTAGTTACATTATATTGGCTGTTAAAAGCTGCGATATATGCTGTACAACATTCACTCACACTCACACACACACACACACACACACACACAAAGAAGCCAGATTATATAGCTTTGGGATTATAACTTGGGACTTTGGGATTATTGAAATGTGTGAGAAAATGACAAAGTTCCAACGAGTTCCAAATATTTATAGAGGAAAAAAGATGGAAGAACGACTGGAGGGTCAGATGCATGGATCGAGGGACGGATGGAGAGGAATAATAATTGTTATTGAAAGGAATTATATGGGATTTAAACGTGATTTAGACTTTTCAAATAGTTGAGTGCATGCTGAGCCAAAAATCTTGAAATCAGAGCAATGAAATGACATAATATCATAAGTAATATGATTATTTATTAGATCAGTTAATGGAATAAAAACGGAAATAGGTTATATGTTGGCAGGACGGTGGCTTAGTGGTTCGCACTTCCGCCTTGGACCTCCAGGGTCCGGGTTCGATACCCGCCTTGAGGTCTGTGTGCATGGAGTTTGCATGTTCTCCTTATGCTTGGTGGGTTTCCTCTATGTGCACCAGTTTCCTCCCACGGTCCAAAAACATGCAGATTAGGTTAATTAATGTTCCCAAATTGCCCACTGTGTGTAAATGATCGTGTGTGTGTGTGTGTGTGTCCTGCAATAGATTGGCACACTGTCCAGAGTGTACCTCGCCTCGTGCCAGGCTCCAGGCTCATCGCAAACCTGTATACAAGATAAAGCAATACAGTATGAGGCGATGAGTGAGTGAATGAGTGAGATTAGTCTGAGTTGACTTCGTTAAATTCCTCAGTGTTCAGTATGAGCTTAAAAAGCCTTTATAGTTTCATGTTTCATGACTACTATTAGACAGGGGGTAAAAAACATTTTAACTTATTTCACGGATTGTTGGGCATTTTGTGTGGGATTTTAGTAACGATATGCTAATACATAAAGTTCTACATGTGTATAACATGATCGTATCGAACAGGAACCCCAGAAAACCATAAACACCCATTTTCACGTAAAGGCTGAGCAGAAAATTCTCATGAGATTCATTTGTCTAAAATCTGAGCTAATGTGGTATCGTCTTTTGCCACAAGGTGGCGATGTTGGACATGTTTGTAGGGAGCTGATGTTGACGTAAGCGGGTTCATGAGAGAAAACGGCGCCATTCTCCACCCGTCTGCTCGCAGTGTTTTACATATTCACACGGATGTTTAGACGAATAACATCGCATTTTTATCAGTTAGTTAAATCAAACAGTTTTGCAATGCGCCTGTGGCTTCAGTCAGCTGATTGAACTGATTCAAACATGGTAGTAATGGGTTATGTCCCTAAATCAGTCAAGTTGTTCTCTATAGATATATAACAAAAATGTCACCAGATTAGAATGGAAGCCATTTAAGTTTAAATATTTCTTTTACTAAAATGAATTATTGGAGCAATTGGAAAGATGATACAAAATCAATATTTCCAGTCATGACAAGATTGAGAGGTTGGATTGGGAGTTGAATGAAATGATGTATTTTTATCAGTGCAAATACAGCAGAGAAGATCAAGGCTGACAGGCCGCTCCCTGTTTGCCATCAGAAGCGTGATTCAGAAAGAAATTTTACTCTTTCAAACATGCACAAATTCTCCCAAATCACGCTGCTGCTGCCTTCCCTCAACTGGCAGATTTTAAACACTTATACTTGCATATAAACCCAGCTCTCATTTCCTAATAAACCCTGCTCTGCACTAGCATGGTTCAACATGGCCCACAAGACAAACATGCATCGAGATTCTTCTCTGGTCTGGTGCAAACCCAATGGCCTGTTGTTAAAAGAAGATGTGTCAAACCAATATGAAAAAAACCCTTAACTCGTACCGTAGTTTTCTTCTCAGAATTTTGGCATTGTAGTATTTTCAGACAATGGCTTCTTTTTAAAAACAAATATATATTTTGTGATATATATGAAAAAAAAAAATTCAGCCACTCTGGGTAAGGTAAAAAAGTGAGTTCAGGTTTATTGGGACAAATTAATTTATTAGCATTTATATTTTCTCCTGACACATAAAAAGTCATATATAGTTCATACTGTACATCTCAACCATAACATTATGACCACACGCATAAGATTCAGTAGGTCACCCCTTTTGCCACCAAAAACCATCATGAATCTTGTCACAGTAGTTACAGTAACAATATCTTGTTACAATAGTACCTGAGAGTGAGTGGGATATATTAGCCACCTTTTTTCTCAATTTAATCTGTTACAAGCAGAAAAAAATGGGCAAACATAAGGATTTGAGTGGCTTTGATAAGCGCCAAATTGTGATGGCTAGATGACTAGATCAGAGCAAATCTACAACTTGCAGCTCTTATGGGACGTTCCCAAGACCTGTTGTCAAGACCTTCCAAAAGTGGTCCTAGGAAGAAAAGAAAAAAGGTCAACCAGCAACACCATCATGGGTGGCTAAGATTCACCTTAGTAAAGAAGTAAAGGCTAATTCGATAGAAGAGCTACAGTACAGTACCTTATTGAAAAGTTTAATCTGGTTCTGATAGAAAGGTGTCAAAAGAGTGCATTACAGTTTTGGTGACATAAAGAAGGGACCTACACAATCTTATCATAATGTAAGTGCTGTCAGTGTGCATATATATATGTGTGGTCAGCATCAAATAGGATATCAGAAATATCACACATTTTTGCTGTAATTTGGTTAATGGTGTAAGAGGCTGTTGGTTCCTTTGTCTGTGTGTCTGCCTCTCTTAAAAGACATTGAGGAATAGAAACATGGGAAAGAGCTGTGTTGGGTAATTGTCTGATTGTTCATTTGGTGATATAAAAAAACAAGTTAACATGTGAGGGGAAGAAATATTACATTAGATAATATTAATATAATTTTGTGCACCAAGATTTTGTTTCAAATAAGAACAGGTTCTTCTTGTTAGTCTATTGCTTACTGCTACCCAGCTGTACAGGAAATCGTTCATCTACCACTACTGTTGCCATGGCGACTAGAGGGGAAATCCATTTCATCAGCTGTCTTCGTCATACTGCCCTCCTCCTGCTTTTGCTCCTTCTTCTTCCCTCCCCCACCCACTTTTTCCTTCTTCTACCCTAATTTCTTTGGTCTCTGTTCTTGTCTGCTTATGTTGCCTGTTTATGCAGGATCATTAATCAGGCCACATGAATTAACACGACAACCACCAACAACATAACTATTAAATCTAAAGATACTGGCTTGCCATTTTTTCATATTGGAAATTTCCTTTGCTTATTGGCTGATATTTGGTGTGTTATTTTAATAGAAATTGGAACAACGAAGATAAAAGCCATATAGAAGCAAAAAACCCTTACAAGCGAATGCATCTGTGTGTGCATGCTGTTATGTACATGGCTGACTGAAGGCTTTGTTCAGTAGGCATGGATAAAGCTCTGGGTGACAATGCCTACACTGATGACCTTGCAGTAATTCCACAGGGCAATAGGGCAGGACAGCAGCTGCTATTGATACCAGATACAATAAAAAAAGATACAATAAATAAAAGTAAATAAATAATAAAAGAAATATGTTAATCATAGTCTGCTTAAGGGCTTTCTGATGTCAATAATAGATTTGGGAGTGTGCATGTCTATTTATATAGCAAGGAATTAGTGAACAATCACTGTAGCTAAGTCTTGGTTTGTTTTCCTCAACTGATTTAATAAATAATGATATTAGTTATAAAATTAAAGCATTTCATCAATTACGTTTAAAATGTTTGGCTTAACATGTACTTAACACAGTCTAAATCCATTTTGATTACCATTTAATTTTAATAAAAAATATATACTATTCCATCCATCCATCCATCCATCCATCCATCCATCCATTCATTCATGCTACACTTGAATCATACATCCAATTAATCTATTTTTCTGGGTCAGTATTTGGAATGCATGCTTTTCCATTTGTCATTTTCTTACACATTTTATAATCCAATAACTATAACACTTGTCTGATACCTTTGTATGTATTTGTGGGTGCCACTTGGATTTTTTTTTTAATAATAATACGCAGCCATAATAATGTCAATGTGAAGATTAAAGCAGCTTGGGTGTTTGGATTTGGATTAATTGTGTGCATGTAAAAATCCCCCAAAAAGAATGAGTCTATCAAGAAAAATGGTAAATTTCTCTCTCTCTCTCTCTCTCTCTCTCTCTCTCTCTCAGTCACGCTCAATGGGGGAGGGGCAGTTGTGCACATTTATCTTTTCTTGCTCTCAACACTGTACCAGAACCACACAGCACAGGATTGGCTGCCCTGTGCATTCTGTGAAAGGCAGAGGTTGTATAGAGGAGCAATTCAACTGGAGAGATCTGCACCACATCACATAACTTGGAATTAGTGTCTCAAGCGTACTAATATAAAACCTGCCTGGCAGAACAAAAACGAAGGGGCATGAACTCAACATTGTGCCCATAGGATGAAGTATTTGTAAGAGGAGGGCAGGTATGAGCCTTTGTATTTTCCTTTGGACAATGTCTGGCTAAGTGTGTTCCCTGAGAGAGGGGGAAGTGGGCTTGAGTTGGCTTCCTGAGTGATTCCACTAGCTGTAGGGCGGAGCATGAGAAGGGCTGTCAGCCAGAGTGGTGTAGCAGACAGTGTGTGTTTGCGTGTTTATGTGTGTGTGTTGCAAAAGTGTGAGGAAGAGGGACAGTGCGAGAGAGAGAGAACCTTTGGCCACTACTACTGCATCCTTTGCAATATCGGAGTCTCCGAGAAGAGCTAAACCCGAAACACAGTCTCTCTGAGAAGGTAAGACGTAGACTTTTTCATCAGCTCACTGTGGGAAATGAAGAAGCTGCAGATGTGTACTTGTACATTCAAGACTGAAAGGGAAATCTATCTCTCTGTGAGAGGTGGGCGTTACAGCATAATCCAACAAAATCGACTGGCATTTCCTCCACAGTGTGATTTTAGCTCAGTGTACATGTGTATTTGATTAACGATAGTTTGTGAACAATGCCTTTGTGTGTGAGTGTGTGGCTATGTGTAGAATGTTCTATCAGGGTGGTGTTGTGTGGAAACACCACTCATCCATAGCTATTGCATGTGTGTCACTGTACATCATCGTTAACACCGACAGAAGAAGACTCCCCGAAGGGCTTGATAGCTTTTTATTAAATAAAGAATACAAGAAGAATTCATTTCCACAGTGTGCCATCTGTAGAACAGAACCTGTTAGAAAATGCTTTAAGGATATGTTTGTACTTCCTTTGTGTATGTGTTAGAAAAAAAAAAAAAGGATTCATGAAAAATGGGGGAGGGGATAAAGAAGATACTGGAGAAAGAATGATGGCAGAGGGAGGAAAAAGTAGCCTATTTGTGAGGAATCCCCAAGGAGTCCCTGGCGAATTCTCATGATGGTCAAACAGTTTTGCTTTCTTGTAAGACAATTATTATGAGATGTTTAGGTGTATAAAGGAAGGCTGATGATGTAGTTCTGTAAGCTGTACAGCAATTCATCTCATCATTCATTTTGCTGAATGGAGCCCATAACACACTATATAGTGAAGTAACATAGATCACAGTGATCCGGAGATACATAATACATACTATGAGCTCTTATTTGGCCCCCTGGTGCTTGCCATATTGTTTCTTCTGTGCTTACCACAACTACGTGCCATGTTATGTAACAGTGAGCGTCTCATTACGTTCAGGCGTTGCGGTATACGTGCATTCTTGTCTAACTATATTTGGACAAATGTTTTGAAACCTCATGGTATATATATATACATATATATGTGGGTGTGTGGTATTTTTGTTTAAAATATGTTATAACACTAAAGTTTACAAAGAAAGAATGTGAAAATGAATTGATTAGAATGAAAGATGAATGTGTGTGAGAGTTAGAGAGGAGAGAGAGATGTATGTGTTGTTTTAGGGTGATATTTTTCTTTAAAAAAAAAGTTTTTATCATTTTTCACTGGAAAATGCGTTTATATTAGTCTCACGCCAACACAGGCACTTAAAGAGAAACAAGACAAATGATATAATGTTTTTCCTCCCATGCCTTCCCCTCGATGCTTAGGGAAAAAACATGATTATCATTATGATTAAGCCTTGTAAAATGTCAAACCAGTCATCAGAGAGGTGGAATGACTTAGCAGCTTTCGTCCACCCTGGGCCCCAGATAATCACACTGCGTGTGCACACAAACACACACACACACACACACACACACACACACACACACACACACACACACACACACACACACACACA
>JAQQZT010000039.1:21582932-21592932 GCA_030068275.1 Clarias platycephalus | reverse complement strand
GAGCAATGTGCACAGAAGGATGAAGAAGTTTAAATAAGGGAAAACCAGCACAATGAAAACAAACCACACAGTGAAAAGCGGACACAACAGCGCACACCAGAATGTTTTCCCAAGACGATTCTAGAGTTGAGTTCAACGATGGTGCAAATGCATCATTTGTGATGCAGAATATATAGAGCAAGAGTTGCTCTAGCAAAATCTGCACTTTAAACAACCTATGCCAATTAATAAAAAGCAAAATGACTTACTGTAATAGAACCAAATGGATACGGCTGATGTAGCTCCAGAAGTACAGAGGACATGGAAAAGCTGATGTACTTTCACAATCCCCACTGTCAGCCACTGTAAATGTAACTGGAGACATAATTGTAAGTAACCACTGGGTGACCTGTGGTGAAAAAGGTAGAAGACTATGATTAAAAATCTCCTCTTCTAATATTACTAATATTTTAATAATGTTTTTTTTTTTATGTGTAATATTTAATCTTCTTTTTAATGGGAGCTGACAAAGCACACATGACTCTCTTTTTTGTGCCAATACAACTACAATTTACTGAATAATGATGGCCTGTTCCTATTTTGGTTGGCCAAAACAGCCATTTATTTTTTTGCTTTTGCACACATTGGTCTTTTTGTGGTCATAAATTTATGATCTGTGCTGACATGGATAGAGTGTCATTCTCTGTATCATTCTCTCCTTCTTCTACTACTATTACATATTTATTACACTACCAGTAAATATCGACATGAAATCTATTCCAAGCCAAAACCATACTGCTTATCCTGTGTAGGGTCATCGGAGGACTGAAGTCTATCCCAAGTGAGTGTGCAAACCCAACACAGGGCACAAGCTCACACTCCATCATTCATTCACGAGAGGTGTTCACATCAAACCAAGATGTTATAGGAGAAAAAAAACAGCTTTATATCTCTACATAATCCTCTGATACACTACGCACATAACCTAGTTTGAATACCACCAAGGTAGAAAGTTTTCTCTGTTTGCCGGATAAATGATCGGACTGTCTTCTACCAAACGTGGAAAAATCATAGAGCGAGGTCAGGATGTGTCAATAACTTCCAGCTGAGTTCCTGTAAGGTGCAAGTGGTGTTTGTGAATAATTGTGTGTACAGTTTCCACAGTTGCAAATCTTCCACAAGTTCTCCGTTAATTCTCAAGGGTCAGACCTCCCACTCGCTAAATGTTAACAGGAATGACTATAGTGGACTCCGAGCCGGGGATCATCATTCATGGACATACGGCCTTCTTTTAAATGTTTAAAATTGAAATGTTTTTCAAGAGTCTCATCATCGTACTATGCTTGAAGTCTTCTGTAAATGTCAATTGGTTTTACACCTTTATTCATCAGAAAGACCCACTTTGACGTGAGCATTCCTTTGTACTAAGGGAAATTTGGAAACAGCATTAAAGCTACAACACATATCTTTAGACTAAAGGAGGAAACTGGAGTACCTAAAGGAAAACCACCAAGCACGAGAACATCAAACCTCAAACACTGGAGTTGCGCACAGACAACACTGCTTGCGTGTCACCATGGCAAAAAACAGTAGCAGAAAATGATTTGTTTGATGTGCTCAGTCATTGCTACCAGTAAAAAAAATATAAAGAGACTATTTTACTAAATCAATTTTTATGTCGTTACAATTTTTTTTACTGATTTGATTATCTATCACATTAGCATAATTTACCACTTTCTAATTATTTATTTGCAAACCCTTCTCCTCTTTACATTTTCACCACTTACACCATCTATACTGATGGTTATGAACATTTCAAAAATAATTAATGCACCTCTCTTATGCCTTGTTTTGCGCATACAGTACAGTACCCTGTGAGCCCATGTACAGTTCTCTACTTTTATAATTTGTTGACAGTAGAATTTTTTTTTTTTCCGGTTTGTTGTTTAAGATGAAAACAGAAAGTTACAAGAAATGCTGAACAGAGGTTTGCAAGTTTTCAGTTAGGTGGATCTCTTGAACTTCCTGTTTTTGGAATACAGAAAGTTGGCTTGTTATATGTTATTATTTTATTTAGTATTATTCTACTCAGTTAATCATATAACAAAATAATACAATAACATGATAGTAGAAAACCTTGTATAAGACTGACCAAATAGAAAAGGCTTGGGATGGACAAACTATTATAACAAAAACCTTGTAGTTTACTTTACATTCCTTTTAGGCAATTAGTTCTGGATACTGGTCATCCACCAAACCTTGCTGTATCAAAGATGCTTCTATCCTCCTTTTTTTTTTTATCAAGAAAATCTTATTTAAATATGGTTAAATACATATATGAAGGAGATAAATTATATTGGTAAAAGGCCACACACACAAAAACTGCTGTAGTATACATTTCAATCTATCTCTTGGTGAAAATGAACTAAGATGCACAGTCCTGAACAAAACCACAGTGTTAATGAACTGAAGTATTTGAAACTCTTTGGTATAAGCTAACCTTTAGGGAACTATGCACACTCTCTAACAGAGGCCATGGTGATGAGGAACAAATGGGCTATCTTACAGCTGAGTCACTCACCCCAGGAAATAACAGACTTGTGTTCAAGGGTTGGTTTCTCTGGAGTGTGTACATGACTCTAAGTTCCTGGAGGAAAGGGCTTTATTTTGCACCTATATCACAGCGCTGTTAAATTCTTCAATATGATCGTGCAGTTGATTATTTATGTACATTACTTTGCAAAAGTCTTAGGCACATGCAATTAAATGCTATAGATCAAGGATGCCTTAAAAACTATGAAGGCTAGTAAACCGTAATCAATGAAACAACGTCAGTATTTTGTGTGACAATGCTTTGAGGATGCTTCCAGTGTCAGATACAGTTTGTGCAGTTTTATAAGGAAATTAGTTACTAAGTTTTACTGAGCATCCTGCAGAACCACCCACAGTTTTTGAGGACTTTGACTGTTGCACCTGCTTCTTCTTTGCATGCAAAATCCAACAGCTTCCATTTTGTTTCTTTGTCTAAAAAGTGGTCACTCATAATGTATGCTGGCATTGGATGATTGGATTACTGATAGTTGAAAATCAGAAATGTTTTGGTACTAACTCAAGTCAAAAGAAATTTCAGTCAAAAATGTATACATACATACTTCAGGGAAAGAAAACTTGTAGAAGTATTTTAATATGATAATACTATTATATATGCATCAAACTATTGTTCTTTTCCTGTAGTGTGTATACATTGTGGCTAGTTTATCTATTAAACGTAGTCTATTAAAAGTTGTAATAGACTAGAAGTACATAACATCTTACTGCTGACTTTTTCTGAAACAATAAACATAACTATTACATTTTGTCCTTTATTAATTTTGACAAATGAATAGCTGAGTTGTAAGAGGAATAAAATACTCCAGGAAACTTTGGGGTGGAAACTCAACAAACCACATTGCATTGTAGATTATATTCCTATAATAGCATAACCTTAGTGTTTTATTCTAGACAAATGATATTCTGTATGAAAGGATTGCACTTTGCTTTTAAAGGACATGCTTAGAAAAAAACTTTGAGTTGTTCCTCATAAAGAGGAAATTATGTGGGGAAGCAATTTATGAATGTGGGAGCATGAGATTCCCTAATGGTGTTCTGGAAGGGTAACTTTCTTTCCATTTGTCAGAATGGGACTGACAACAAAATTGTCAATTGTTCAATTAAATATTGAACATTCTTTAGTTGTATTACTCATTCATCGTCTATATCGCTTTATCCTGTATTCAGGGTCGCGGGGGGTCTGGAGCCTATTTCAGGAGACTAGGGAGATGAGGCAGGGTACACCTTGGACAGGGTGCCAATCCATCACAGGGCACACACACACATTCACACACTGCGGGCAATTTGGGAATGGCAATTAGCCTAATCTGTCACAGTCTTTGGACTGTGGGAGGAAACCAGAGTTCCTGGAGGAAACCCACCAAGCATGGGGAGAACATGCAACCTCCATGCACACGGAGAAGGGAATCGAACTCAGACCTTCAAAGTGCAAAGCGGCAATGATAACCATTACAAAACCATGCTGCCTAGCTTTTTTTTATACATCTACAAAAGTATTATAATAAAAATCTGAAAGAAAAATCCATAAAAATTAAATATTTCCTTTTTCTCATTTTCTCATTGTGGCACCTTGTTTTAAAATGGTCTGATCATAAATATCTAAACACAGGTTGTGTTTAGGCATATGTATTTAAACAATAAGCTCAATAAACAACAAATAATATTTATTTCAAACATAAAACAGTTTCTTAAGCAGCACAGTGCATTTTTCTTCAAGACTGGATTTAATCAAGCCTCTCTGGAAAGAATGACACTGCTCTCACTCTTTCTGTAATGTCTAACAAGACCACATTTAGTCCACATTAATTAGACCACATTTTTTGAATGGCCCAAGGTTTTACATTTTGAAGCAGTTTCCACGTGGAACTGTATGACCCCAGAAGGGTGCTATAATCTTTTAAACCAGACATTTTAATATCCCAAAAAATAGTTTCCTCTGCCCAGAGGTTGTTTCAGCAAAGTGAATGACACAGTGCTATATTAGATTTAGCTTAGAATTTACTGTATATCTCCTGGTAGGAGTGGCCAGAATTACCGATTTCGGATTAAACCGTACTTTGCATTCGTCAATTTGTGCATAAAAACAAGTCTTAGTTTGTATGATATTGATGAAACATTAACTCATGAGTCTATTTCTTTTTCTACAGTAGCTGAAGTAGATAAGGTAAATAAAAGAGAAAAAACAATGGTATCACTCCACTGGCAGACTGTAGAAAATAGGGAAGAGAAAGATCATGGTTAAGATGTGAGTGAAAGACAGAGCACAATAGTAAAAGAGGAAGAGAGGTTGCGATATGTTCCAATATACTGTACATACTGCTTATTCTTTTCTACAAGAACCCACAATTTGGCTCCTCGCAGCAGTCGTACCAATGAAACGTTTTTGTTTGTGTGCCCTACTAAAGATTATGATCTTATGATGTATAACCAAAGCAGTACTTTAACCAGCATCTTCTACAGAGCTGTTTCTTACCTTCTAAAGAGGCTTTACATCTGCGTTACAGTAGCTAGAGATAAGTAATTAGTGGTTTGTCGTTTGTAAGATAAGCAATTAGTATTTGCTTTCTTTCAGATTCAATGCTTCTTTTTGACAGTAAAACCAAGTGCAATCATTAATTCTCACCAGAGAAAGATTTTCCATTGTCTTTTTTATTTATTTTTTAATTATTATTATTTTTCTTTTACGAACACAGCTTTACAGTTTATATTGCATAATGTTGAAATGGTGCTAAAAGACTAAGCTTCCTTCCTGTGTATCCGTAGGAGATGGAGCTGAGTAAAGAGTGGGCATATGGTCCCCTTTCCAGGAGTTCAGATTAAACAAAATCATTCACAATGCTCTCCCCCACTCAATACATCCTCTGCTATTAACCATTTCCTCGGAGAGACACCGAAAGATTACAGATTCACCGCACAGAAATCTACACCTTTAGGATATAACATACACCAACCATTACACAGGAATGCTCCCACTTCCTGCACCTCTCACCTCATATACCACAGTTTGCATATTATTGAGTCTGGCCAAACTCTTACTCTTACTCTTGACATACCCAGTTCACTTTTCTTACTCTCTCTCTCTCTCTCGCTCGCTCTCTCTGATCCCCTATAAGGTAAAACAGTGAGCAGTATGATGTGAGAACAAACAGGAACTGACATCCAAAGGTTCACTGTCCCCGATGTATGCTGATGTTCTTAGTTTCTATAAACTGATTTCGTTTTGATTTAGCAAGACTGGGCTGGTTCTGACTTCCACTCTCAGCTACTTAAATGCAGATTCCTGTGTGCTTGGCCTGGGTCTAGCCTCCGTGTTGATTTCAGAGTGGAACATTTCACCTCTCCTAGATGCTTTGCCATCTAGGTTGCCTAGCAACTGATGTTCGTTGCAAAAGAGGGGTTACTGGTTTCAGTGTGACATTTTTTCCCCCTAAGTCTTAATGAAGGGCATTAATGAAAACATCACCTAAAATTGTCCTAACCACCGACTTGTCATGTTTAACACAGGCTAATGGTTGTGAAAAGGTTTACTTCTCTTTTTAGCTCTGAGCTTCAGGATGAAAATGAGACCAGCAGCAGTTGGTCAATTTAGATTTGAGCTATTCTGGAGAGTACACATACCATTTTAGGTTGAATTCCCAGTAGGGCTCTGCTTCCTGCTTGCCACAATAACATTGTTAACCGTAGATTTTAAAATGACACAGTGACTTCAGTGCAATAATGCGATAAGTCCAGGAAATGTGATTGGATGCAATCTGCTAAGAAAGAAAACATTATAAATAATTGTATAGACAGCAGGAGACTCACTTCATTAAAAAGTTTATTAGTACGGCATACTGCAATACAGTAAACTGATATTCCTTGATGAAGTTAAGCTGTGTCAGGATGTGTTTAACTAGAGACACAGTAGATCGTACACTTATGCTTAGACAAATTATAGAGGCATGGAGGCATTACTGTAAAGAAAATAATAGAACAGTGTAATCAAGGACTGCTTGGTTACTTCCTCCATCTTCCTTTCTCTGTCTCTTTCTTTCTTTATTATTTTTTTCCCTGGATATATTTAAGTCAGCAGGCTGAGCTTGACTCATTAGTGAGACTGGGGTCAGTGACAGCTGACACATTGGCGCCCCCTGCTGCTCTGTCTCATTAGTAGGCCTTTGTGGCTAACCTTTCTGCAGATGGGCCTACTGAGATTAAAAACGCTAATACACCACACACCCTTTGAGCTCACAGTCCTGACAGGTGTGTCACAGCATGCTACCAACATCCATGTAGAGGAACAAACAACACCAAGCCTAAATGCACACTCCCACCCTCTGACACAGCATGTCGTTGTTGTCCATGTGGCAATATTGCACAACAATGACACACACACACACACACACACACACACTCACACACATATACACATGCACACACACCCTACCATTTCACATTAATAACTGGGAAATATCATGCAGAGATCAGTCTGTGATGCTGACGCCCAGTAGAGCTAACCCAGGAGTCTACACTGCTGAAAGAATTGTCTTTTGATAAGTGTGTGTGTGTGTGTGTGTATATATATATATATATATATATATATATATATATAGTATATGTTTATATATATGTAAAATGATCTTCTGTGTCTGACTTCTTTCCTATAGGCAAAGTCTGAACAGAGGAACACAAGACTGGACCTTGAGTAGTGATATTTAAGGGGGTAGTGAGCTGAAAAGACCAAGGAAGAAAGATCCAAGGTAGAATTTTCTAACAAAGATTATATATTAGATACACACACAACTTTTACACTGGCTGTATGACCCTATGGGGCAGGGGTGGCTTGGTGGTTAAGTTGTTGGACGGTTGATCAGGATGTCCCGGTTCGAGCCCTGATGCCACCGGGCCGCTACTGTTGGAACCTTGAACAAGGTTCTTTACCCCAAAAGATTGGTCAGATACAATCAGGTGTCGAGCTGGCAACCCATCCCTTTAAGTAACTGCCACAGAAACAATGGATATACTTCCATGATAGGGAGTAACCTTCGCCTGATGTGCCAGATGGCACGTAAATGGACCCGAATGAAATGATGATGTATGGCCCAACAAGTCATTCAACACATGCCAATCTGGAGGATCCAGAACCAATCCCAGTAATGTTGAGCACAATGCCACTCAGTGTCGTTATACCATCTCCAAAATGTCTGTCATTCTGGGTTTAATAATGTGTTAATCATGAATTGCATAAAATGCAGAGCCATCTACCAGTCATTGCACATCATGTAAAATTAATTTTCCTGTAGATTTAAGGGGTCAAAGGAGGAGGGCAAAATGGGTGAAGGCAAACAAGAGCCAACTACAAATAGCAACTGCATTTGTAGCAATAGCTTCTTTCAACTAGAAAGGAGTACTTCATCAACTTGTGATTTATGATGCATGATATATTAGTGTTATTTGTTTCTTTCCTTCTGCGTCAAGAAAAAAAAATTAGCACGAAGGCAGTCAAATCAGCAGTTCCTATCTCATGGTGTTGCTAGGCAGCATGGAAGGCAGTTTTACACAGTGACGCACTGGTATTAAAAGGAAATGTCCAACCATGTGATTTTGTGGCACATGAATCAGTGTACAAACATAATTAATATCGGTGTTTATCCTTGTGCAGTAGTGTTCGTGTTTAAGCCTCCCAGTGCAGCAGACTCATGGCTAGCAACAACACTGCCAGCATCGCCCAGGCACGCAAACTGGTGGAACAGCTCAAGATGGAAGCTAACATTGATCGTATAAAGGTGAGAAAAACCCCCAGAAAAAAATAGTATATTGAAAAGATGCTACCTTATGTATTATTCAGAAATATGTGAACTTACCACCTACGACAAGTTTATACATTTCTCATTGGCAGGTGTCTAAAGCGGCTGCAGACTTGATGTCATACTGCGAAGCCCACGCTAAGGAGGACCCTCTGCTGTCACCCGTGCCTGCTTCTGAGAATCCTTTCAGGGAGAAGAAGTTCTTCTGTGCCATCCTGTAAGCAGTGATGGCTGGCATTGGGCATGCCTGCTCCATCTGGGACCCACACACATTGATGTTAAGAACGTAAACCTTTTAGTGAGGGCTGAGGGGCAGGCGTGCGGTGACTCTTCAACCTCACCTGGTTCTCCATGTGCCCCGTGCAAAACCCCAGCATGGAGGGAGAGCCAGAGCTGTGCATGTTTACAAGGGAAAGCACAGCCAACATGAGCAACTGGCATTACAGCAGCTAAAGCTGGATATGATGTGTAAATTGCAGTATTAATGCGGTATTTTGTGGTCCCTATGAGGTATTAAATTTTTTTTTTAAGCAAAAGAATTTGATCATGATTGTGAAGCTGATCACTGAGCAAAGAACCGTGGATTGCCATGGAAAATGTTCTGATTTCTTTGTTTGCTCTATTCAATAATCATTGACTTCTCTTAAATGAATTTGGTATATATATAGTATATATATACTTAGGTAGCTTTCTACGTATGTACTTTTTTTAATTTAATAATAATAGATAGGTGAAAGCATTTTTTATGAAAGATTTGCACACATAGAAATATTGCTATCAGATATGTTATCTTTATGAAACTGATTACAACATTTAAATATGTATAGCAGGCAATTTAATTTTTTGTCTCCTTCAAAAAAAAAAAAAAAGGTCTTTTTACTATTTGTAAAAATCAACTGTGTTGTGCTGTATGGTTTGAATGTCTGTGGTGATTCCAATAATAATTGCATGAAAAATGGCTCGTTTTTTGTCTTTTTTTTATTATGAAAACTTCAATTAGGAATTTCAACTGTGATTATGAAAATGTTTGATATTCTAGCTTGGATATTTAATATAAGTGTTTAAACACGTATTTAATTTCAAATGAAGAAATGCTTTTACACAAAATCCATAACATACCCACACTTATTACCTGGTTGTCTACACCAGTTGTCAACTTTTCTCTCTTACTTGGAAACTCAAAAGCAGAATAAGCATTAAAAGGTGAAAAAAAAATGCCCTCAATATCCATAACAGTGATAAGGAAGGTGGAAAAAAAAACGTAAGTAATTATTTAAGTAATTTGATGAATAATTTGATTGTGAATTCCTGCTTTTTTATGATACTAAATGTACAGGAATTCCAGCTATCTGACACAATGTCTTCACAGTGAACTTCTGTCCCTCACTTATGTGATTTTCTTGCTTGTGTAATGTAATATTTAAAGTCTATAAGGGTGGTAAGTACTCTATTTCTCCAATCAATACACAGTACAAAGCAAACAGTTTCAGCAGAATTTACAAGATACTGTATTACTTAAACAAAATTCCCAATATGTAAAACCCACACTCAGGGGCGTAGCAAGCTTTTCAAAAGTGTGGGGGATGAATGTGGTTTGTTTGTTAACAATAAAAATGATGAATACA
>JAQQZT010000039.1:21535748-21549706 GCA_030068275.1 Clarias platycephalus | reverse complement strand
ATTTGGATTTTTACAACATTATTGTTGAAATACACAGTCCTGAAAAAGGGGCGTTTCTTTTTTTGCTGAGTATATGTAAATATACTGTATAATCAGTAGTACAATACAATAGTTTCTTAGAATTCTAATAATAAAATAGTATCACAATAATTTACAAAAAATCTTCACTGATTTGTGCCAAATCTTCACTGTTTAAAAAAAAAAAAAACTGGTACTGCTTGAATGTAACTATAATTGTTTATAACCATAATTGTTCATTTATTATTGTTTATTTCCTTAAGATGATTCTCCATTATACAGAAATGTTTTCCCACCAATTTCATTATTTGCTCTCATAAATTGATTTGTTTATTTGATTTAAGTATTAATGAGCAACAATTCTACAGAAAAAAGAGGGCTCTGTTATGAAGAAGAACAACGCTTATGCAGTTGCTGTAGCGAACTATGCTCCTCACATCAGTAAGGATTCAGCTTTGCCGACCGTCTCCAAGAGCGCTACAGCAGAGTCCGCTAAAGCTCAGCCGGTGGCTAAAGAGAGCAAGAAGACGTTTAACAGTGTAAGCAAGATCGACCGTATGTCCCGAATCATCTTCCCTGTGCTGTTTGGCAGCTTTAACTTGGTTTACTGGGCTACATACCTCAACCGAGAGCCTGTCATTAAGAACATGGTTCCCTCCCACTGACCATCCCATTAAATGTGAATATACACATCACATCCACGTGCACACACACGTACTGTACACAGACATACAGTACTGTAGATTTCAAATATTGCTTAGCTTTTGTACCTGTTTAGTATTGTGTTATGCTTGGCATTTCTGTCCTACTACTGAGAGTTTTTACCATGTCATTCTTCTTCAAAACAACTTTCACTGCCAGGCCAATCTTCAGAATAAGATGGCTTTTTTTATTTGGGAAAGACTGTTGGTTAAAATTTTTTGGAAAGTTTTCTTTCTTTTTATTTTTTATTAGACATTGATACCGTATTTTTTGCAAGATTCAATTTAATATGCAAGATTCAATTATTTTTTTAAATATTAAATTCTACCAATGGATTAGTATTTATAAGAATTTGTCACCTCTTTACTTGGGAAGATCAAGTAAAATATATAGATTTTCCCCGAATTTCATAAATACAATGCAGTATGATACTGTAGGATGAGCATGCTTAAGTTCTTATTCAATTGACTAAACGTTGCTAGGTGGAAGGAGAGAGGCTGCCATCCTTTGCTCTCAGTGAAAGCACTGCCAATTATACCCTTAAGTACAGTACTAAGGATAGCACATGGCACAGCTCTGACAGTAATATTAGATACATTTTGTGCAGTCATTCGTAGAATAATTTATCTTTTCCGTACTTGAATATAATATAAAAAAAAAAAACAGCTTAGCTTTCAATCAGGGCTTGTACCACTTCAATACTTTCTTGAAGTATATTTCATAAGTTTTTCAAATACATTTATTACACCTCCAATATACATTTTAAGACTTAATTCTAATTACAAATATGCTCAGTCAGATGTTTGTCCTTTTCTAATGTTAAAGTATGAGTGGTGTTCATGTCAAACCGGGACCTGTGATGAAATTTCTCATGAATGAGAATGCAGTTGTTCCAATAAACATTCAACGAATGGAACACCTGATAAGTAAACAAACAACAGATAACTTGTGGCTAATCTGTCTGTCGGAACTGTACACACAATCATTCATGAACACCACTTGCACATTACAGGAACTTGGCTAGGAGTTATTGCCACATCCCAAATGCATTCCTGACCTCGCTCCAAACCTTTTCTTTATGTTTCGGTCCAACAGTCCAATCATGGCTCCAGCATACTGAGAAAACCTTAGAACCAAAGCATACCTTGACGGTATCCAAGCACTGGGATAAGTGAATTAGTGTAGCAGGGGAGTATATAGAAAACTAAAGATAGTTTTTACTCGAATAACTGTGTTGTGTTATTTTGCACAAACAAAACTCCCATTTTGACTTGAATACCCTTCATGTATTACACAGTGCAATCTGTTTTTAAGTAATCTGCATTAGTGCACACTAGCAACTTTCTGGCACCCCATGTAGCATTTTCAAACTAAATGTGGAACTTTATATATATTTAAAAATCATTTTTTATGACACTGAAATGCACTGCTGACTTTGTTCTCTTGGAAAATATAAAACATTATAGCTGGAGTGTTTTATTTTACTATTAAAACAATGCTGAGGTGTCAAATGTCTGTCCTGCTCAGAGAATGTTTGCTGTAAAATTTGTCTGACAAGCATTAATATGAAGATTTGATTTAAAACTCTTTAAATCACCAACATCTCCCATAATGTATGTACTGTATATGTGTCTATTTACAAATGCTCACTGTGAATCGTGATCAGTGTCGTCAAATTTGCACTGTTTTCTCTGTAGCCACTTTCTTCAAACAGTTCAGCTGACAAATTATTTACAGTGCTGAAAAAAAAGTTACTAAAATGTACTTAATTATGTAGCTCAGCCTGTTGGAGTTGTAGCTGGCTGACTGGTATATGTACAGTAGCAAAAGATTTATTAAATTGTTGACTGGTCACTGTTTACAGAAGATGACATGTAAAGCTTTAAAGATTCATGAAAATATAACATTGGCTGATGATGCTGTAAAACTGTCTACATTCATTGATTTTTTTTCTTGAACAGCAAAGAAAATGAAGTGCCTGTTGCCACTGCAAAAGGAAGAATAATGTCCTGATTACAGCAAAGACAGCTTCGTATATCTTATCAGATTTGGTTAAATATCTCATTATAGGGGATTTGCAAGCCTGAAGCACTTGAAAGAATAGTTATAATGTTTTTCCTTCTGCCAGGCTTTTTATATGACCCTTTTTTTTGTTACTTTCAGATAGACGTATTTTCTCTGTTGTTCTGAGTAAAAGGTCTCACTGCAGCGGTATTGGTGTATGAATGAACTCCTGCAGCCTCACTAACAGCACCTTTCTTTGAGCTTTCTCTCTTCTGGCTTCAGGGAATGCAGTAGAGTGTACATGGGAAACCTAATACACTCCTGTGTGTGTTTGTACTGTTGCGGGGTACAGGGAGGAAGCTTATTTACTTTCAATTTGCTAGTAAGATTTCTCGACAACTGTATTATACTTTTTTGTTTTGCTTTGTGTTGAAAACATGCTGGGTTTGTCACTGAAATAACTAAATCTAATTTTAGTATACAGGACAGTAATAATAAAAAAGAGTGTTTGCTTTTTACACCATTCTCTCATTCACATACATATAGACCCATGCATAGCTGACAAAACAAAAGCCCAAACCGTTGAACTCAGCAGGGGAGCTGGAATGGCACTGCCGTACACTGCTGAACTGAAACTCTGCTAATCAATACACAGCAGGATGCTTGCTGAATACAGCAGCCTGCTGTGGACATTTTCTTTCTTTCTCAGTCGGACGTTCAGGTGAACCAAGTCTACTGATGTATTCCTCTCTCCCTCTCTCGTTACACTTGTTTCATATTACTTTCTTCACTTAACTCAGGAGCTTTAGTAAATTATGCACCTTTTGACCCATAGAATAAGCAGTTAGCAAATGTGAATGTAAAGCAGTGAGTCAGTTACTCTTACAGTACAACTACTTAAAATCTTTGAAATGGCAGCAATGGCAGGACTTACAGTGCTTTTGATTTTCTGCTAAAAACATGCATACAGAGTGCAACTGTAAGAGAGACTACACTTAATGAGCCACTGTAATGAATTAGGACATTATAAATAATTGACAGATTTTCCTTTGAATAATAACATTCATTATCTTGTTACAGTACTGTAGCAACTGTCAAGATATGGATATATTATTTTGCAAGTGAACAGTCACTTCTTAAAGTTTAGTAGCATCTAAGAACTTTTAACAAGTTTTAGATTGTGATGGATAGATGAATGGGTGTTTTTCAGTATGCAGTAGTTTGAACCTACTTAAATGTGGCCAAGGAAGGACAATCAGTGAACCTGCGACTGGATCATTGATGTTCATGAGAAGTGAAGGCTAATCTGTCTTGTTGCACAAATTGCTGAAAATAAAAAGGTGTTTGAACACAGTGCATTGCAGCTTGTTGTGCATACGGTGGTATAGCCTCAGACTGGTCAGATACCCCAAAACACATAAAAGGGCATGTATTAGAACTGGACCATGGAGCCAATATAAGAAGCTGGCCTGGTCTGATTGGAATGTTCTGCTGGGTAACCTTGGGTCCTTGCATTCATGTACAGTAGACGTTATGTTGAAAAGTACCACCTACTGTACCTAAGCATTGTTGGAGACCAAGTATACCCCTTCATGGCAAATACAGTAACAGTGGCCTATTAAGCCTATTAAGCAGGATAATGTGCCTTGGTCCACTGCAAAAATTGTTTAGGAATTGATGGAGCAAAATGACTAAGAGTTCAAGATGTTGTCTTGGACTCCAGATTCCACAGCTCTCCATCTCCATCTGTGGGATGTGCTGGACAAACAAGTTCGATCCATGAAGGCCTCACCATAAAACTTACAGGACTTAAAGGATCTGCTGCTAAACTCTTGGTGCCAGTTACCACAACACATCTTCTGAGGTTTTGTTGAGTCCATGTAACCATGAGTCTATTTTGAGCTACAGTACTGTATTTTGATAGCGTAAGAGAGACCTAGGCACTATTAGATTGGTGCTTTTAATGTTATTGCTGTTCGGTTTAGGATTTATCAGAGCAGATATAGTTTTACCTATTAAGTACTTTTTACATTCAGGCATGCACTTATACACTCTGGGCTAGCCAGAAGGGAAAGTAAAAACCAACTGGGTCTCATTTGGCACGATTTCTTTCAGTGGATTTGAGGAAGGTCAGAAGCATGAGGTCATCTCAGGTGCTGTTAAACAAGAAGTCTGCCTTAAGGAAAATCTACAAGAATGTCACAAACAGTTCCACAGTTCCTAAAAAAATAATAAATGCACAACTCATTTAAGATAGTGTGTGTTATTAAACAATTTCCTTTGTTTCCACATAAATATATGCACTATGTGTGCGCACACAGAATATTTTGTTACAAGATGTATTTCTCATATTTAATCTGATTTATCTTGTGGGCAGATTACAGAATTAAGTTATCTCCCTGGTGACATTCATTACTTTATCTGAGAAATTAACTTATGACACCCAACCAATCCGTAATTACACTTAACCCTGTCTATGTTTTTTTCATTAACATCCAATTTACTAAAACAAATTATTCAAATTACTGAAGGAGCAGCTTGCTCAACCCATCATGCATGGGGCACAATGAAGCAACATTCAATATTTTAAATCAAATAAAAACACTCCTAGTGGTACTGCCCAGGGACACCACAGGAACACCAGGGGACCTAAAGGTAGCCAGCATGAAATGTCTCATTGGTGGTTTGCAGGATGCAATGATCTACTAGTAACACTGTACTAGTAACAGCTGGTGCGGAGGTTTATCACCTGCCTCATCACTGTCTTGATACTGAAAATATACCTCTCTTTACTGCTTTGTCTCTCACAACATACAGTGTTGCGATGCCTATTATGTACATTTCTCCTACCATGTCTCTAATGATCCACATTAGCCAGAGTATTTGTGTTGAGTCACTGATACCTAGTAACAAAGATCTTAATCTTACTGCTGAAGCCAGCATTCATGTCAATTTACCTGGTTCCAATTTTAGTGCATTTGTAAATACACAAGAGAGCTCTTTAATACAACTGGTACATTGCCCGAGTTCAAACCCCTCCTTCAAAAGATTCATGGGTAATGGGTTAGGCATTTGATGCGTCAGGTGGAGGATCAGGCTTTAGCACTGACTGTTTGCATGACAATTTTAGATCCAAGATCAAAGTTTAAAACTAACAAGAAGAATATAATTGGATCTAATTGGTTTTTTTAAATGCCTAAAGTCAGTAGTCTATTAGGATGAGCCCATTCCCATGCGTAACAACATCAGTACTTTTTGCTTATGGATCAAGACTTTGGGGCCATCCTGTACACAGGTGCCAACATAATAAACTTGTCTATTACATCCTGATTGCTAGAATGGTGGTCTTTTAGTTACTTTGCTACAGTATAATGCACTCTTTACTCTAGTTCAGAAAGCCAGGAATTCACATCCTTGTCTGGCAGTATATGTAAGATGGAAATGCCAAGCATCCCTGACCTCAACATCATGCT
Organism: Clarias platycephalus; assembly: GCA_030068275.1. Classification (NCBI taxonomy): domain Eukaryota; kingdom Metazoa; phylum Chordata; class Actinopteri; order Siluriformes; family Clariidae; genus Clarias; species Clarias platycephalus. The sequence goes on along the minus strand of JAQQZT010000039.1, from coordinate 21,543,509 downwards.
GTTTAAAGATACAAGCTCTTTGGTTTATGCCTGCTGCTCACTGTTTTCCCTCTCAGAACAATCATAATGCATAAAAATTGTTAAAAACATAGATCCTCAAGTGAAAAATAACACACATTTCAGCCTGTTATGTTTTTTTTTTTAAATACAAGAAAGAGTACTGACAAATTAATAAATAGATGAAGGGATGAAAGAAAGATGAAAGAGAAAAAAAGATCAGGCCATTAGGATTCTTCTACAGAACAAACCAGCCAACGGAGATTACGGGTGTTGGATGAGTTGCTTAGCAACTGCATGTATGTACACAGAGCTTTGATGCTTAATATGTCTGACAGAACTTGACTGTTTATTTTGAGAGTGTAAGATGTGCTGTCTGAGATTGAGAAATAGTGTGTGTGTTTGTGTGTGTGTGTGTGTGTGTTACGGTGTTTGATGAATCCATTTAGCCTACATTTAACACATTAAACATAAATTAACAACATTAAACATAAATTAATAAATAAGCACATTGATATGAAATCCCATTGGAACAGTTCTGTAACAATTACAGGTTGTTCACAGTGTCTCTGCTCTGAATATTTAACATAATATTAAACCAACATGCCTGTCTGAACAACAGTCCTTATTTGCCCTGCTATAGACCACAGCAAATAATGACACTGTAAATCTGCACTTGTCCGTTGGCGTGAACAGCTTTCATTCATATAAATCTCTTTGGAATTTCATGTTTATATCACACTGTCTCTGAATATTAATGACTGACATCACCATGGTGATGTTTCACCTCTGTTCTTTCATTTATTTATTTATTTTTATCAGAACTCACCTGAATACAAATGTTCCATTATTTAAACTGTACACAATTTGTTTATGGGAAATATTCCATTTTAATCACCAGCAGAAATAAGCAGTCATTTATTTTTTACATTCGTAAAGATTTTTTGCATTTTATTGGCCTGTCATATTTGAATTCTCTGTCCTCCGTGACATTCAAAGCAACTGAGTGGTGAGAAAAGTCACAGTTTGTTGAACTGCCTGGTGGATAGCTTTGATTATGATGTGCATTCACCATAGCACTGTTTTGACAACCTTATGCAACATTTATTTCTGTCCAGAGTTGCATTCATTTTTGGCTATCTTGAGATCTTAAGGATAAGAGAATTGAACCATTCCATAAAGTCTTTTCCACACATGGAGGAAATGACTCCTGGAGCCTTATTGTCATGGAAAATGACTGTGCCCTCAAGGAAGAAAAACTCCATTGATGGTATAAAACTGCTGAGCCTAGGCATGACCAACTCAAGCAACCCCAGAACAATGCCTCCAGAGAATTGCACTATACATGTTGGATGCATGTTTCATGCACTTTCCTTATTACCCTGATACACCAATTGCTCTGGTACAAGGTCAATCTGGACTCATCATCTTTATAAAAGGCTTTATACGAATTGAAGCCTTTTTCTGAGTCGTCTTACTATCAAGTGTTTTCTTATGGCTAGATGTTTATTCTTAATCCTGTGAGGGATTGCTACATTGCAAGTGTGAAATTGCTCTTGCTTTCACTATTGAACATACATTACCAATGAGTTTCCCTAGCATTTTTTTTATGATGCAACTTCACCAAGTATATAAGCAATAATGGTACTTCATAATTTTTTCTTACCAGCTTTTCCCGGAAGTTGACGAGTTACCGCTAATCTTCCAGGTTTCCCCGACCATGAGATACATTTTTTACATGACTGTTTAAGAAATTAGAAACTATTCACCGCATCAGTAAGTGTACTCTTAAGTATTTGCATATTTAAATCTAAATTATAAACTTCTTTTGGCCAGGCGGTGGATGTAAAATACCCCCACTGCTTCATGTTTACGCTCCTTCCCTTTCTTGTCTTGCTGAAGAGTGGATATTAGTTTGGAATATTTATAAATGCTCAAAAAGTATTATTGTAAAATCTGCACAGACTCATTTTATTGATTATACTGATTTATCATATTTACCATGACTCAGGCACATGACCTATAGGTTGTGTTAATGTTCACCTGGTTGTTGTAATTAATATCATGAATTAATATGATTTTAAATGTTTAAAAGTGTTGCTTTTTTAACCTTCTAATTTTTGTATTGTTTGTACCTCAAGGCATGGGGTTGGATTTGTGCTGCCAAGCCCCAGTTGCTGAGCAATGGGCATGACCAATACCTAAATTTTTGGCAACTGGGTCATCTTTGACAAATAAATATACAACCTTGTACTGATTGCAGCTTAACGGTAATTGCAAATTAGGAAGAATGTTCCCCAGAGTATCAAAGAACTGCTGCAGGCTATGAAAAAATTATGTCTTCCAAGCAAGACCCACTAGGTGCAGTTAAAGGAAGAACTGCAATTGACAGAGATAATTAGTGCCCACTCTTCATTGGAATGCAGAATAAACTAACTGGCACTTGCTATGGGCCAAATGCAAGAGCTGGTTGCAGTGACATGCTGATCCGAGTTGAGCTTGTTTGGAGATTAATACAGCTGCCCCATGGTGTACTATGGCTTCAGTGGCCACATCTCAATCTTTGTGCTTGAGGCCAACTTGGCAAGTCTGGCTTACTTAAACGTCATTACCAGAGGCTGTTAAAAACACCTGCTCCTGCTGCCTGCACAGGTTGTTGGACATATGACAAGCATATGAAACAGAGGGCTACAGCTTTTTTGAAAAATTTAGTTTCAGAAATTTCAATAGTGGATGTGAGGATTAATACCAAGGCAATGGAAAAGAGCTTAAGGTGGGTTCAAATCAGGACAAAGACCTAATAAGCATTACGCCAGATGTGGTGTGGAATTTCTGCATGTAATTTAAAACTAATCAATTTATGATTGATCGGTTTACACCTCTACAATTAGAGCATAGGATGTCAATAACATCAGATTAGTGACTACTGAGCACATTCTACTCACAGTATGGTTCTATACGTGATATATTAATTTTTATTTATTTATTTATTTATTTATTTATTTGAAGAAGTGTTTCTGGATCTGTCCTTACAGTAGTATTTCCTCCATATTTGTGACTGAATGATGGGTTGTTGCTGCAAGCACAGAAACTAGTAAGGGCAATCCCAAAAGGAGTGGGATGTTTTCAGCCTCTGCACAGTGGTCTGTCAGTGGTCTGTCAGTGGTATTTGTAATGTAGATGTTCAATTTATTGTATAAACCTGAAGATGATTTTTTTCTAGACCAACAATACATTTGAGTGATTATCATCCTAAAGAGGGAGTAATATTGATACATCGAGTAGTCCTTCTACTCATTCTTCATATAAAAAAAAATATATATATCTCTCACTTATTATTGTGGGAATACATGTAATCCCCATGCTTGTTGGGTTTCCTCTGTGTACTCTAGTTTTCTCTTGCGGTTTAAAGACAGCAGTGTAGGATGATTGACATTTCTAAATTGCCTGTAGTGTACTGTATGATTGTGAGCGTATGTGACTGTGCTCTCCAATGGGTTGGCAACTCATCCAAGAGTGTTTCCCGCCTTGTGCCATGAGTTCCCTGGGATAGGCTCCCTACAACCTTACATTAGATAAGACAATGAATAGGATAACCAATATGCAGAAAGGTAAGTTTTTGTACAGTGAATTAAAAAAGTATTAAGATTCATTCAGTTTTTGCACACTTTAATGTGCTACAGATTTAAGATACGAATTTTTAATACTCTGTGGTCTACAAAGTTAATATACTGCAAAGAATGAAATACTTGCCTAAATGAGATATTTTAGGTTTTGATTTAAAAAAATGGTAATATCAACTTTAAGTCTTTTTGAGGAAGTCTCCACAAGCTTGATTTGGACAGTTTTTCTGATTATTTCTGGCAGGTCCTCTCAAACTCAATCGGATTAAATAGGGAGCTTCAGTGAATCTTCATGCCTCTGCACAGATGTTTCATGACAGCCATAACCAAATTTAACAAAGCTGCTGCCCAGTTAGAAATGTGAAAATCTTCTGCATCCCACCAAACCTTTAATCACAACTCTGATCAACACATAAGACTACCAGTCTAAGAATATCAGTCTGTTTCACTAGAAGTTTTATTATTATTAGTTCTGTTTATTTTATAAAGGTAAATTCTTAACCAGAAATATTTATGGGATATTCAAACCTAATTACATCATTTGAAATAATTAAGCTTTTCTTTCCTATTAGACCAGATCATAATTTTTTTCCTCATGCGAAAAAAAAATCAGCCATTTGAGTGCCTTACTGTAGTTACTGGGGACAGATTTGTGACTCTGAGGCCCATAGGCTCACAGACCTTTCTCTAGTTTAATGAATACAGTTTTGTTGGATAAATACATCAAGTGGTGGGCAGTGGTGGCTCAGTCAGTTAAGGCTGTGGGTTACTGATCGGAAGGTCGGGGGTTCGAACCCCAGCACCGCCAAGTTGCCACTGTTGAGCCCTTGCGCAAGGCCCTTAACCCTATCTGCTCCAGGGGTGCTGTAAGCTGGCTGACCCTGCGCTCTGACCCCAGTTTCCTAATTGGGATATGCAAAAATTGAGCAATTTCCCTCTGGGATTAATAAAGTTCTAATTATTATTAAAACTCACAGGAAAGTAACTCACAGGAATAGTGAGTGCCAGTAGTTAGTTATTACTTGCATGGTGGTGTTAAAAAACTACCCTTTACTGCGAGCAACACTGATGGTGTTGGCGTCTGCAGCAGTCCCAGTATTATCCTTGGCGTTGTTTACATTTCAGTAATGTTTGCCAGTGGTTGGTTTGCCACTGACATCTGTTGGTTTAAAAGACATTAACAGGATACATTTACCACTGCTGCTATTGTTTTCATTTCTTTGACTTCATTTCTTGTTGCCTGAAATTTCTTTTATGTATTCATATAAGCCTTTGAACTATAGCCTAGTCAACAACTTATTTTTTCTTTATTTTGATATTGACAGTGTGGCATAGAATACTCTATCCTGCTGGTTTGCTGTTAGATAGATTTCTGATCCGCCCTGTTACAAATTTTTAAACACCCATCGATTTTGATTCTAAGGACTGCTTGTTGATTATTCTGTATTTTGGAAGTCTGGAGTACACACAGATTACAATATGATGTTTAAAAATTATGTTCATTTATGCACTCAATGCTTGGTCGGGGCTCCTTTAGCACAAATTACTGCATCAGTTCTGAATGACATGAAGGTATTGAGGCTGAGTTGTTTAATAGCAGCCGTTAGCTTGTTTGTATTATGGGGTTATGTGTTTCTCATTTTCCTCTTGACAATACCCTATAGATTTTCTGTGCTTTGAGATCTCCTGGCAGATGGCTGTGCTGACTTTGGACTTGATAAAATACAGTGGACCAACAGATGACATGGCACCTTAAATCATCACTATTTAAACTTCACGTGGATCAACTATCCTGGCTGTCAGGGCAGTGGTAGCTTAGTTGGTGCATCAAGTCCCAGCTTCATCGGTTGCCATTGTTGGGGCCTTGAGCAAGACCCTTAACCCTATTTGCTCCAGGGGTGCTGTCTCATAGCTTAGACATAACTGTCTCCAGTTATGCTGGGATATGAAAAGAAAGAATTTCAATGTGCAGTAATGTAGTATATGTGACAAATAAAGTCTTAACTTAATAAAGGCTTACTTTTCCTATTTTGTCAGAATCTGACATTTGAAAATACAAAACTAACAAGTTTTGATATTGGTTTTTGATTTGGCTTTAGACCCTTTTTCAGATTTTGACCATCGGCTGTAGGTTCATGTGGATGCCTACAGCCAATGCTTTCCTATATTATTGTTATTTTGGGAAAATACTAAAGGCAAAAAAAAAAAAACCTGACATACCCCTACATTGAACATGGACATGAACATGGATGTGAAAGTTTCTAATATGTCTCTGCATGTCTGGTACACTAATTAAACAGATTATGATTTCACTTGGCCACTTAAAAAAACATCCAATTGTTTCTGTTTCATGAAACTCTCACATCATGCTGTTCATACTCCAAAAAGCAACCAATATGCCGGTGTTTATCATAACGGTGTTTATCATATAGACAGGCAACATGAAAGAATTTCACCTTAATTCATACTGTCCTAGTTACTTCCTGGAATATAATGTTTTCTTTGGAATGCCTCATACAAGATTTTAAACAATTACAGCACCACAGCGCAATTTTAAGTTAATTAGGAGACTGTGATTGGAGTGAAGATTGATAACATGCACCTTGCCCTAATTAATACATGGTACTCCAAAATAAGTACATAACTGTGAAGTTAAATAAACAATGTTTGGTGAGTTTCAGCCAGTGTGTATTGCAGTCTTTATTTTGCATATACTTGAAATATACTTTAGAACATTATGGGTGATTGCTGTAAATACTTAATTGTACCCAGTAGAAGAATGTCCAACAAAAACAGCTGGTGCCTGTCCCGGCTTACTGCAATGCAGCATGATTCTGATTATTCCTGCTCTATTCACAAACAGCTAAAAATAAAACATAAATAAGGTGATAATTTAACGTGGTGCATTACAACTCATACTACATAGGCAATAGGGGGTTGTCAGACAAAATAACTGAAAAACAGTTTTTGTTCCCTCAGGGGAAGTTTATATTAAAGGAATCGAGATATTATTACTTTTGCGCTAGTTATAAAAATGTGTAAAATTCCTTATCATCTATCTACACAATTATCCATTCCCTCAAAGATAGGGGTGCAGCTTTTGTTTTATTTTCTTTCCTTTTTTTTGGGACTTTTGGTCATTTTGAGATGGCTATAAATTTGATAATTTGTTACATTTTGCATTTGTGTAGTGACTTTCCCAAGTAACAATAATGTTGTTAATGAAAACATTGACATTTAGCTTACTCAAAATCTTTTAGAAAATGGTCTGTTCCCAAATTAAAATCTGAAGTTCATAACATGTTCTAGGTGTATCCTACCTTAATTTTTTCCAAAAAGAAAGTGAAAAATGTAAGCTGGAATAGCAATTTAATTTTCAAGCTTTCTATTCTGTTTAGAAATTAAAATATGGCTCTTTTTAAAAAAAACTCACACATTGTAGATGTGATGCTTGATTGCAAAAAGTCGACCTGGCACCTGAATTTCAATGGATTATAATTGTCATTATCAACTCATGGAAACATAACCCACAGAAGGTTCTTTTTGGCAAGTTTATATCAAAATCTAAAGTTTTTACCTGGGAAATCCTGTTTGATTTGACCCAAATACAACAATTTTACTTTCATCTGAAAAGTGGACTTTGTACCACTGAGCAGTGGTCCAGATCTTTTTCTTCTTAGCCCAAGTAAGATGTTTATGATGTTGTCTCTGCTTCAGGAATGGCTTTACGCAACAGTTGTAGTCAGTTGTTGTTTCCTAAAGATGTCTGTGTATCGTGGCTCTTGATGCACTGACTCCATCTTCACTCCACTCCTTGTGAAGCACTCTGCAAACAACCAGACCTTTTACTGATGACCTTCTGTACAGTAGCTTACCCTCCTTGTGGAGGATGTTGTTGATCTTCTGGAGTGATCTTCTGTCTGCAGTCGTCCCTGTGATTGTAGTTGCACGCACTAAACTACACCAAGAGATACATTAATACTATAAGAATAGTAATTTACTATAAACTTTAAAAGAAATTAGTCTAATATGTTGAAATACCAAATTTCTGATCTGTAAGCAGTGGTGGAAAGTATTGAATTACATTTACTCGCATTACTGTAATTGAGTAGATTTTTTGTGTACTTCTACTTTTTAAAGT
>JAQQZT010000039.1:21483808-21495040 GCA_030068275.1 Clarias platycephalus | reverse complement strand
CTATTCACAATATATGAATACACATAAAATATATTGTCATATAATATATTGAGAAATATATTTTTGTTGCATACGGGAATTGGCTGGCCAACCAAATAAAAATAAATAAAACTGCAAAGTTGGTGTGTCTGTACATTAAAGATATTTACAAAAAAAATATTTTGAGGGACATAAGATTAGTAATAGAACCATCAAATTTTGTCTCTACGCATCACGTAAAAACTACCGAACAAATTTTAATGACGTTTTCACAGGTGTATTTTGCCGTGCTTGAGGTAATGTATAAAAAAAATCATTAGTTCATCTCATAATTCAACAGATGACATTGTACATTTTTAAAGATGATATCGAAAAGAAATCGAAATTTACTTAATAAATGCAATCGCACATTCATTCCTCACACTTCACAGTAACACGTAAAAAATTACAATTCCAAAATTCAACAGATGGTGTTGTACATTTTAAAAACGTGTTTATGAGTGCAATTAAATTGCATGCGAACGAAGTCACGGGTACATCTAGTAATAAATGAACAGTAAATAAACTTGCGGTTTGAAGTTAAAGCACAGCATCTGCGCACACATACAGTATAATGCCCTTTTACTGCGATACTGGGAATATAACAACCATGATGAGAATAAATATCTGAAGATCCCTTGGAAAGGAACATAGAAACACTAATTGGACATACAGTATTCTAATGAGATATATTGATATGTCTCCTATGCCACTCTCCTGACCATCAGTCACTTGACAGAATGGCGCATGACCACGCCCTGTCACCAATCAATCTTATAGTTTTATTGTAACGTATAAAACACATTTTCCCCACAGTGTATGTTAATGAAATATGTGGATTTTAACCATGAGACCATGAGAAAGAAATAGAAGTTAATGTGAGAGGGTGCAAATGAATCTAAATGACAAAAGCATTGGGTGATGGTGAGACAGGTAATGACAGGGAGACAGATGAACTCCCGCTGTTGGACCTCATGGTATGATTTTAGATTTAATGATAAATACAAAAAAACATAAAATCAGTATTCAATACATGCATGCTATAATGGAAAAAAGTTTTGATATACTGTACGGTATACCTCCCTGTATACTGGCATGCCATGTAAAACTTCCTAGATCATCTAATGGACTGATCTAACCATCCATGTTGCTTGTGCATCCTTTCCTACCAAACCTTTTTATTCTACTCAACTTTACATGATCATGCTGCGATCTAGCACTCTGCAACCAGCCAGCCGTTTCAGTGAACACCTTTTGTGGCTTACCCTCCTTGTGGAGAGTGTCGATGATCGTCTTCTGGACAACTGTCAAATCAGCAGTCTTCCCCATGCATGTACTGAACTAGTCTGAGAGATACTGTATATTGAAAAAATAACTTCTAAATGAAAGGTTCTAATATTTTGAAATACTGGATTGTGATTTTCATTTACTGTACTTCATAATCATCAAAATGAAAACAAAAAGTCTATATCATATTTCACTTATTTCATTTATATTTAAATATTTAACTTTACATGTAATGAATCTAGCATAGAAAACTATCTGTAAATACAGAAAACTTCACCAGCAGGACATGACACCAAAAAAAACAGCACTTTTAAGTGGATGATTACTGTTTGTTCAGTTGTGAATTGTGTTCAGATATAGTGGTGTTTATTTGACTAGGATAACTACAACAGCAGCCTGTATGATGGACCTGCGGAGGTACCCCCTGGATGAACAGAACTGTACCCTGGAGATTGAGAGCTGTAAGTCCTGTTTAATGCTCATCATAAAGTCATCACAGTAGTCAAATTTTAACATGTTCAACTCTATGACCTGCAAAGGCTAAGATGAAGGCATGACCTGCAGTCAGTCAGTCAAATCCTCAGAAGCTTTCCAGGTTTTATTGAGATTTGGCTGTCTAAATGTCTAAGTTTCTTTGTTTTACCAAACACAGCATGAAACCATGCAATATAATTTATAATATATACTGTTATAGTGTACACCAATCAGCCACAACATTAACACCACTGCTAGGTGACTTGAATAACATTTATTATCAATTATATATCAGTAAACTGGTGACAGGATCATGGGCACTAAGGTCTCATCCATGACTGTGGGGATGAGCTCAATCCGACTGAGCATCCATGAACGGACAAAGAAGTATGATCCGTGGAGGTCCCACCTCTCAACCCCCACAGCACCTACCTGACACCACAGCACACTTAATGCCCTGAGGGGCCAGAGCTGCCCAGGCCACATACGGGGAACTTATGATGTTGGTCTTAATGTATTGAGTTGTAGTGTTATGGCTGATCAGTGTATATAAAATGATGTATAACTTACTTACAGCATAGTTTTGGACAGCTTGCATGTACATGTTTTACCATAAATTTTGGTTGCCTAAGACTGTTGCACTGCATATTTTTCAAATTCTTCTGTAACTGTGAGTCAAATAAATAACTTGTGTATATGTTGAAAATAACTAACCGATGCACCCCATCAATGATTGACTTTACAGTGATTGACATTCTCTTTCTTTATTTATGTTTTCATGCTGCTACTAAAATATTTATAATGAATCTACAGTATTATTATTTTATTATTAATTCAATTCAATTCAATTCAATTTTATTTATATAGCGCTTTTAACAATGGTCATTGTCTCAAAGCAGCTTCACAAAATGAACAAGATTTTGTTTAGAAAAGAAAATAATTGTTAGTGTGTATGTGTGAGAAATGTGTATAGGTAATAATGAGATGAATGAAATGTCTCTAATGAGCAATCCAAGGGTGACGGCGACGGTGGCAAGGAAAAACTCCCTGAATGGCACCATAAGAGAAGTATTATTAAGTAACTTATGCTCTGTTATTATGAGCCTTTTAAGTATTTTATGGTCACATTGAACTCCAAAAATAAATCTTCTGTGTCTATGAATGGTTTCCTATGACACCCTTGCATATATACGGTGAAGATATATAACAAGTCTCTATTCTGTGATTAAATTCTAATGTGTTCCCCTTTGGTAAAGTAGCAGAAATCTGCAGGGAGCGGAAAATCCTGTCAGTTTAGTCTAAATGAGGAGTTCTCACTGAGCTGTTTGCGCTATTTCAGCTCAGTGCAATCACACATTGATTTGGTGCCTAGACAAGAAAGTGTGGGAACGAGTGGCTGGCACATCTCTCGTCTTTGCTCTGCTTTGAAAAATTTTATGAACAGTGACTGGCCAATATACTTTAAGCTAGCATTTTATCAGGTAGACCTGACTTAAACATCTACACACTGGTCACTTTACCTGTCACAAGGGAGGACTCTGATAGCCCCTGCTTGTGCTAATGTATTTGTTGTTTATTGCCATAAGTAACAGAAATGTTCAAACGTTATCTGATTACTCACTCTTTATATAACATAAATCTTTGGATTTTTTTCCCTCTCTGTCTCTTTTTTTTTTTCAGATGGATACACCACAGATGACATTGAGTTTTATTGGCAGGAGGGAAGCTCAGTGACTGGAGTAGACAATATTGAGTTGCCACAGTTCTCCATCATTGACTATAAAACTTTGTCTAAGAAAGTGGTGTTTGCAACAGGTATAGCACACCAAACTAAACAAATTTAAACAATTGGTGTAAATTTCTTACTTTTAAAAACTCTATTCTAAACCTCTCTTTTTTGAGAATTTTGCACTAAAATAAACTGGTCACATTCTGTATAGTATTGCACTGTAGTAGCTTATATACCTTTTTGCAAAAGAAATTAGATAATGACCTGATGCAATAGTTCAAATGTACAGTACATGATAATTACACTACTTTATGTAGCTAAATAATTTATAATTAGAAAATGTCCAGTGTACTCGATGGACAGTACAGTGCAGAGCAGAGTTTAATAGGAAACAATGTTGATATAGCAGCTGACCAGCACAGGCTTGGATTTAAAAATATCTAGACAGTGCAAAAACATGTCAAAATGTATTTGCAAAGAGAGGCCCTATAGACATTGCTCTCATCTCCACCCTTTCAGGGTCATACCCTCGTCTGTCCCTGAGCTTTAAGCTGAAGAGAAACATCGGATATTTTATCCTGCAAACCTACATGCCCTCAAACCTGATCACCATTCTGTCCTGGGTCTCATTTTGGATTAACTATGATGCTTCTGCAGCACGGGTAGCTCTAGGTGTGTGTGAGTGTGTGTGTGCATGAATACAACAAATGGCCTGGTACTATATTTTTAAATACTATGGTACTTATAAATATATTGCTGCATTAGTCACATAAAGCCTTTTAATGACTTTAATTGTAAGTCTTAATTAAATTATTTGTAAGTCAATCCGTTTTAATTGTACTTGACAACATGATATTTATTATTGTATTATTTCTATTTATTCCTTTTTATAAACTCAAGTGAGTTACATTTAGTCTTGCTGTATCTCTGTAGGAATCACTACTGTACTGACCATGACCACCATCAACACCCATCTACGAGAGACGCTACCCAAGATCCCCTATGTAAAAGCCATAGATATATATCTAATGGGCTGCTTTGTCTTCGTGTTCTTGGCGCTGCTTGAGTACGCGTTTGTTAACTACATTTTCTTTGGCCGAGGTCCTCATCTACAGAAGAAAGTGGCAGAAAAAGCTGCTAAGAGCAACAACGAGAAGAACAGACTGGAGAGCAACAAAATTCAAGTGAATAGATTTAAGATCTGATGTCATTTTTAAAATAGTGCTCAATATTGTAGCATGCCTGTTACACCAAATTTTTCTTTCTTTATTTCTGATCTGTCAGGTGGATGCCCATGGTAACATTCCCCTTACACATCTTGATCTTCGCCTCAGTGGAGCTGAGATGCTCGGTGCTCTTGGTGACCCTCGAAATACCATGTTCTCTTATGACAGTGCCAGTATTCAATACCGTAAGCCCCTAACAGGCTGTGACCTTTATGGCCGGCCGGCTGCTTCTCTTGAGCGGCCAATCAAGCGCAAGAAGGGTCGCTTACGAAAGCGGGCCTCTCAGCTTAAGGTGAAGATTCCAGACCTGACAGATGTGAATGCCATTGACAAGTGGTCACGTGTCATCTTTCCCATCACCTACACTTTCTTCAATCTAGTCTACTGGCTTTACTATGTCCACTAGGGGACAGCAGTGCACTCAGCTTACTGTAGCTTACGCTTATCAGATCTGGTCAGGCTTCTTTTCAACCTTTGGTTGATTGTGGTATACATATATTAGGGGTTATTTGAACTTGCAGTTTAATTTGATATCCTGCCATATATAGTCATCTAGATAATATAATAACTATTGGCTCATGATTAGATCTTTCTATTCATCACCCCTGCTTCGCGGGAGAATAGACTTCAGGGGTGTGATGGTGCTGCATCTAACCGTGTACGAATGCACTATAGCCCAGACTTACTGAGTACTAACATTACAGCTACACCTGTTGGCACCATTTGAAAGTTACTATAGAGCCAATAAACAAAGTTAATTCTCAGATTATTTACCAGCCTTTAGAATATTTGCACTGTTTTGATACAGAGCTTGTTGCTTTTGGGTTTTTGCGAGTTTGCCCTTGTGAAAGTGTGCTAACTCCGCACTATTGGTGCACTATAATAAAAACTTGCATTTTAGATAGTCATTAGAATAGCCAGACTTAGCTCTTCTACACATCGTGTTGCAACATAACAAATAAGCTGAAAATACAGCAAACAGGGATATGTACAAATTAACATGTAAAATCTTTTCACAAAATCTGTGGAAAGTGTATTTCTTTATTCAATAAGTCAGGTATTAAAAAAAAAAAATCAGTCACCATAACTTCCTGTACTAGTAGACAATACCAAGCATTATTTACACTTACTTTTAACAGAGCACAGCAGCAATGACGTATATTGTTTAAAATAAAAAGGCTGAGGAAAGAAACAAAGGTTAAGAAAACAACATTTTGAGACTTATGCATATTATGACTTAAAATCCTACTATCCTCTATATTGCAGTACTAAATTTAACTACCACAAGCTTTATGTACACTCTGCCTCTGCATGAAAGGTATGTTTTTGCATCAGAGGCTGGTGATCTACTGGTTCCTTTACCTTCCTGTGGTTTGAGTGTCAAATGCTTCACAACTATATTTAGCTCTAAATATATTCACTGTGACTTTTGTTGTAGCCAGGATCACCTGAAAAACAAAACAATGTCCAACAATCAGACAGGATCTAAGCATCCTGCTGTTATTTCTTTTGACTAAATTTGTGCCTTTGAATCAAAATTCTGATATTTTCCATGGTCAAGCAGAGAGCAAAACTGAAAAGTTGCAGTGAATTAACTTTTCTAGAGAACAATATTAACTGAAGGTTTTTATATCGACAGGTTAATTGGGCTTTTAAGATGCTCTATATTAACATTATAGACATTGCCTAGGCATGCTAGTAGCTAATAGAGTAACATTCCGGTATATCAGTGACAATCTATGACTTGGAGAGGAGTATACATGAAATTAATTCCTCAGTGAGGTAACTGTACTTCTGCTCTTTAGTCAGTAAGAGAGGCTTCTCAATTATTGAAACATGATCCAGAACGGACACAAACATATAGTTACCGCATATTAAGCATGTCTGTATGTTTATTGATTTCAAACAACTTACAAAATCATACACTTAAGAATGATGCTGATCTTATTTAAAACGGTTTATATACAGTAGCATAGTTGTTAATTGAATTCATGCTTTTTATCTGTGTGCTCCCATGCTGATGGGGATTTACTCCACAGGCACGTATGTAAGGCAAGTAAGTGCGAGTGTGTGCGCTTGTGTGTGTCTGTGTGTTATGAACACAAGCACAGTTGTTCCTAAAAATCATGAGAAACTTTGAAGGATTCAAATAAAAATATTTCACCAAACCAATGCCCTTGTGATAAGACTTGTGAAGACGCAAAAAAATCTGCTGTAGAATGACAGTTTCCCATCCACAGTATGTCAGAGTATCAACTAACCTTACCAGAACCTCTAAAGAGACTTTTGACAAGAGTGCCTGACTTTCACAGACAGATTTTGAGTAAGAAGGTTTAAGCTGGTCTAGCCGAGCTAGCATAAAGCAAATGGCTGAAGGGTGAAAAAACAAAAGCAGCTTTTGCTTGTAGCTTATTTACTTGTTTCTTTTCCAATCACACACTAATACAACCAGGATCCCCTTAGGGGTGGTCAAATGGACCAACCCGAAAGTGAGAGACTCGCCTAGACCAAGCAGGGGAAACGATGAGGAAAATTGTAATTAGATATACGCTGCTCTCATTAATTATTATCTGTTACAGGCTCTGCTCACATTAATTACCGGTTACTCTTGAATGAGCATTGGTATAACTACTAAGAGCTTTGACGATGCTGACTGCATTAATTCCTGTCTTTAAGAAGCAACATGTGTTAATTTGTACACTGCTCAATTCTATACATTATCCTCCATACTCACTCACAATTCGGTTTGCATCATAACCATGTTAGTATTTTTCTGTTTAAAAATACATGAACCTGGTGGGCATTGTTACACAATCAATGATATTATAAACTCTTGTAGAAACAGGAAAAGAAAAAAAAAAAAAGGAAAAAAGTAATATCCATCCATTTCCTATTCTGTTAAATATAACTGCCTGAACCGCATCAACACCATACAACCAAATAAGGTGCTGAGTCGCAGCTATGTACTGAGGTGATCTACACGCACACTAGGTTCAATACACACAAATTCAGAGACACAGAGTCATTCAGTCTTTCTTTTTCCTGTTTGAACAGTAGCAGCGTCCTATAAAATCACTGCTCATTCCGGAGGTATGTCTGGAGCAGATGAGGAGCTGAGGAGTTGCACAATCATTTCATCTGCAAGACCACCTAAGAGAGTGCACATTGTGTTAGAGAAGAGATCAGTGCATGCACAAACATTCTAGCATGCAGCTCCAAAATGGGGACTAATCAAATTATGAAAAATAACGCATGTGAAAGACGATACCTTATTAGCAGCCTCCAAGGCATTGATAAGTGTGTTTAGCTCTTCTTTGCTCATTTCAATGTCTACAGCCCTCTTAATTCCATTCTCTGTGAGGTCGAGACAGAGGTTCAGTAGAGGAGTGTTTAAAGATGACAGCTTATCGCTGGATAATGCAAGCTAAATAGAAAAAAAAAAAAGAAAGAGTGAGAAAGAAACATAAACCCGGTCAACCAAATCATCATCTTAAATAGCATGGCTAGAAATGCACCGACCCAGGTTTCTTTTTTCTATATAATCCTGGCATCAGAATGCTGGGTACTGGTCAATTCCCAATACTGAAAATCTCTTAGCAACTGTGAGCTGAATGTAATTCTATGCTGTAAAATCATGCAAAATATCACAGGAAGTGCATCCCTTAAATGGAACCCATTATGCAAATTAACTTTTTAGACAATCAAATAGGTCTCCAGTCTCTATGAACAACAACAAAAATCCCTGCTTTTCTGTCTTTTCTCATATGGATTGACCGAATCCTGATCCAGCATTCCAGGTGAGGAACAATCCCAATATTAATAGTTAATATGGAGTTTGTGTATCCCTAAACAGGACAATTTGCACTGTTGGGTACCTTTAGCTGCCAGTTGAAGTCATCCAGTTGTGTAGTGCTGATTCTGTTGGTTCTTTCCACCAGCGCTTGCCTGATCTCCTCCTGCCTGGCATGCACACATTGCAGAATAGCCTCTGAATGGACAGACTGCAAATCACCCAGCAGTTCCTTTACCTACACACACACACACACACACACACACACAAAAATTCTAAATGTACAAGATATCTTCTATAAAAGCTCAACTTGTAATAAGAAGGATATGCAAACCACACATGCTCTCATTCTAAAACAAATAAGGTTCTTGTTCAGGTTCTGTTACTTGAACTAAGAGGCCCAAATCTGTTCCAGCACAACAATGTCCTTTTGCACAAAGCAAGGTCCATGAAGTCATGGTTTGCCTAGGTTGGAGTAGAAGAACTCAAGCGGCCCGAGCTCGGACCTCAACCCCACTGAACACATTTGGGGTGAACTAAAGTGCAGACTACACCCCAGACATCAAGTTTTTTGAATTGGTGTTTTGGGAAAGAATAAAAAAAAAACAAAAAAAAAAACAAGTGGACACCTTGATGCAGGATTCATCAGGTGTTTACATACACTGCCCAGCTAGAAGATAAGAGTCTTCCATTGAATGGATTACTGCAGTTATAGATAGATAGATCGCTTATTGATCCCAAAGGAAATTCCAAACGTTTCAGCTGAAAGCAAGTTATTTATCCCTAACTGATGTAATAAATAGCTAATTACTGGCCTGCATCAAGCAACAAAAACAAAATATATTTGCAGAATAAAAATTGTTAAAAACTTCTTTTTTTTTAAATGCATTATTAAAACCAGAAAATACAGTTCTGTACAATCATCTTCGAGGAAAAAATGTGTTGAAATTTTTTTTAATGATCGTGAGATCAGAGATCAAACATTTGGTGAAATCAAATGGTAAAACCAAAACAGTTGTAGCTATGTTTAATAGTGAACATAAATGCATCTCCACACGCACACTGCAAAGAGATCTTTAGTGATTGGGACTAAACAGCTGTGTAACCTTAAGAAAATCACTTTTCAGTGAGGCTAATCGGGGGATCAATTTCCCAAATCCCTAATCAATTTGCTAGGGAGCAGGAGGAATAGTCTGTGGAGCACTGGAAAACAATAATATGAGCACAGATTACTTTGTTCCAGAGTGATGGATGCATTAATGTAAGAATGCATCAGAGAGACAGATGAAGTGATGCACCCATCATGCCTAGTGTCTACCATAAAAGCCTGTGGAGGCAATGCTATGATCTGGGGTTGCTTCGGTTGGTCAGGTCTAGACTCAGCAAAGTTATGTGCCCAAAAAATCAGATCAGTTGACAACCTGAATATACTGAATGACCAGGTTTTTCCCCAATCAATGGATTTTTTTTTCTTCTCTACTGGCACGGGTATATTTATGTGCTGCAATCAAAGCAAAAGGCAGTATGAAAAAAATAGTGTGACTTTTTTTGTGGCCGGGCAGTGTAGTTTGTGTAAACCTTATTTAAGTTCTAAGCATAGATCTTAACATGTACCCATTTCAATATTTTACCTCCAGATCTGAGCATTTCCTCCCAACTGCGACTCGGAAGAAGTGAGTGAGTGAGCTGATGAGTTCTCCCCACTCCAGCAGACTCCAGGTTCCTCCATACTCTATGTGCTTTGGGTAACTCCGTCCACAGAGCCCATCCACCACCCTGTGCAGGAGCTGGACAAGCAGGAACAACACTGGGCTTATTTATCAAATGCATAAGAGGATTAAAGCAAGGATTTGTTTATTAAGGGAAAAAACAAACCTAGTTGCAATGCACTGTTATAATATTTAATGTAATACATCAAATAGGAAAATCACCATTTTAGTGGATCAGAAGAATGACTTCTTTTATATTTTCCAGGATTAAACGAGTGGCTTGAGTTCGTTTAGTGAGAGTAGAGTTTTTATACAGAAGTATATTTAGTTTATTACTGACTGAGCGTATATGCTAGGCTGAATTCATTTCCGGACAAAACACTCCCCCGCACTAATATACTTACACACTTTACATCATGATGCGAGTACAAATACGATACAGAACAACACACATTTCGCTTTCTGTTACCTACTTTAGGACACGCTGTTGGAGATATTTTATCGAGCAGCTTTAGCATGGTGACCAGCCGGACCTTTCATTACTCCACACATCAGCTGACACGCATATCACATGACCAAATCGCTCAAAGCCGTGTTGCCAGATCCTCCGTTTACTCTTGTAATTTCCCTGCTCTTTGGGTTGTCGTTTTATACGGTATATTTGAACTTTGAAATGTCGTTTTTTTTGCTTATTTTCAATTCATGTACAAGCCGAAGAAAAAAATATGGATCCACAAATCACCGCAAATAGTTAACTGATCTACATTACTGGGATGTCTCGTTTTAATCCATGGATAACGAAATGTTATTAATTAGAAAAATGCTGCATCAAAGTTACGGTGTTTAGATAATATTACACGTTATAATTATATTCACGCTAAACATTTAAGCTATGTGGATGATTCGACATTAAAGAGGTTCTATTATGCTTTTTCAAATATGATCTTTCATGCAGTGTGCCATGTAGCTGTATGTGAACATAAACTATCTGCACTATCT
>JAQQZT010000039.1:21459271-21474763 GCA_030068275.1 Clarias platycephalus | reverse complement strand
AAGTGTTTTTTGACCTTGCATACATGTAAACCTGTTTTAAGAGACTCATTAAGCAATATTAACAACCTTTAAAATGGCATAATAGGGTCACTTTAAAGCGCGAGGGCAGTGATATAGTATTATTCAACGAAGGAAATACATGTCAGTATTTACAGTGACATTAAAATATTAGCATTGAGTTTAATTATGTTTTTATATTCATAAGAACACTCAAAGACTGAAAACATGGTGAGAAAATCGCATGTGCAAGAGGCAGAGAAATAGAAGGAGAGAGATTCACTTTATATTCAGGATCTTTATTTTTCCTTTTCTTCTTAATGAATCAATAATGATTCTTCTTTGATGGGCTTTCTCCATTCGATATTATTATTAGTAGTGGTAGTATTCCTGTGGTTATTATTATTATTATTATTATTATTACCTTTGCTTTTTGCTTTCCTTCTTCAGTAGTTTTCATCTCTAGTGTCACTTTGTCACTTTAAATTTGACTGCACAGTTAAATGTGTTTATATATTTTTTATCTATTTATTTCTGTTATTTTGTGACTTGGATCTGAGCTTTGGCAATACAAGTATATTCAGGAGCCCTCATACATTATATATAATATTGTGTGTGTTTTGTCAGATTCTCTCTTAATCAACTGTTATCCCCTGTATGTTCTTATGAATATAAATAGTGATGCACTTTGGTGTATGAATAAATTTAGTGCAGATAATGCAGTGCAGTAATTTTCTCTGTCCTCCTAGAATATACAGAACCTGAGCCATACAGAGTAAGGTGTATGGCGTATGCGTGGGGAGTATGTCGTGTGCATGTTTACGCAAAAACATTACTCTTATTTTCAGAATTTCACTCCAAACTGTGTCACATATATTTTATGAATAAAAAGTATATGGTAAATTTGTAATCTGACTTGATTATGAAATTAGTAGAAATGATCAAGCTACGGACATTTTGGATTAAAACACTTCTACTGTGCATCGGACTTTAACATGTAATATATCTTTCAATCGTGTTTAATCATCATTATTTTCCTTAAAATATCAATGTGTAAAATTTTTCATTACTTCTATCTACATTTAATGCAAGGATTTTTGGGGCGAATGCTGCCAAACAGGTAAGGAGGTGATAAAAACAACCCCATAAATGCGCTCAAAAATCAATAACAACTCAAAAATGGTGCTTAAGAATCAATACCAAGGCGTTAATGTTGGGGGGGGCAGCAGAAATTTTTTACATTAAGGACACTAACAAACATAATAGAATTCACACAGAGCCCAAAAGAGGGTTTTGGCCATAAAGAGCCGTTATCATCCTCTTTCGAGCTCTCCATACAGGTCTAATGGTGTAGATTTTGTAGCAGTATACTGGTTTGAGTCCTAGATGGTTCTATAAAATGAAGTTTATAAAATAGAAAATTGTAAATACATAAAAAAGTATATAAATATATAAAGAATCAACAACGCTGTACAATAGCCAGCTAAAAAATCACCAGAGATGCACTTATAGCCCAAATAAATCTGCCTTTTAAACAATATTTATCATTTTGAGGTGTCTGGAAAGATTAAACTTCGTTTGTATTTGTAGGCACTTTGCTGCCTGTTGCAGTGAAACATTTGTTCCCATTTTTTTAATTTAATTTATAAATGTAATTAAATTTGATATGAAGAAATGAGGGTTGGCTCAAGACTTTTGCATATTACTGTATAATTAAAAAAGCAAAAATGATAGTATTAGGATGTTCTCACTTCCTCACTCACAGACCGTCAATGCCGCTATCATGTATACAAGGTCGCAGGGACCTGGTGCCTATCCAAGGAGATTTTGGGGTTTGAGGCGCACTCACACACTCATTCACACACTACATTCACTCATTCACCTTTGTTTTAGTAATATTCATTATGATTAGTGTTTAATAAGAGACAGCTCACACTACATAAATATTACATATCTTTGACACTATGACAAAGCAGAAAATTTAGGACACAACCCAGACACTTTAATAATTCGACCAAACTGGTGCTTCAGCAGAAGTTAGCTACTGTACACTGAAGAGGTTACAGATCTCACTGTCTGAGTTAAGAGCAGACCTCAACAATATCAGCATCTTCACAGGTCCCCCTCTATGAGAGAGTGGCCAGAAGCAAGCCACTTCTGACGAAATCCAACAAATCTGAGAGTTCTGCAATTTGAAAAAATTTTGGACTGATGAAAATAAAGTTGAACCATTTGGTATAACACCAACTATACCTATATTCGGTTTTGTGCAAACTGAATATAACTTAGTACAATTAACAGGTATCATGTTCTACGGTTTCTTTTTACCAAGAAGAACTGGAAAGCTTGCTGCCATCATATGTAACGTAGATAAAGCCAAATATAAGCAAATAGTGGAGGTGGACCTGTTCTCGTCAGCCAGATATTTGCCTTTAGTTCAAAAATGCCTACTCCAACAGAAAAAAGCACAGGGATAAAACTAGCCACTGTCAACTCAGGAGTGCCATGTGTCACTCGACAGAAAGAGAGAGATTGAGAGAGCAGTTAGGCCAATGTACACATACTGTAATGTGTAAGGTGAATGTCTATTTAGTGTAGAGTGCAAGCAGAGACTCCGACAGGACTAACTATGACAGCGTAAATGAAACAATAATGAATGTATGACTGATAAAATGTTGACTGGTGACATTATCTCAAACTGTAAATGCGCCTCAACAATAGAATGTATGTTTTTTCCAGAGCAGCAAACCTGTACTTCCTGTTCCTGGTCCTGCTAAACTGGGTTCCAGTGGTGGAGGCTTTTCAAAAGGAGATCACCATGATTCCTCTAGTTGTCGTGCTCACTGTCATCGCCTTCAAAGATGCCATAGAGGACTACAGACGCTACTGCTATGACCAGAAGATCAACAACAATCTCACCAACGTATACAGTGGGTCAGTATGTGGGTAAATAAATGACTAGAAAAGTTTCTGATATTTTTTATACTCCCTTTGATTCAAAATAAATAAACGATCATCTGCAATTTATGTGACATTAGCACGTACTGTAGTGTTTCCACCAGTGTCTAGGATGATGCAATGCATATGATCAAGAAGGATAACCAAAAGTGCTTTTAGATCGAGTATGTGACCTATACATTGAGTGCATGTGCATGTATGATATTATTTTGCACAGTGATCTCCCTTTAAGCTCTCATTTGTTCATGTTTGTGTGATATATCGTTAGCAGCTCTGATAGCCGCAAACCTCTCAGGAACCAGCAGGTTGCGCGCTACTCAACCAATAAGTTCCTATATCTTTGAGAAAAGTCTCTACCCACGCTGGTTTATGACTCGTTGCTTTGTGTATTTTAGCCTTATCGTCAGGTCAGGTGTGGCAGTTGTACCTGTCACACACATGGTCTGTCAACAAGAACTGAGGATCACAGTGCACGCGCTGGAGCTTCTTAGAGAAAGGATAAGAAGCTGGGAGCCAAATGTCCATCCTTATATGTCTGAAATTTAAGTTCTAGAATACAACATGCCAAGGTACATAAAGGCAAAGAAGAGGAGGTTGGTGGTTCCAAGCTGGATTTATACTGAAGAAGTTGACAGTCAGCAGAGGACGTACTGCAGGAATAAGATCAAGACCACTAAGTACACTTTCCTCTCCTTTTTCCCCAAGAACCTATTTGAACAACTTCACCGCTTTGGCAACATCTATTTTATTTTTCTGGCTGCTCTCAATTTTGTTCCTATCGTAAACGCATTTCAGCCAGAAATTGGAGTCATACCTATTTTACTGGTTATGTCTGTCACAGCACTAAAGGACCTATGGGAAGATCAGCGAAGAAGAAAATCTGACAGACAGGCCAACAACCTGCCATGTAAATTATATAACAGGTGAACAAATGACCTAGGAGCAGTAATCTTAGATTAATTATACAACCTTTGTGAAGCACATTCAGAGCATGTACTGTAGTTTTCAGTCCTGCTTCATAAATGAACAAAATAAAGTGGTGCTTCATTCATAATATTCTTGAATAATTCTTCTATACTTTTATTTTATTCTTGGTTAAGTTTATTTAACTTTGCACTTTACCAGAGTAATAGTATTTTAGTAATCTCTTACTAAACTTCTGGTTTTCCCTCAGCTGGGCTTGTTTTAATTCTTTAAATTCTTTCAGTTCTTTTCAAGTACTGGCTGGCTGGCTTGTAGGTACATGCCATGGTTATTGAGAAGGATGTGTGTGTGTGTGTGTGTGTGTGTGTGTGTGTGTGTGTGTGTGTGTTTTGTAAAGAAGGCTGTATGATTCTAAATTTTCTATATTTTCTTTTATCTTATTTGTTAATTCTGTTTTTAATTTTTTTCATTTTGCCGTATATACAGGAAAACAACATTTTAGAATTTTTAAATGTATTATTGATAACATTTATAACATTTCTGGGGCTCTGTAATGCTGATAACTGAGTATTGAATTTGAGTTAATAGTTAATCCACAACAAAGTCTTTATGACTGATGTTTTTTTTTGTTTTTAGCAGAATCGGTCATGGGAATAAGAATCTGGTCTCACATTTGTCTCAAGAATATTTTAGAATAAAGTGGAGTTTAACATTGTCTCAGTGACTGCAAGTTTCTCAGGTCTTGTGACTGCAAAGCAAGGCTAGATAATTACCACTTTAGCACCATGGTTGACAGTTGTTATGGGATGTTTGTAGTGATACACCAAGCATGTCTGTGTACATGATGTGGTCCCATAAGTCCAAAGAATATTGTTGCACTTGATGTTTTCTTTTTGAGTTTGCATTTTGTAGAATTTCAAATTATTTGGAGATGCCAATTAAACCCATGCCAGACTGATTAGCATCAACAGTCTTTTCGTTTTGGCATAATGACACATACTTGAGTGTTCCTGAAAACCAAACTCCCAATAAGGTCTGCTTTTATAGAGGCAGTCACACTTTTTGATGATAACTTAATCTTGTACATTACAGTACATTGTTAATTTCATTTAATAATAAATGAAATATGTAATGAAATTATAATTTGTTCATAGATTGTTAAGTTTATTTATAGATTTTGTAGTTGTGAGGCCCACACAGTTGTTATTTTTAAGTGCTGATGGATGAAAGCATGTAATTGTTAGATGGTTTACTTTTGTACCATGACTTGTCAATAGAACTGCACTCCTACACGTTAACCTGTGAAAGTCATATATAGTCATAAATGATTCAGACCCAGTAGATATTCGAGCTGCATAATGAATTGCTTTTTAAGCTTTTTAAGCCTGGTTCAATATAACTCACTTGTTCTGATATAATGGGCAGGATTCAGGTTCCTGTTTGTGTATCTGAAGCTGGGTTTTAAGACTTATGGTGTAATAACTACAGAAGTGCGTTTTTGTTGTAGAATTCATTTTTAAACAATTTAACATTTAAACCCTATTTTCTGAATGCTGCTAATTTTGCCAAATATTATTCTCTGACACACAAGATTGTCTCTAGCAAAAATACCATATAACCTTGTTTGAGAAGCTTTAAGCTTTCAAATTTTGAGCAAAATTTTACACGTCTGTTTAGCTATCCGATTTTGGAACAAAAAATGTTGCTTCTAGATGAGCCAATCACATTGCTTCTCTTTGTCACATGATAAGTGAAGCAAAGATACTGCCTAGACATTAGCTAGCGTGAGTGATTTGAATTTGTTCAAATAATTTTTGAAGAATGTCCAAGCCAAAAAGGAAATTTACACTCATTAACTACAGATACAGTCAGTTCAGCAGTAATAAATGACAAGTATGCATCACTTAATGGCTGTGATACATTCTGTAAAATGGGACATTATAATAGGACATAATTTGGATGTTCTTTGAGCAACACGTTATATACTAAAAAAAAAACTATTTGGGGTACTGTAGTGTAAGCACTGTGGTGAAGCAGAGAGACCTAAAATATGCATGAGCAATTTGTGAACAAGAAACATAAGATGGACTCAACGTGTGTGGACAACTGGTATGTCAAAAAAATGCGGTAGCAAAGCACAACTGAGACCAATATATCATATTAGAACAGTAAGTCCCAGACTTACGATCGTGTTCCATTCCAGGAGCACATTTGTAAGTCGGATTCATTTGTAAGTCCAATAAAGTGAATTTTATACGTATTTGACACAAATATACAATGTAAAGCAACAGAAAATAGTATTATTCACCATTGGGACAGTTTTACAGGACAGCCCTTTTTCTATCAGAAATTCGTAAATCGAATGTTCGGAAGTCGGGGAAATGCTGAATACAACACCCATATAAAAAATAATCGACAGCTTTATAAAAACCCATTATGAGGCTGCGCTACATGTTATCAAGAAGAAAATGAAGTCACTTTCAATTTCATTATGCAACAGTGTTTGAGGCAGTAGCATTCAATTTATCTGGTTCTATCTGCTATTACTGTAATGATATAAAAAATTAAGGGATGTCTCACAGACACATAGTCTGTTGGTGTACAAGGTTTTGTATCGCTTATGATGGTTCTTATGATCTTTAACAGTCTTTGTAATTAAAAATGTTTTGTGTGCAGTCAAACTCAATACTTACTTCCATGATCTAATTTGTTGTCTAATTTGTTTGTTTACTTAATATTTTTGCATTTGTGCTTTTTAACACTCTCGTGTCAATCGAAGAAAAGTTTGATGCAGTCTTCTTGTTTCATTTAGGAAAAAAAAGGTTTTCTCAAAACTGCAGCATTGGAACTGTCTCATGTTGCCGTGAAATTGCTTGTGTTTTGTGCTTATTATTGTTGTGTCTATTGTACTGTAAAAGATTGCAGTTCTGACTACTCATGCTTTAAATATTTCTTTTTGTTGCAGTAAACAACAGTGTTACGTGGAGAGGCGCTGGGCTGATGTGTGTGTGGGAGATCTGGTGAAGTTGTGTTGTAATGAGATCATTCCTGCTGACATGGTACTGCTCCATTCATCTGACCCAAATGGAGTGTGTCACATTGAGACTGCCAACTTGGATGGAGAAACTAATTTGAAGCAGAGACAGGTGGTCAAAGATCTGCTACAACAAGTGAGCCAATACTTTTAGTGTTTGCTTCTCCTTTTTAATAGTAATGACTTAATCATACTATGAAAATAAATGTGAGTCAATTTGTGTGTGTGTGTGTGTGTGTGTGTGTGTGTGTGTGTGTGTGTGTGTGTGTGTGTGTGAACGCTTCTGCCTCAGGGATCAGAATTTACTCCAGAGAACTTCAGCAGCCGCATTGAATGTGAAAACCCCAATGATGATCTAAGACGTTTTAGAGGCTACATGTGAGTGTGGCTTTTTGACAAAAATTTGAGATATGTGTGACACATGTTGAGAATGCTCTAAATTCTGGCAAAAGACCAAAAATAGATAAAACAATATGGTTTTGCCCAAAACATTTTTTTCTTGGTATACAGTTGCTATACAACCAGTGAACCCTCGGGATACAAACGACCTGGCTTGTGAATTTTCAACTTACAAACTAAAATTTTGGCTGGATTTTGCTTATAATATAAAAAATAATCGACAGCTTTATAAAAACCCATTATTATTATTAAGAGCATCAAGAAGAAAATGAAGTCACTTTCAATTTAATTTTTTAAAGCAGCTGGTGCCAAGAAGATACATAAAATAAGGTTAAGTGAGGTTTAATGTCTATTTATTTCAGATTTTACTTCATTTACATGTCTTTTATATATGTCGTAATTGTTTATGTATGCAAAAGTATAATATTATATTACCAATATTTTTTGGGGTGGTTGAAACACTTTATCTGCATTTACATTATTTTCTATGGGAAAATTTGCAATATGGAACGGAATAAATTCGTATGTGAGGTACCACTGTACATATAAATGAGAAACGTATTTCAGTTCAGGAAATTTAAATAAAAATAAGAATAAAATGTAAAATTTTAAAATATGAAGAGATTTTCCAGACTGTCACATAGACATTTATTTTAATTTAAATTTTTATCATTTTGTGGATATTGGCTTATGTCATTTTTGGCTTTGTATCGAGGGGCATTTAAGTCAAACCAGGAGTTTTGATTGCATAGAATACCAGAACACAGTTATGAGAGGAAATACTCCCTTTATTTCCCTATATAATCCCCTGCTGGCAATAAGTCTGCCTAGTTCCGCTAATGCAAGTTGTATTCGTGAATGATAAAGTTCCCACAGACAGTCGCGCCTCTTTCGCAAGATGTTGACAAGTTATTCTTCAGTTTTTAAGGATCAGGCTTTCCATTCTCTGAATGTTCATGGAAATGACAGCAGTGAGCTCAAAGCAACCTTGGCCGAGATCATCATCACACGACAAATTTTATCATTTAAAAAACTCATACATTTATATTTTTCAAGTCCTGGGCTGACTTTAATGCCCCATAAAGATGAATGTATATGTTTGCCTGCTTTCTCTTAACAAATGGCGTGTGTCTGTGTGCCTGTGTGTGTTTTCAGGGAGCACCCTGATAAGGTTCGGGTGGGATTGCATAATGAAAATCTCCTACTGAGGAGTTGTACAGTGAGGAACACTGAGACTGTGATAGGCATAGTGGTCTATGCAGGTAGAGCACAATGAATAAACACATAAACACACAATGGATTACGCTGACAAGGACATGAACACTTCCTTATACACGATGAGAAATGTATTTGACTATGTGTATGTGTTTTTGTAGGTCATGAGACAAAAGCAATGCAGAATAACAGTGGTCCACGATATAAGCGAAGCAAACTGGAGCGCAGACTCAACATAGACATTATTTGGAGTGTTGTTTTACTACTTCTGATGTGCCTTACTGCTGCTGTGGGTAGGAACAAGCACATACACAAACATACTGTACACACACACACACACACACACACACACACACATGCAAACATGCACACATATACATCTAAAACATAAAAAATGCATCAGCTTAAATAATAAAGTGTAGTCAAATTATTCTTGAATACGTCTTGAACTCTACATTGTTAAATGATTGTTGCTATTAATTAGGCCATGGTGTGTGGCTGAGTGGCCTAAAGGGCTCTATCTTCTTGATCTCCGATGACACACACCCAGCTTTGGCTGGCTTCTACATGTTCTGGACTATGATAATTGTTCTGCAGGTTTGTATTTGTAACTATTACAAACATCCTTCCTCTGACTGCCTCCATCTGCTTCTTTCACCTTTTTTCACACACAGGTTATGGAGAAATGTGGTGATACAAAATATGGATGCTTCAAGTAGCCTTCCATAATAGTTTGTCTTTAGACCTGGGTTTGTGTGAGTTTTGCATGTTTCCCCCATGTCTGTGAGGTTCTTCAGTTTCTTCCCACTTAAAAAAGAAGGATGATTAGCTAGATTACCTTAAAGCGTTGACATTGATATGCCTTTTCAAGCTGTGTTCCTACCCCATGATAAGTTACATATCAATAATCAAATTAATGTATATCTATCGTTAAATAATATATATATATATATATATATATTTTTTTTTTTATCCATCATTTCATTTCACTATATTATGACCAACACAATGTAACACATTATCATTCCTTGTTTGAGAAAGTCTACTTCTCCTGTGCAGTTTTGTTCTGATACTGTGTGAAACATCTTCTCACATCCTCATCTATCTGTGCCTTTGTGTTACAGGTTCTCATTCCCATTTCTCTGTATGTGTCTATAGAAATAGTAAAATTAGGACAGATCTATTTTATTCAGAATGATCTAGATCTGTATGATGCCAGGCTGGATACTGGTATACAGTGCAGGGCACTGAATATCACAGAGGACCTGGGACAGATCCAGTACTTGTTCTCGGATAAGACAGGGACCCTGACGGAAAATCGCATGCTGTTTCGTCGGTGTACTGTCGCTGGCAAGGAGTACCCTCATAACGAGCATGGTGAGTTTTGCCTTTTGCTTTAGCCCATTCTTATTTGACAACAAACTTATCCATGTGGCTGTTCATTGGTTTGAACTGGCTGAACTACCTCACCTACTTTTCTTCCCCGGCTTGTTTATACATACTACAAACGATTTGTCCTAGCATTATCCAATTGCATCAGAATATGGTGTATTAATGTAAATATATATCATTATGTATAACTATAGCTTTTACATTTACTGAACTTTACACCATGCTGGATAAACAATCTTTTGTTTGGGCTGCTGTAGCCTGCAGGGCACCCTATTACTGAGGCCACATCACAGGTATTAGAGAACATGTGGAGCGTACACATATTAGTAGTGTGCCTGTGGTGGATTAAATTAAACAAGCTGTATTGCTGCCTAATGTCATTATAAAAAGAGTTCAAAATCACACAGTGAGATAGCTTTGGCTTATAAATGCCTGAATGTGCAAATGAGATATATCCCCATCTATTGTGTGCACAGCTCTTCTAAATTCTAGGACCATAGATGGCGTACCAAACGGGTTAATATTTAATTGAGACTTGTGCACTTGTGCCCCCTGGAACATCAAGTGATACATAACTTAACCCAGGGTTGCCAGATCGACATATCCCAGTATAGGCAGTGTTAAAACCCTATTTGCTCTGATGAAAGAAAAAAAATCATTTTACCACCTGTGTTGGAAGTATTCGTGAAAAACTCTTAACTTGACTTTACGTTAACTTTAATGTGTTCCTTTATACTTTTACTTTTTTTCCCAAAATCAGTGAGAGAGAGAGAGAGAGAGAGAGAGAGCATGTGGGTGTGTGTGAGGAGCAGTATGTATATCGTTTAATAATTTAAATAAATCAGGGTTATTTACACGTGGTGTAAACCTTTTCAGCCCTCAAAGCCAGCTTAGCATGATTAGTCAGCATTTTTTGCACATATGTGAACATTCCAAACTGACTCAGAACCCTTTGAAAAAAAACAAGCTGAGACCATCTCAGAAGGTTCAGCAGCGCTTATGTGTTGCCCAGTAGTGTGAGAATTAAGCCTCAAATCGAACTGCTTAATGATTTATCTGTGTGTGTGTGTGTGTGTGTGTGTGTGTGTGCCTGTGTGTATGCTTCCAGCACAATCAATGGAACAGTATGTAGAGCAGGTTGCTGGCCGACCTGATCGTACACTCTCACTGCGTTCTAGCTCCAGGAAGTCTCTCAGCTGCAACCGGAGCTCCTTATCCATTAACAACCTCACTGCTGCTTGTGACACACACTCGCCACATAACACACTCCACCATCACGTGCCTGGGGCTTTTAGCAGCGCCATGGTAAGTTCCAGGAAAACTGTAACATGACAAGCACATCTTTTTATATTTACCTGTCTGTTTGATTGTGAATATGTGTTCATGAAAATCTTTCTCAGGAGTGTGCAGTGATTCCAGATGTTCAGCTGCATAAAAAGCTGCGGGCTCTTTCAGGCCCTGCTGTTAAATACGATGCTGCAGAACTCTCACATATCCTAGACTTCTTTCTCGCCTTGGTTGTCTGCAACACTGTGGTGGTGTCCTCCCCCAGTCTACCCCGTCACGTGGTACGATTCGCTCAATATACCTCTATTATTCTCTGGTAAACCATTTCCTCTTGTGTTACCTGTAATCTAGAGGTGCTACAGTTTAACCATATCATTTATAGCTTTTGAGTTCTTGCCATGGTGATACAGGAAATAGTTGAAAACCAAAGTTGGATCTGTTTGATTAGAGGTTAATTAGTTGTAGCATTTGTATTTATTCCAGTTATCACACAAAAGTTATAATAGGAGTTATGAACCTTAGCTGCGCTTATGTGATTGTTTCAGGTGAAGACACCAGTGGCTCGCACTCCCTTACGCTCTCTGGAGGAAATGAAGAGTCTTCTGCAGAAAATGAGTCGCCCTCTCTTTTCATTGTCCCCTGTTGAGAGCGCTGACAGCCCACCTGCCTACAGCAGGAGGTTATTTTCCCCCGGTCGTCACAGTCACAATACACCTTCACACACACCTACACCTTCTCCTTCACCCAGCCCTGCCATCACACCTCAACAGCCACACCACATTGAGGATCTCGATCAGGACTTCAGTGGAGATGATAAAGAAGACGTTAAAGATGATAAAGAAGAAGAGGAGGAGTTGCTGTATGAGGCAGAGAGCCCAGATGAGGCTGCACTGGTGCAGGCTGCAAGGGCGTACGGCTGCACTCTGCTGGGCAGGTCCCCGGAACAGCTGCTAGTTGCCCTGCCTGGCACCGGGCCCCTCAATGTGCCACTGCTTCACCTACTGCCCTTCCACTCTGTCCGCAAGAGAATGTCAGTAGTGGTGCGTCATCCACTCACCAGCCAGGTGGTAGTCTACACCAAAGGAGCTGACAATGTCATTATGGACCTGGCTGGGACATCAGGTGTGTGACTTTCTGTGTCTCCAGTCAGTAATCAGTATTGACAGAGAATCTTCCTGACATAGGTACTGGTTAAAATATGTAATCGTGTCTGTAAAACCCTCCTAAAGTCATTTTTGCAATTTACTGTTTTCTATATACTAGGGTGAGTCAAAAATTATCCGCACTCTAGTTATATTAATCCTTCTGTTGGCAGTACTGTCTTATCAGTGCTTTTATTTCAAGAAAAACACAGCAGTGTCTCCCCAGTCACTGCTTTGCATGTGTGAACAACAGTTTATTTGTAACTGCAGTGCGAGCAAAAATAAATGCCCCACTTGAGATTTGCATAAAAGGAGAGCAGCATGCAGTGATTCGTTTTTTGTGGTGTACCTGGTGCAAACAAAATTTGAATCAATACTTTAAGGAAGGTAAAAGTTTCTTAAAGAGAATCATTACAGATGATGAGACATAGATTCATCACTAACGGAAACATCCTAAATCGCTCACCAAGAAAAAGTTCAAAAGTTAACCATCATCTGGTATGGCTGCAGATCAATCCATACTATACGATATCACCTAAATGAGGATGAGTTCCCTGTTGAGTCTGATTCCTCTACAAGGTTTCCTCCTATTGCCATCTCAGGGAGTTTTCTTTGACACCGTCGGCCTTCGGCTTGCTCACCAGGGTCTAGTCATTTTGATAACATTAACAAATTTCCATAATTTCTTATGATTGTGTAAAGCTGCTTTGCGACAATGACAATTGTTAAAAGCAATATAAAAATAAAATTTTATTGAATTTAATCTGGAATATTGAACAACCATACATGTGAAAAAAAGTCTAAACTTTGGATTATTTGCTGTCCAAGGGCGTTGTAATATTACATGACAATGCATGTCCACACACTTCTGCCGACTGTCGACACTCTTTTTGTCTTCTTCTGTCGATTCTTCCTATAGTCCTGATCCTTCTCCAACTGACTTTCACCTGTTTGGTTCCCTGAAAGCAGCCCTATGAAGACGAAGATTCATATCTATTGGAGAAGTGAAAACAGCGGTGCATTAGTGGCTCGGAGCTCAGCTTAAACATTTAGTTAATTAGGGAATAGTAAAACTTGTTGACAGCTGGACAAAGTATGTTGAAAAGCAAGGAGGTTATGTAAAAAATTATGCATTTGTCTTTTCTAAAACATTCTTTTCTAAAATTAATTCCGCAGCCAGAATGTGAATAATTTTTGACGCACCCTTGTACAAAATGACTTTAGCTTGGTTTTCAAAGACCAAAGCGTTTTCTCTCCGTATCATTCTTTTCACAAATGTTAATTTGTTATTATTAATGGGATTTAGCGAATATAGAGAACATATGGGTTATTGTATATTGACTTCATGAAGGTATTTGTGAAAGCAGCCATTTTCAGTATACTTTCTGGTCTTTTTACCATTATCAGTGATCATCATGATTTTCATACCAGAGAAAAGTCTTGCAATGCAAGTGCCTGCTATTTCTTTAAGAACTGCAGCAAGGGCTTGTTTAATATGATGCCTAAAATAATGTTCATTATATACAGTAATCTTGGCACAGTTGTGATACTGTGTATATTTTTCAGATCAAAGTGATAGTTCTAGAGAGATCATGAAGCGAACACAGCGACATCTAGATGAATATGCTAAGGAAGGCCTGCGAACACTCTGCGTTGCAAAAAGAGTATGTTTTCGACTTTTTCACTTCCCCTCTCCACTTCTTTAAACTGGTAGCAGTTTTATTAAAACGGGAAATGAGTTTCACGGATTGGAGTTTCGTCACAGTTGGTCTGTACCGATGTGGCTTTTAATTGTATGAAAAACTGGAATTTAAGAATATATTCCCTTTTTGTTTGTTCCTATTGTTGGTAACATGGAAGTTTGCTGTTGATTGACAGGTCCTACAGGAGGCAGAGTACAAGGCCTGGCTAACCGAGCATGCTTTTGCTGAAACCAGTATTGAAAACAGAGAAGAGCTACTTATAGAATCTGCTCAGAGATTGGAAACCAACCTTACGTTATTAGGTGAGATCACTGAAGTGAGATCACTTTATAAAGAGAGCATTTTATAAAAGACTGAAGACTTTACAGACTCAAAGAGACTTAAACTTTTTTATTCCAAATAGTGTATAATTGTGTTAAATTGTAAAATATTTTGGACACTTTTTGTAATGCCCATTTTGTAGCCCAGAAAACGTTAAGCACGTAGTTAAAAAAAAAAAAGTAAATTTTTGGGGTTGGGCATAGAAAGTATCAAAGTAGCAGTGAGGGTTAATGTTTGCGGTAGCATGCAAAAGATATTTTATGCAATTTTATGCCCTCAATTTTGTGCCAGTAGTTTGGAGAAGGACCCCTTCGTAATCTACTCCTGATTATATACCTGTACACAAAACAAGTTCCATAAAGACATGGCTTTGAGGAGTTTGAGAAAGCTCTGACTCTGCCCCCCTGGGCACCTTTGCGATGAATGTCTTTTGCGAGCCAGGACTTCTCGTCTGATGTCAGTGACACACAAATCCTCACAGACATCAAAATCTTTGCAAAGGATTTTTCAGGTTTCTACCTGAATAGTAAAAAAAAATGTGCCTAATTAATGCATGTGGTTTTAGAATGGGAAGTCCAATGCGCCCATATACAGTAGATGTGATGGTCGGGTGTCCGCATACGTTTGACCACATATATAGTGTTTCAGTTTATACCTTAAATTAAAATGGCTTTTATTTTTTTCTCCTGGCATAATCACAAACCTTTCTCTCTTCAGGAGCGACAGGTATAGTGGACCAATTACAGGAAGATGTTCCAGAAACCATTGAAGCTTTACAGATGGCAGGGATTAAGGTATGGGTGCTCACAGGGGACAAACAGGAGACAGCCATTAACATCGCATGTGCCTGTAAACTCTTACGAGAGACCGACCAGTTACTTATTGCCAACTGTGACAGTCAGGTAAGCTGATAATTAGATTTCTTGAGTATTCAAGAAGTATTCAGTTTGTAAATTTTTGTAAAAGTTTCCTTTATGAACATAACTGTCGCAGTCAATTGCTATAAATACAGTTGCACATCAAGAGTTGCGCTGCATTTCACATATTATTATTATTATTACATACCGGATTCCAAAAAAGTTGGGACACTAAACAAATTGTGAATAAAAACTGAATGCAA
>JAQQZT010000039.1:21436256-21459128 GCA_030068275.1 Clarias platycephalus | reverse complement strand
TCTCCACATCATTGCATTCAGTTTTTATTCACAATTTGTTTAGTGTCCCAACTTTTTTGGAATCCGGTTTGTATTATTATTATTATAAATAATAATAATCTATTACCTTTTTATATTATTATTACTCATGACTGACTATATGTAAAATATACAGTCTGTAGTCACATGTACAAACCTGTCTTTGTGTTACTTTGTATCTTCATTGCTACTGGATGTCAGGAATGTCCTTCTGGATCAATAAATCTGTCTGTATAATGTCTGTCTGACTGACTGACTAACAAACTAAAGTGTAAATATCTGTGCGTCTATTTTCTCTCATAGGAAGCATGTGAAGCTCGGCTTTTAGAGCTCCATCAGGAGATCAGAGACATCCAAGACAGGGGTTTGTCTACCTTTGATTTGGAAATGCCTCAGGATGATGCTACCATCTCTGGCTTTACATTAGTGATTGATGGCAGGACGTTAGACTTTGCCCTGAAGAAGGAGTTACAGAAAGCGTTCTTGGATGTCGCAGTTAGCTGCCGATCTGTCATATGCTGCAGGTCTACCCCCCTGCAAAAGAGCCAAGTTGTTCGGCTTGTTGGTGGCACACTGGGGGTCATGAGCCTTGCTATAGGTCAGTATGTATTCTATGAAAGTGTTATAGTAATTTATTTAATTGTTAAGAGTACTGGTGGAGCCATTGTGTTTCCTGAATATTTTTTTAAAAACCAATTAAAAAAAAAAAATGTTGTTCTTCCCCAAACTGTTGCCACAAAGTGGAAGCACACAACTGTATATAATGCCTGTAGCATCACAGTTTCCTTTGAAGGTTATTATAACATCAAACTGGGGACTAAATTTAGAAGTGTTCAAAAACATGTGTGGGTGAGATGGTCATGTATCCACATACCTTTGGCCATGTTGTGTATTTAAATCACAATTTGTTTGTTGTTTATTAAAAACCTATTATACAATCTCAGTCTATACAATATTGCACCAAGGTGTTAATATTCTCAATATGCATTAATTCAGTTCTTTATAACTAAAACTAATACAACAAAACAATAGAAAATGGACATGGCTGTGTATTGCATCATATATTTTACTGCATATTAGAATGTCTTCGTGTGTAAGTCGCTGTTTACGGCTAAATTACATTTGCGTGTGTGTGTGTATCATATTCAGGTGATGGAGCAAACGATGTCAGTATGATTCAGGTGGCAGATGTGGGTGTTGGCATCTCAGGCCAGGAAGGCATGCAGGTATACTTGTTTACCCCTCCCATTCCTTCTTCTTTATATTCCTCTGCTATCTGGTGCTCTAGTTACTGGTATTACCAGAGTGTCAGATTACAACACTGACCTCCTTATAGAGGCTACATCTGTACAACCTCTGGAGACTTGCAATTGATACACTTTGTGCTTGTCAGTAATGGAAACTCAGGTTTTTTTATTCATGAGCACGTCAACTCCTCCTTGGACAGCTTACAAATAAAAGGTGTGTTTGGGGAAACTTTTGGTATTGTAAAGCTCTTCAAGGGTTTACTAATAGGACAACAGGATTAGGTTACTGTCATATTATATGTTAGGAATCGTTTTGTAATATCTGTGTTACTTTACTACCTTTCCCAGGAAATGTAAAAAATTACCTAATTGTATAGGTGTGTTTCCTGAAGAAAAGCCTACTGTTTATACATCTTTAGAAGCCAATGTACATTATTGTGCAAAGGTCTTAAGCTACCCCTCATTTCTTCATTTTAAATTTATTTTGTTTTATATAGATTAATTTAATAGAATGTCAACAGATACTTTACTGTGACAGGCTGCAAAGTGACTAGATACTGTATATGAACAGCAACCCTATTTCCCCTCTGTTCTTCAAGACTTCATTAAAAATGCAAGGTCTGGCTCTTTGGAAGCATAATATGAAGAAATGATGGGTGGCTCAAGACTTTTGCACAGTACTGCAAATTGATTCATTCCAAAACTAAAAGCCTTGTTTTATAACTCTGAGGAACCACATGATACACACTCTTAATAACATAATCAGAGTTTACAGTATGCACAAGGTTTAATTGTGCCCCAAGGCACTGTATTTCTTTTACATCTTCACATATAACAAAAGAATAATTAATGAGTATATTTTAAGTACTAATTATGTTGTGTAGCGCTAGTTAAAGAATGTTATGTGCCTGCTTCTTTCATGTTCTCTCATCTCAAGGCTGTGATGTCCAGTGATTTTGCCATCTCCAGATTTAAATACCTGAGAAAACTCCTGCTGGTTCATGGGCACTGGTGCTACACCCGACTTGCTAACATGATCCTGTATTTCTTTTATAAGAATGTTGTAAGTATCAAATAACACAAGTATGCACACTTGCACACACAGACTTATTCTAGCAGATCAGTCGGTGAAAAATCTATGTTGAAAAAATTTAACATACTAGATGAACTAAATTCTGACCTTCTCTCTCTAGATGTACGTGAATCTGCTGTTCTGGTTCCAGATCTTCTGTGGTTTCTCAGGAAGCACCATGAGTAACTCCTGGGTACTCATCTTTTTTAACCTGCTGTTTACATCAGCTCCACCTCTGCTGTATGGTGTGCTGGATAAAGATGTGTCTGCTAAGACACTCCTGTACAAGCCACAGCTTTACAAAGCTGGACAGACTTCTCAGGTGAGGATGTATCCTGACAGTCATCCTATCTGCTCTGCTTCTACACTTTTAATGCTTTTGTTCAGTTCAGCATTTTGAATGTAGAAATGTTGTATTGACCTTATAAAAACAGCAAATGTAAAACAATTATTAATCAATGTATCATACCTTGAAGTTCTGCAATCATGAATTTATTTATGTATATAAACGTATATATTATGTATATATGTTAATAAATATCAAAATAATTTATATTTTCATTATAAATCAACCTTTTCTTTTTGGGTTCTGCAATGCTTTGTAATTTACCAGAGTATTATATAGTCTCTGATGAGGAGTGAACTGTCACTGTACAATATATATTTCAGTGCTGTCAATCGATTACAGATTATGCAGTTCATAATATCTCAAACATTAATATTTAACAAATGGTAAATTTAAATCTCTCGAATGGTATACTCCTTGCAGTGGCACTAATATTGTGAGCCCTGTCTGCTCCTATAGTGGTGACCATGTCTGCCATCTACTTTTCAACTTTTAAATTGACTAGTACATGGTTTGGCAAAATGTCTTTGTTCTGTTTTTAACACACCAGAGTGAATTAAGTTGCCATTTGTCATTGATTAGAAGTGACATTACACAGAGGTGGTTATGTTTACTTACTGGTGTCCAATGGTCTCAATAAGTGCAATAAAAATAGCTCCTGCCAACTGCCTCACTTTCCCAGCCTTTTTCAGTGTTATAGAGGTCAAGTATTCTTGTAAGAATAGTTTCCCTTCAAGGATGCTTGAGCACACAACTTTGGTTTTATCCAAACGTTCATCTAGAAGCTTTTTATAATTAAACTTGCCAGTCAGCACACCTATGTGATGTTTCCTCACTAATCTTATTATTCACGTTAAACGTGTTATTATCACACACAGCCAGGTAACTGCGCTGCGGTAATGGGAAGGCGTTAGGGTTGAACTTCGTCACGTGATTAATTTGCATTAAAAAATAGTACTCCGTTAAGTTTCTAGATTTTAGAATTAGTGTTAACGCATTAATATATAATATATTATATTTATTATTTTGGCTACTGGAACTCCTTACATAAAGTATGCACCATATTGCACAAAATGTCTTACCACTATTACACAACCACAAAACCCTAAACTTTAGGGTACATTTGTGTTTTTGGCATGTTACTGTCACATGTTTTTTCCCTTTTTGTACTTGTGTCTGTTTATTATTTTCTACCGCTTACTGTCCTTTTGTCATTGAATTGTGTTGTTCAATGTTGCTGCAGAACTGTAGTTTCCCTCAGGATTGATAAAATTGTTTTTTGCAGGCCTACCTTCCCTCCACCTTCTGGCTGAACATGCTGGATGCTTTTTACCAGAGCCTGGTCTGCTTCTTTATTCCATATTTTGTAAGTCCATCTTGGGCCCACTACATTGTTTGTATATATTCATGACTCACTGCTAAGCATTATCTATTTCAGCTGCATAATTGTCACTGTGGGTGGCATTGTGGTGTAGTGGTTAGCACTGTCGCCTTGCACCTCCATGGTCCGAGTTCGATTCCCGTCTCTGTGTGCATGGAGTTTGCATGTTCTCCTCGTGCTTGGTGGGTTTCCTCCGCTACTCATACAAATATATCCAGTATGAGTGTGATGGTCAGGTGTCAACGAACTTCTGGCCATTGCGTTAGGGGCTAGGGTTAGGTCAGGGGTTATATGTACTATCTTTTGAAAATAGGGTGAACAATTGGGTAAATGCTTTTCTGTCGCATCACAGCTTCAGAAAATTTTAGCAGAGCTGTAATGTACCTGGAAAATTGTGCTGCCTCCAATAACAGGTAGCAGAGGAGAATGTTTAAAGAGGCAAAAAAGATCCTTGTTCATGAGATTTGCAGAAGAATGGTAGCATGTTGGGGTCAACAAACCATTAAATTTACACCAACTCCATAACAACACTCCTTAGGTTTGGTGTAAACACAAGGATAGTTATGTACGGGTTAATCACAAACAAATTTAGTGGACTTTGCATGGGTTTTTTTTTTTTTTTGGTGTTCTTCTGTGGCAAGTAAACCACCAGATTTAGTAAAATACTGTGGCAAAAAAAGTGTTCAAGTGTAAGAGATATGCCGAAGACTTAATATTCGTGGCTGAATCTCAGATTCAGAGGACAAGTGGCCACTTCATAAATAGTATGTTGCTGTTTACATCAATAAAGGAACCTTTGGAAAAAGTCAGTATACATGTTTGTGTTGTAGAGAAATGATTCCAGGCAGAAACATTGTTGTGGTACACTGGTTCATCTGGTGAGACAGTGCTATTAGCTATTTTGACCATGGTTTCCTATTAAATTGTTATCGAGTATTTGCTATGGCACATGTTGATAATGTTGTTTTATGTTTTGTGTCTTTATATGCAGACATATGCAGGTTCAGACATTGATCTGTTCTCTTTTGGTTCTCCCATCAATGGATCAGCTCTTTTCATCATCCTTCTGCACCAGGTCATAGAGAGCCACACACTGGTGAGCCACTCAAATAACATAGTAGGGTAACTGTAGTGCTTTATATTTCCTTTGGGTTATTTAATCATGGACTGTAATAGAGAGAAGGATTATATTTATTTAGGTAGGAAAGACCATCACTGTCTTTACACAGTGACTATGTAGAGCAATAAGAGCATAATCAACCATGCATACAAAAATAGTCAGGGAAATAAAAGGAGTAACAAAAACACATCAAGGAAGTTCACATAAGGGTTCATAAAAATATTCATGAAGCTGTAGTTTTGTATATTCATAAGGAAAATTATAAATTTCCGGTTGAAGTAGTACTGTAAATAAAAATTCCGCCAACATGTCTTTTCTGCTGTTGTTTCAAATAATTTGTGTGCGTACTGTACATAGTGTGTGCCGGTAAGCTAAGCATAAATCATACCATTGCTGGCTAATAGAGGATATGCTGCTATGGTGATGCATTTTATGGTAATGTAGTAAAAACCAAGAAGTCCCTGATAATCTGTGTCTAAAAACTGCTAACACTAATTAATCATAAAATGTTAAGTAACCAAAGTGGGTTACTTAAACCAAAAGGTTGTTTTCCAAAAAATCTTTTTGTCTGAGAACTTCTCAAGATTTAGTCTACATTTACTTTTTTATGCATTGCCTTTATTATCAGTATTGACTGTTGTTTAACACTTGTTTGTTGTGCAATCTGCAGACATGGCTCCATGCAGCAGTGTTACTAGGCAGTGGCATCTTATACTATTCATTTGTCCTGGTGTTCAGTGTCACATGTGTGAAGTGTAACCATCCCACTAACCCATATGGCATTGAGACTAGACTGTTGTCTGAGCCACTGTATTACTGTGTGTGTGGACTCACTACTGTCTTAGCACTTCTGCCCAGGTATACATGTACACATACGCATTCATAAATACACTTCCAAACAACTTGCGGACAACCTAAATGCTGAAGTGTGCTTATACAGTTTTGCAAAGAGTTCTAACATTTTTTTCTCCTGTGTTTTTCTCCTGCAGGATGTTGTGTCGTGTGTTCGCTAACTCCTTCTGTCCGTCTGACCTGGTGAAGGCACAGAAACTGGACAAATCCTCCACAGGATGGTATCGAAGTCATATCAATCACTGGAAAGAAGACAAGTTTGCCAAAGAAAAATTGAACTCCAAGCCCATCCCTCAGACTCTTAGTGTGAACGCAGACATGCTTGACTTTGCAAACTGTAATTCAGTGACTGGCCCTGTACTTTCCTGATTCATAAGCAAAAGCTTCCTCACAACTTATAAACTCATTAAAAGTTCAAATATATAACTCATTGAACTTTTGAGAAAAATTAAACCAGTCAAATCTTCACACTGGGGTTACTCTAATTCAAGTGTTTACTGTCACTGATATCAATCCACATTCCCATCTTCTCTTATCAAAACTACACACATTAGCTGTACCTATTTTATATATCCATGTGTACAATCTCTGTTGTAGAGTGCCTTGAGAAAACACTCGGACCCCGCATACTTTTTTTTGTTTTTGCGAAGCATAGACGACACGTTGGGACACTATCCATCATCTTGCATCGTCATTCGCCTCTGTCACATGAATTTTCTAAGAAATATTCTTTTTAATATTATTTTCATTAAAAAAATATATTCTTAAAAAAGGGGAGGAGGGTCAAATCTGCTATTCACAAGTCTGCCTAAACCATTCATCAGAATCGACCAAACTTTCAAGTCTATCTGATAGGTCACAATGCACTCCATGTTTAAATATTGAAATTTTTGCATCAGAGAGAATGGTAACTAAATAATTTTCTCAGGATTTGGATCCATGTTCAATATAACAGGAACATTGAGATAGTCATGAATAACATCATCAAAGAGAATAATTATTGTGACTCTACCCTACCAGTGATTTTGGTAAGTAATACTTATTTCTTTGAGAAGTCTTTTGTGACATATGTTTTCCATTTATAGTATTAAAGAAATGTTGCACATTCAGTTGTTAGGTGACACATGTCTTCCTTGGAAGATCTATTATTCCCACAGGATAAAAGAAAGTACTAAAATGCTGACAAAACACTTTTTAGGCACTTTACTACTATAAGTTACTGCAAGAACTGTGACATTGAGTGGGTTTTAGAAGGTTGTTCTTGCAAGAGGAGAAAAGTAGTTGCAGCAGGATTGCTCCTGCTTAGCTGTAGAGAAGAAGTGTTGCCATACCAGCCCTTGATACAGTAAATTTCAATGTCTAGCCCTGATCTAGACTAAACTACACAGGAACTAAGGTTAAAAGTCTGCATGCAAAATGATGTGAATGAAGCAGTTTCAACCTGATATCAAGAAAAAAAATATCAAGATAAAACATGCCAAAGTAATGGCCTGGTCTACATTTTGTTAGGATTGTGTAGCATTTGATAGAAGCCCTTAAAAGTTACAGTCTCATAATATTAATAGTAAAACAGTACATTTCACAGACAAGTTGATTTAAGTACAACTTTTACCCCAGAGCCATATGAGAAATGAACACTACCAAACACTATACACTTACAGTTATTTTTACAGATAAACTGCACCTAAGTACATTATGTATTTATTCTCAGACATTGCTAAATAAAATTTTATAAAGCACTTGAAGATATTGCACATTTGAGTAACGGACGGCAGTTTCAATATGCAGTGCATTTGAGAATAAATACATAATGTACTTAGGAATTTATCTGTAAAAATAACTGTTTGTGTATAGTATAGTCAGTGTCAGTGTTTGGTAGTGTTCATTTCTCATATGGCTCTGGGGTAAAAGTTGTACTTAAATCAGCTTGTCTGTGAAATGATGAGCCTAAAGCATAGTGAGACCTCAGCAGGTCAAATAGTTGGTTTCAAGTGTGGGATGGGTCTTTCACATTATTGTTTGCCCTGCTGTCCCATAAGACCTGAATGATTCTCTGAGGAGTGCGGTGAGCAGCCGATAAGTTTGTAGGAGGTGTTGTGTTGATGTTTATCTCCAACATGAGCATAATTTAGATGAGAGTTAGACAAGTTTGCTGTCCTGCAGATGTCTGCCTACTCCCAACACACATGTGCCTACTTATAGAAAGATGAACAACCTATGTGTGGTGGTGAACTTTGAGAGTACACTGCAAACGAGTAAGAGTATTTTAGAATGTTAAGTGTGGTGACATGAATACAGACTGAGTAATTTTTTAAAGAAACTGATGCAAATGTATTTGTGACTGCACAATATGAACAAAACACTACTGTGAAAAAACTATACTGAGATACGCCTTACAACCTACAGTACCAGTCAAAATTTTGGACAGACCTTCTAACTCGGGCCTTTTCTGATTTTAATTTCTTTGTACATTGTAAAACAATGCTGAAGGTGTCCAAAATATGCAATAATCTCCTTTGAACAGTTGCTGCATCTGCTACAATCTGAGGAGCTGTTTGTTAATTGGTGGTTTTTGATGCTGGTAACTCTAAATGAACTTCTCTGCAGCAGAGGTACATTTAGGTCTTGCTTTCCTGGGATGGTCTTTATGAGAGCCAGTTTCATCATGGTGCTTGATGGGTTTTGCAAATGCAGTCGATGATACTTTTTTTTGCAAGAACGATTCCAGAACAGCTGACCTTCATGTCTTAAAATAACAACTTTGTTGTTGTTGTTGTTGTTACTTAATTACATTATTGCATGTGTTATTTCATAGTTTTGAAATCTTCAGTATTGTTCTAGAGTGTAAAAAATAAATCATTAAAAAAATTTTTTTAAAGGTGAGTCCAGGCCTTGTACTGTAAATATATCAAAACTGTTAACATTCATCACACACATACACACAATGAAAATCATTTAAAACTGTGCAAAAGTTATTTGTAACATACAGTGTAATAAAGCATTTAGTAATTCATAAATTGGCTTATTTGCATATTGCAGACTTCCGCAGTTTCAGTATAGTAATAATTAATTAAGGTTAATATTCATGTTGTTCAAATCTTGCACTAAGTGCAAAACATGCCGAATGTTACATT
This sequence comes from Clarias platycephalus, assembly GCA_030068275.1. Classification (NCBI taxonomy): domain Eukaryota; kingdom Metazoa; phylum Chordata; class Actinopteri; order Siluriformes; family Clariidae; genus Clarias; species Clarias platycephalus. The sequence continues at coordinate 21,449,958 of JAQQZT010000039.1, read as the reverse complement.
TCTTTCTATAGTCAATGCTTATGCATTGTGCAGGTCAGTGATACTGAGTTTTAAAAGGATTGTAAAAGAATTAGATGAATGTTTTTTTAAATATTTCTTTGACGCAAATGATGTGTTGATCTGTGATTATCATAAACATAAGTAATCGTGATTGATCTGTGCATATGTGATTCTTGACCCTGCGATCTTATGACTGAATTAACAATAGGAAATTTTTGTTTGTTTGTTTGTTTGTTTTTCGTGGTGTTATTTGTGTACTTTATTTTTGAGATATTGTATATTTTAACGATTTTTTTATGCAGGAAAAATGCTGTAAAATTATTTATTAAAAAAACTACAATTATGAAACCACTGTTGCTATTCTTTGTACTGTACATTGTATCAGAGACCTGTCAGAGGCAATCAGTCATGAAGCTTCCTAATATACACTATATGGCCAAAGGTTTTTGTGTGACCATCACACCCATGTGTGCTTTTTGAACATCCCAGTCCAGATTCATTCACGTTTGCTGTTGTAATAGCTTCCACTTTTTTGAAAAGGCTTTCTACTACTGAGGTCAATCAGGGTTATTGGTTAAGAAGGCCTGAGCGCAGTCAGTGTCCAGTGTGCACTTAAGTTCTTCCAATCCAAATTTGGCAACCCATGTCTTCTCTTTGTGGATGGGGTCATTATGCTGGAACAGGTTTGGGCTTCATATTTCAAGTTAAGGCAAATTGTAATTCTATAGTATACAAAGACATTGTATATTCTGTGCTTCAGTAAAATTGCATTAACAATGCTCTATATTGCCTGTGGATTAATTTTGAGTAGCTATAACACAAAAGATCTCTCCTATCAACATGGTGTTTCAGCCTGCAGATTCCCTGCTCACCGCAAGTTTAAAATAAAAATAATAATAATAATATTATTTCCTTTCTTTCTAAAGTACTCAAACCAATACAACCATTTTTTTGTACCATTTTGCATTTAAAATAATTCAAAATGAAAAATAAATAAATAAAAATAGAGACCACTCTAAAATACTCAAACCAGCCCATGTAAAGCCCACAACCATTATGTGCTTAAAGACACAAAGATCATACTTTTTAACATTCTGATGTTTGAAAAGCTGAGGCTCCTGACTTGTGTTTGCATGATTTTGTGTCTTGTGCTGCTGCCACATTATTGGCTAATTGGATACCTGTGTGAAATAGCATGTGTAAAGGCGTTCCTATTAAAGATAATTGAGCGTATATCTATGTATATACTGTAGATACAGACACACACAAACAAACAAATAGAACTGTGCAACAGAGAGATGAGGTAATTGTGGTTAAATTGTGTATCTGTGTATTTATGAGAACGTACAGTGCTGTGTAAACAGTCAAGGGGATTAGTCCTGGGTGTTGTCCTTGTTGAGGGAAGTGTATGGCAACAGTATGTTAGGCATCATCACTTGTTTTTTTCTGCTTTAGCATTTAACAGCTCTGCATTTCTATCGTTTGTCTATTTAACATAATGCATTTAAAATTTTGTCAGTTTGAGACAGAGATGAAAAGAAGACAGACAGCTTTTGTTTTATCCAGCTCTATCAACTTTTAACATTCAAGTGAAACATGTAAACACCATTTCAGGAAAAAAAGGAAAAAAAAGGGGAAAAAACTGAATCAATGATCTGGAAAAGGATCACTATCTCCTAAAAACTCAATCAGGTGAAGCTTCTCAATGGTACATAAAGCCTTGCACAGCTAAACTTTACAATATTTGCCTGCTCTTCTTTGCTCAACTTGAATTAAGTTTATGTTGAGTTGAGTTGCTTTGGTCCATTGTCATGTTGGAAGGTAAACCTTCTTCCAAATTACAACTTTCTGGCAGTGGACAGCAGATTTTCCTCAAGAATTTGACAGTACTTTGGCCTATTGATTTTTCTTTTATCCTGTCAAGTGCTTTAGTCCCTGCTGCATAGAAACACCCCCATAACAGCATAGTATCACCTCCATGATTTATTGTAAGAATGGTGTTATTTGGATGGTGAGCTGTACTTGACTTCCGCCAGACATATCGTTTGGTATTGTGCTCAGTCCTGACTGCATGTGACCTTTCTTGAGGAGTGGCAGTTTTTATTTTTTGCAACTTTCCCATACAAGTCACATTTGTGGAGAATTTGTGATATTGTTGTCACATGCGCTTTCATTCAGTTTGAATCGATGTCCTGATCCAGGGGGGATCAAATACTGTACCTTCCACTTCTTAATAATAGACTTCACTGTGTTTCTGGTCAGTGATGAAGCCTTTGAATATTTTTGTATCCATCTTCTGACTTGTGCACAACTTTATCCCAGAAATTTTTTTTAACAGGGTCTTGTCACCAATAGTTGGTTGATTGTTTCAGTTTCAGTTGCACTACCAGGGATTGAAATGCTGCAACTTTTCATGCTGAGTTAATCAAAATGACCACAGTTGATCACAGTCAAAAGTCAAACGGCTTTGTGTGCCATTGAGAAAGTGATTAGCTTCACAGTATTAAGTTTACAAGTCATTTTAGGAGGGGGGTTGATTCTTTTCCAAATCACTGTTTCTGTTTTTCATTATTTTTCGGTTATTACTTGTTTTATATATGGATATTAAAAGTTGCACTGAGTAATTACATCTGGATAAAACAACAACTGTGTCTGTTTTTGTTTCAGGCTGCAAAGCAAGAAAAATTTGATTATTTTAAAGGGGGAGGGGGTTCTTTTCTATACTCACTGTATATTGTAGTACAGGATGATTTCTGAAATTATGGTAAAATAAATATTTAAAATTAATACGTAATATTTCTTTCTTTTTAATATGTTACTTGTTGGATAGCTCGGTCAAAACCTTAAACACATAAAAAAGGAAATAAAAAATATTAATAACAATGAATACTGCAGAAAATTCCTTGTCTTCATTATCTGACAGGTCCATACATTTTACTTTTGTTTCTGTCAAATTATATTTAAATTTATATTTAGATTTTTTTTCAAATTTTTTGTTTTAGTGTTAAAATGTTTAACATTTGAAAGGTAAGAAATGTACTATGTATGTACAGATTGTAGCAGTGGGCTATATATAATGGGCTAGAGGACACGCTTCCAGCATGAAGGTAAGACAGTTCAGAGACGTGCGTGTGGGCGTGACCATCGCTGTGTGGGCGTGGCCATCGTTGTGTGGGCGTGTCAGTGTGACAGGTTCAGTTTCGGCTTCGCCGCACTGAGACTCCGCCGAACTGTGCGTGCGCTCTGCTGGGGTTTATCTCTCAATAAAACTACCCCAAACTCACAATGAGCGTCTGTAGCTCTACACTCAGTGGTCCAGAGGACATGGACGAGTTGGAGTCGGTTGGGTGAGTTTTACATTTTTCGATAAGCAAACGCTTCACCATTTTAAACAAACACTTCAGCGTTAAGACGCTCTTATAAATTACGCGTCCAGGGTCGAACTTTTTGTGCTTGAATTTCGACCGTTAGACACCTCCACCCTATTATAATAAAAATGTGAATTTTTAATAAAGTTTTTAAAGTTTTTATTCCGCTTTGCACTTAGCCTATGTTTTTATTGTTGTTGTTGTTGTTGGCATTCATTACACTGTATCGTTAAACAACACCGAAGCAAACAGCAGAGTAACATTGTGAGTAAAAACATGAAAAAGTGTTGGAGCCATTTGATCTTTCGTGTACGGAGAATTTGGGTTACAACTTATTTTTATGTTTTTCCAATCAGTGTATTTGTGTATTTAATCAAACGGAAAATGCATTCCAGTATGAGGTGGAGTATGAGGAAACGAGTCTCTGATTTTCGATATGCTTTATTAAACACAGAGCAGTAAACATGTCCTGGCGCCTGATCAGAAAGTGTCTTAAAGCCATTGTGTTTAAGTTCTTACAAATTGATTATTTTAGGGATAAAATAAGCCTAATGAATGTCTGTTTCCTTCCTTTCCTTTAATATGGGAAGTGAGTTACATCATGCCAAAAACAAGCTGTTACAAACAAACTATTATCCTACATTTCATCCACGTTCTTTTAGCTTTAGTTCTTGTAGCATGTGTATTTCCCTGCTTCAGCATGTCTTCACAGCTTCAGTTAAAATGCGTCTGCTAATAAGGTAATCTCATGATTTATAAACTGACCAGCCTTACCATTAAAACTAACAGTATGTAGATCTGTCTTAAGCTCGAAAACCAGCTCCGAGCTGTCAATACGTCTAAAGCAGCACTTCTGGCGCCAAGACATCAGCAGAACTGTCAACTCCACCAAGTTGCGAGGTGGGGCCTCCATCGGTCAGACGTCTCACAGTTGATCACTACTGAGATCTGGAAAATTTTGAGGTCGGGTCAACATTTTTGAACTCTTTGTCCTGTTCCTTAAACCATTACTGAAGATCTGCACTGGCATGGACTTGGTCTGCAACAGTATTTAGGTGGCGATAAGTGTCAAGGAAACAACCACATAAATTTCAGGACTCAGGATTTCCCTTATTTGCTCAGAATATCAAACTGTATCCACTGTCTGACCTTCCTCCCATAGTGCATCCTGGTGCCATATCAACATAGCAATTTGTCCTACAGTAGCTTTTCTGCGGGATTGCTTGTCCTTCATGTCAGTGTGGGGTTTCTCTGGGTCATCTGGTTTGCTTCAATCTTTCTTTGAAAACACGTACTCCTACTACACACCCTGGGATTGACTCTAGATTAACAGATACCCTGACCATGATAAAGCAGTTGCTGAAGATGAATGAATGGATGCATTACATATAAAGCCCACATATGTGGCTATGTTCACATTACCAGCCTGAAGTGACTCAATTCTGATTTTGTTTTACTGTAATATGACACGGATCTATTTTTTTTATTTTTTTTATTTTAACATCTGTCTGAATGCACAAATCTGATGTTTTTTAGATCTGTATGGTCCTAGATGGGATACATATCTGATATGAGGTAATGCCACTTGAATGAGAACAGGCAGATCAGAATTCATGTGACTTTTTGTCGTTACACATGCATATTGATTTCATAATACTGCTAGCAATAGCTGCAAAAAACAGCTACCGCAAGGCATCTGGCTTTTTTTCTTCTCCTGGACCTCAGCAAATTGACAGCTGACCAACTGCTTCCTGTTCTCCATATTTTTTATATAATTGCATTCATTGTTTTGAAATGAATGAGTGGTTGCACAAATATGACGTGTTTATACCTAGATAACGGGAGCAAAGATGTATCGATTTGAGTATACATGCCGTTTCCGAGGACAGACACATAAATAAAAATCACTTGATCTTTGAACCATCATAACATGCAAATCCGGCCTGATAAAAAAAATCTGAATTGATCACTGTGGCTTGTAATGTGAACAAAACCTGTGTGTGAAAACACCACCAAAATCAATACATTAGTATTGTATGCAAAAATGTCAGTATGCAAAAAATGCATTATTAGTCAGTATGCAAAAAATGCATATGGTTGACACAAAGCATCTGTCTCTTTCTCTCTCTCTTTCATCCTTCTAGTTGGTACCATTATGACTTGTCCCGACATGCAGCTGAGGCTCTGCTCTTGTCAAACGGAATTGATGGGAGTTTTCTACTCAGAAACAGCAACAAGGGCCCTGAACGCTTTGCCCTCTCAGTCAGGTTAGCTGCGTCTCTTCCTTTTTTTCTCATGTTTTTTTTCACACAGGATGTGCACGTGTGAATTTATATATTACTGTTTCATGTCAGCTTGCGTTCCATGCCCCTGGCATATAAAGACAGCTGTAAGAGTCTATCTGTAATGCAGTCAATCACCTTTTTTGCCGGGTCCGGTATGCTTAATGTCCATATTTATCAGTACATACAGATTTTGAAATTGTCCTAATTCTTTTGTCCAATTGCATTCCTCGAAGTTATTTTCAACATACAGTATATGTTTTTTCTGTTTCCTATTAATGTTTCAGTTCCCCTAGCATTCTAAGCTTATCACTCATGGTCAGTGATTATAAAGTGATACAAGCACAATCAGTATTATATAGTTCTATACCACGATGGGAAATAAATTCTATTGTGCTAATTAATCACCGTCACAGCTTTATCATTTATTTGGATTATGCGATTTATTAGGAATACTTTTAAATAAAATCTGATTTTGTGGAGTCCCGGTATGTACCTGAGGCCATCACCTCCTAGGTTAGTGTAGTTCTTGCTTTTGTGCCATTACTTTTGTCCATTGCACTACACATCATGTTGGGAGAGATTGTGAAAGTATCTGCAACATTATGTGGCTCTTGGTGGACTAAATGTTTTGGTTTGATTCAACTAGGGCAAAGGACTCAGTGAAGCACTTCCATGTGCAGCGGCACAACGGGAGGTATTCTTTTGGTTTCAATGAGTTTTCATGCCTTCAGGATTTCACCAGTCACCTGGCCAATCAACCTCTACTGGGCAGTGAGACAGGTTTGACACACAAGCGCGTATACACACGCACGCACGCATGCACACATACAATCAATCAAACAAACAAATGTACAGTATCCTGTTATTTCTGTCTAATTCACCCACATATACGTCCTGTTGTTACTGTTTTATAGGTAGTCTCATTGTTCTCCGTTTCCCATACCCTCGCCAAGTGGAGGAGCCATCCATTTATGAGTCTGTGTGTGTGCACACAGCCATACAGACAGGACGAAGTGAAAGTGACCTGGTCCCCAGTGCTCCATCAGTATGTTAGCCGCATCTTACTTTTTTTCTTAATGCGTTCATAATATTCAGCTGATTTATCCTGTTTACGTCATAACACATGCATACAAATACTGTAAGCATTGATATACCTAAAAATTTCTGTTTATCACGAAAATAACAGTTGGATTCAAAGAAAGGTTTTATACTGTGTTTGCTGTAATATACATGGTATGTTTACGTGTCATGGTGTTAATAAGTTGCTCGTTGATGTATTGTTGTTATTCCAGTAAGGAGGTAGTTGTTGTTTGTTGACAGGGACATTGTTTAATCAGTAATTCAAGGTTGGACTCAAGTTCAAGAATGGAGTGCCACAATAGGACAAATTGTCGCATAGTTAGCTCGGCTAGGTAGATAAACATGATTAGCAGGACAAGCCTTATTAGCTTGATATTTTTAACTTTAGAACCACAAATTATCAAAAAGTATGGATAAGAAGGTCAGAAACCTGGACAGATTAAAGGACTGAATCCTGCTGCATCACTCATGAGGTAGAAATTAAGTAAGGGATAATTCCCACTGGTGTTGCTATGAATAGGTAGTCAAACAGCATTGTGGGTAATGTAGGAAACATCACTGGATACCACATATTAATTAAAGGTTAATATTCAAGTTGATCAGTTTCGTACCTTAAAGTGACAATCAAATGAGCTGCTCATTAGATAAATTTTTAAATAACTTGAAACACATTGTTTCAATTCAGGAAATGATTCAAAAGTCAGTTTTAAATTTAACTATGTGTTACTAATTATGCACTTTCCTGCAGCTTGGCACAAAAGAGGGCTATCTTGTGAAACAAGGAGGCATCGTAAAGGTAAGAGTCATATGATGTTTCAGCTTCTTGTACAATATATAATTGCTTCCGAGCACTGACAATATTTATCTCCACTTCCCAGCCACTATATTATTAATATATAATATGTGATATTGTTATTAATATATACTGGGAAGGATCCTGCCTTTGGTCCCTGAACTGCCTGAAACTTTTATGCCATCTTTTCTGAAAAGTGTTGGGAAATTACACTGATAATGTGGTCAAGATGAGCACGATTGCATAAAGGTTTCAGGCTGTTCAGGGACCAAAGGCAGGATCCTTCCTGTGCTTCGAATAATTATTAGTGTTACGTTTTCTTTTAGAACTGGAAACAACGATGGTTCACACTGAACAGAAATGAGCTGAAATACTTCAAAGACAAAATGGTAAGTCTAGAAAACACCTTATACTTAGTTTAATTAGTATGCAATGTCGATTGAATAATGCTACTGTATACTGTCTTTTCTTTGCTTTGTTTGTCTCTGTCAGTTTCCAGAACCTATCCGGACCCTAGATCTGACCGAATGCTCTGCCGTTCAGTTTGATTACAGCCAAGAGAGGGTTAACTGTTTCTGGTAGGAAAACTGATACTCACACTGCTGTTGATGCATGATAGAGGTTTATTTCCTGTCTCTTGAACTCTAAAATGGGGAAGTGCAACTAAAAGTACCTCCACACAGGCAGAACGCAGAATTTAGATACCATGCATTCATTTCACACCACCCACATTTGCTAAAAAAAAAAAATACTGTTCCTTATCTTTACATTAATAACTAAAGGTTATTGTTATTTTAATACATCTCTCATCTCTTTTAATACATTTTCTCATTATTTCCACTCTATTCAATTATAGCCTGGTGTTCCCAGAAAGGACTTTTTATTTGTGTGCAAAATCTGGAGTGGAGGCTGATGAATGGATAAAAATACTGCGCTGGAAATTGGTAAGAACAGAGTTATAAATGACCAACAAAAAAAACTATTATTTAAAATGTTAATTTATTATTTATTATATTGTATTTAACTATGTTAAATGTATAAATAATATATAAATAAAATATTTATTAGGCTTAAAAATAAACAATATATGTAAGATGTGTTCCACGTACTATGGACTTAAGACATATCCGTTTCTTCAGTACTTGTGCTAATCCCTCCCAAAAAAGAAAAAAACAACAATGTTTGACTGATAGTACTTAGTTAGTAACCCAGTGTAAGAATCTATCCAATGATGGAAACTACAAACCACTTTTGTAAGTCGCTCTGGATAAGATCTGCTAAATGTGTAAATGTAAATGTACAGTACTGTGATTTTTGTAGAATTGAAAATGATTTTCTGTTTTGGGGTTTGGGTAACTCAGAAAACTGTATCAAAAATAGCAGCTTTCCATTGTCTCTTTCACGGCCTAACCATCATTACACCCACATTTTTTCCAGTCACAAATAAGAAAAGGAAGATGATGTCCAGAAGGTGGAAAAGGAGAAAAGGAACTACTGGGAGTATAAGCTGTGAGGGCAGTTAGAGATGATATAACTTAGTCAGAGTTTCGTAGCTCCTGTGGCCATTGTAATCTGTTGTAAAGACATCACTGCGTGGTGTGAAGCTAGTCTGTGTCTCACATGTACCTGCCCAGGGATGGCTAAATAATTCCTGACCATCTGTTGTTCAAACCACATATGAAGATGGTGAATTTCAGTGATCAGTTGAAGGAAGAGAATGGGTCTAATGGCATTTATAAAATGAGGTCATCAATGATCTAACCAATTATGCTTTCTCATGCGGCATGATGCAACTGCTCCTTTGGTGCAAAGTATTTTAAGTCATGGAGAAAATACTAAAACCCTGGCTGGAAACAGGAATTTATTTTTGTACCAAGTAGGAAATATGAAGGCAGCTACACTGGAGATGTCTACCTCATTAAATGATGGTTAACTTTTCTTGATGGAAAAAAAAAAAGGTTTGACAACCTGTGTGTATTTTAACTACAAAATGTCTTTTTTTTTTTTTATACATGCATATATAGTTCCCTCATATAGTACTCAAACAGCAAGGCCAATTGCTTTTTTTCCTATCCATTTGGGTTAGAGATCAAAATTTGGTTGATAGATCAGAATCTAAGCTTTCATTTTCTATTATTCACTAATTCATATGTACTTTAGGACACATGCCTTTTTGTTTGAATTCACACATTGTTAAAGTCATTAAAAATTATTGGAACATGTAATTGACAAGATGTTTCTTGTTGGACGTGTGGCCAGTTAGATTGGCTGTTTATACAGTTAATAGCTCTGAATGTCTACTCTTGGTTTGTGCCCAGGGTTTTACCTGTAGAGACTGTATTTTTTGCTAAAATGGATACTGTTGTAGGAAGGTGAAAGAGCTGTTTATGGGGGAAAGTCAAGCCAATTTGAAGCTGAGAAGGAAGGGAAAACTGATCAGAACCATTGTACAAGTAGAGGACAAAGCCAAGAGTTCTAGGTAACACATCGAGATATAAATATTGGCAAGTAAAAGCCAACATTGCTGTTTTTTATTCATCAGCTTTTGACCTTAAAATCAAATCCCTGCAGGGTATAGCAAAAACAAAATAATTGGCTTTTCTGTTCCAGTACATTCAGAAAGCATTTTACACTGCAGTGCTAAACATTAAACATCAGGACAACTTTCTTCTCAGAAAGAACTTTGACGCCATAAAATGACAACTTGAATTCTTAGCCAACTGTTAGTTTAAACTTGTATTCATTTGAAAAAAGCCAGAAGATATCATTAACCTGTGTAACACAGACTGTAACACATGGTGGTGGATCTACAATGGTTTGGGCAGCCATGTCCTGATATCCTGTCATTTAGATAATTGCTTTGTGTAGGAACATGGGGCCATTTTACTGGATTAGGTGCATCAAACCCAGTTCAAGACACCCCTACATCTGTTGCTAAAATTAGTTGTTGCTTTAACAATGAGGAAGTCAAACACTGTACATGGTCTCATTTTAGAAAATTCTAGAGAATAGTCTGGGAAGTAGAATAATGCTTCCTACATGAAACAACATTTATATGAATTGTGCATTAAGGGCTTTACCAGAAGAACTAAGTGAGGTTTTGTTTATATAATTATTTAATCATTCATCATGTTAATATTATTGCATTATTTGTGTTCAGCATGTGTAATAAAGTAAATTGTGCTTAACATTGTAACATTAATGTGATTTGCAAAATCATGTAAAACATGAAGAAATGAAGGAGGGGGGGGGGGGATCACTGTGCATCTAAGTGTATGTGCTTTGAGAAAAAAACAAAACATTTAAAGGTATTTTGTACACCAAAGTTATAAACAAATTTATTAATTAGTTGAAATCAAAAATACAACCAAGACAGGGTTACATTCAATAGAGAAACTTACAGCATCAAGAGGAACTGAAGTTCACAGCCAACAATGTACTACTGTAGTAATGTCCAAGGTGCATATGTATATTTGTGTGTATGTGTGTGTGTCTTGATACGGTCCAGGTACATGTTGGTGTAGTTTCAAAGCTGTCTGTCATTTAGGCAACCTCAACCACCTGTCTCAGTTCCTCAATCAGTGGAACAAGCTCCTTCTCCAAACTGATGATCAAACCTAAAAATAACATGAAAAACTGATTCACTAACCATGTGATGAAAATATGGTTTCTGCATTAAAAAACATTTAGAGAAAGGTATTTAGTTATATGCTATTTAACTGTGGCACAACTTCTGAGAGAGTTAAGAAGTGGATTCTCTAGTCAATGTCTTTTAAGACCTTTAAGTCAAAATGCAGTGTTTACAGCTTTAGCTTAAAGTGTTTTGAAATAAAATATTCATCTGCCAGCTCATAAACTCTCACTCACATACATGGCACATCCTACCTGTATTTGCACTGCTGCTTGCAATGAAGCTGATCACTAAGGGTAATCGGTTAAATTGCACAATCTGGGGAAAAACACAAGAGTGCAAATAATTATCACAAAGTCAAACAAAGAACTTCGACTGAGTGGAGGCTATGAGGCACGATACCTGATATGTGTTGTAGTAGCAGATGATGCTCTTATTTTTGGACAGACCCAGCTTGCTGCCTTGATCTGTTGCCAGTGCAAACGTTGAGAGAAAGCCTGGTCGCAGAGCATACTCTGGAGCATTGTCGTTGGCAACTATAAAGCACAACCACATCAGTGACCCCTTAAGAGCAATAAGGGACTAAACCATGCAACATTTTTAGATATCGTGACCAAAGTGGCTAGCTGTACAATATATGGCCAAGATTATGTGTAAACCTGAAGTGACCATTTGTGGCCCTTCCCCTGCACATAAACCTGGGCTGACATGAAAGTGCCGCTGTACACAAAGCGTGCTCTGTGAAAATATGTTGTGCCAAAATGGAGTGGAAGAATGAGTGTCCTGACCACAACCCCACTGAACAATTTTGGAGTGAACTACAACTATTCTTCACTCCAACACAACTATTGTTCACTCCAATTAGTGAGCCCAGGCCTCACTAATGCTCCTGAAGCTAAATGAGCAGAAATCTCCAGAGCCAATCTCCAAAATCTAATGGAAACCTTCACTTGAGGAATGAAGATTATTATATCAGAAGAAGGAATTCAATCTGAAAGTGTGATATTCACCAAGTACATATGGATGTAAGGGTTGGATATCCACAAACTATACTGTTTGGCCATATATGCCAGTTTAACCTAATTACGCTAGTTATCCTAATCTGCATGTCTTTGGACTGTCGGAGGAAACCCACCAAGCATGGGGAGAACATGCAACCTCCATGAACACAGACCCAAGGCGGGAATCAAACCCGGACCCTGGAGTTGCAAAGCCACAGTGCTAACCACTAAACCATACAACTTATACTGTTTGGCCATATAGTGTGTAACGGAGATGGGTTTGATTACCTTTGATTACAGGAACTCCATCTCTGTCTGTTACTACAATTGCATGGAGGCCTTCAACCCTGATAAGAGAAAACAGTAAAATAATAACAATAATTATGAGTATTATTGGTAGTAATAGTATGAGTAGTGATAGTACAAGTAATAGTAATAGTACAAGTATTAAGATAAGTAGCATTAGTGTTAATATTAGTAGTAGTACAGTAGTATTAATACAAGTAGTATTACTGTTATTATTATTATTATTAATTTTAACACTAATGAATATTAAGTTGCAAAAAAGCAGTATTATTAGCAATAGTATAAATAGTATTAGCATTAGCAGTATTATTATTAGCAGCAGTAGTGTTAGTAGTAGCAGTATAAACTATAGTAAAGTAATAAAGTAAAATAGTAACTAATAAACTAGATTGGAATCACACTCGAACACCAACATACAAAAACACAACTTACGTTGGCAGCTGTTTATACAGGTACCTCTTCAAATCCTGCACACATCACATCACACCCGTTATATGCACATCTTTACCTTCCTTCAGTACAGACACCACAGCGCTGCTTTACATAAGGAACTTATACAGTACTCACATCTGCCATGGTCAAAACTGGGGGGTGCACGCGCGCCTCTTCCTGTCGCAAAACACGTATTTACGTTAGGAATAAGAAGAATAGATAAACAAACATCCCGAACCCTCGACATGTAATTCATGTCACAGCAACACTTCACACAAAGTTAGCTCTCTGAGCAGCTCTTATATGTTTACATTAGGTACAATATTGCTCGACCACATTAGGTTACATTCATGCACATAATACATAAAGAAGTGAAGTCATTACAGCTGTAGTTACCTTAATTTAGCCCTTTTTTGACGCTTTCTGCGTCGCGTTGTGTATATATCACATGACACACACTTCCGCAATCGTAATTTCCTACTATTTCGAAATCCTTTCCGTGCGCCCTCTAGTGACAAAACAGAGTGATTTCAGAAATATAAAGTCTGACTGTTTCTGTTTCAGTCCAAAGACATGCAGGTTAGGCTAATTGTGTGTGTGTGTGTGTGTGTGTGTGTGCGCGCGCGCCCTGCGATGAATTGGCACCCTGTCCAGCAGGGGCGTCGCACCCGTGGGAGTGTTTTAACACCCACACTTTTCCCGGTGAGAGGGTTCAACACCCACACTTTGTCTACAGTTTTCCCGCAGTTTTGAACAAACGCCTTCGCATTCGCTCCTCCGTTTCTCTGGCCGCTCTGTGTCTACGC
>JAQQZT010000039.1:21415540-21430023 GCA_030068275.1 Clarias platycephalus | reverse complement strand
GACTAAAGTTATTACCCGCCACAGCCGAATTTTACCCGCATTTGGCGGGTGGGCGGGTGCCAATGTCAAGCCCTGAACGTATATATACTGTATATATGGATCAAGAATTGGATGTTACTTAAGGTCATATGCATGTGGTGCAGGCACGTGAATACTTTTGGCAAAATAATGTCAAAGAATGATGACGACCTTGAAAAGAATATATAATGACAAGGATATATAATCATACTACACTCAACTTTTTTAGTAGTTTTCGTTTAACCAGCCAGCACTTAAATACAAAGTAACAAATCTACAGTTCAAATGAATGTTCAGGTCAAAGTGATTAACATAAAGTTATAACTTTGTTTTGTTCTAGTTTAGTCAGTAGACCTTTTTCTGTTCTTGTGCATTAACACTGATTACAAATAATTAGAATTTTGTAAAAAGTTCAGTTTCTCTCATTCTTTTAGTATTAAGGTTAATTTCTTGGGGGAAAAATCCTGAAGAGAATGGGAGAGTGTTTTGATAAGTGTGTGCTTAAGTGTGTTAAATGTTTAAGACACGTTGTGGTCCAGCCAGGATTTGATCTCCTCTCGGTTGCGTTTCACCCAGTCAATATTGCTCTTCGTTCTTTCCAAAGCCTGCTTTCTGGGTGTCTCTCCTGCTCCAGCATTTGGGTTTAGGGCAAAAAAGTGTTCCATCTGAAAACAAAATGAAAGAATGAGTGAATAGATAATGAAAGAATAAACAAATGAATAAGCAAACAAACAAATAAATAAAGAGGTGAAATTATTAGTTGAAATACTGTATCTACCAAAGCTAAGGTCAACCCAAAAAAAGAAAGCATCAAGAGACATTTTTCTACATATTGTTAGACCTGAGTTACAAAGAACATTTATATAAAATATAATGTATTAAAAACAAAACAAAAAAACTTATATATACTGTGTGTGTGTGTGTGTGTTGGGGGGAGGTTACCTTCCACAGCTGCAGCTCTGTGTTGTATGACGTACTGATTCTGTTAGGCAGACGTCCAAGATTCCTGTCCGTAATTGTGTATCTAAATCAGATAGTTAGATACAGATAAAGACCAAACATTGACCAGATTAACCAAACATATAACCCGTTTATTTGTCTGCAGTTTGATAGCTGTGTTTAATGACACAATACACATGTGATTTACTAGGTATGGTTTATGTGTAGCTTAAAAATAAAGTTTTTTTCACTGTCCCCTTCTGACACACTCACCTTTTCACTAGATAGTCCCAATTAAGAGTGACCCAATCCCAAGCCATGCTCTCACCATACTCGTTTAGGGACACATATCGCACCAGGGTGAACAAGTCTTGACTCCTTACAATGGCCTCATTCTTAGATGCCTCAAGCAGCCTGTCATAAACAAATTTATGATTATCATTAATCATTATGATTATCATTTTTCCTGATGCTTGCAACATTTACAGGAAGTCATAGATTAGAAATGCAAGGTGAATGTCTGTAATTTTTATTTTAACATTTGATCTTCTACTGTACATTCACTTTACAGTACTGCCTCTATTTTGCTTTTAGTTATTGCGTTTTCATTTGGGTTGCCCTTGAATGCCTTACCTGTTCAGGAGTGAAACATTTTCTATAGAAGCCAGGCCATAGAGCAGCTTGTCTTTTTCTTGAGCAAGTGTGGTACTGCGGTATCTCTCAAACATAATTTCCCAGTTTTCCTCTGTTCCTGAATTCTTCATCCCGTATCGATACACCAGTAGCCTCAGATTCACTGGTACACTGCTGCACTCACGGTGAGGAAATTTCTGTTCACTTTACTTATTTGCAACGGGATGATTTAATTAGATTTTTTGTATCATCATTGACTGTACCTTATTTTTCCTTTAATCCAATCTTCAAAAATGGCAGACGCCTGAGAGAGGATTTCTGTATCGTCCATTTGGCAGGCAATACTGAGAACTGTCTCCCTTAATAGCCTGCAAGATGAATACACATCAGTTAAAATGTATTTCCTATACAGTTAGAGATCGCACACATCGAATATTTACAAATGTTTCTTTTTCTTTTTTTACAAGATCAGCAAGAAAGGCCTGCAAGTTGCGTACCGTTCAGTTTGGCTGCCCACATCTTCCCAGCCCAGCTCTCTAGAGATGTTGTACACGTGTTGCTGAAAAAGTTTCTGATCATGGATACATTAAAAATTATATTAGAACAAGACTGCACACCAAACAGTTACTCTGTGGTAATCTTTTTAAGAATCATGAATGTATAAATCCCCCTGAAAGTATTGCAACAGCAAAGTCAGTTCTTTTTTTTTTTTTTGCTTTACACAAGACATTCAGGTTCAAGATCAAAACATGAACTTGGGACAACGAATCAGAATTTCAGCTCTTATTTCTTGATGTTATTGATCTAGGAGTGCATCTTAGAACATGGCATCTTCGGAGGCAGACCACAACTTTACACAGGTTTTACACCCTCCCATTTTAGCTGTACACTGGGGTTTGGGCAATGGGTGGAAATTGAACCCTGGCATTCCACATGGCACACGAGATACCTACGACTGAGATTCAATGCCCACTTAATGTAAAGTAAATAACATTTAATATTTGGATGAATAGTCAAGTTCTTGAGAGCCTCACCTGAAATTTGGAATAGAGTGTAGAGTCACTTGCCAGCATGTCCTTCACATAAGCTATTGATGAGGCAACCCGGTCCCACACAATATACTCTTTCTCTTTTCCCAGGTAATTAAGTAATTCAAAAGTGGTATTATAATTTATAATCACATCTGCCCTGTGGAAATAAATATTAAAAGAAATTAAAAACTATGCATATTACCATCCAGGTACACAAATACAAAAAAAATAAAGTATACAATTGATAAATATATGGTATAAAGGGTCACATTTTTTAGGGAGTTTATTATTATTATTATTATTATTATTATTATTATTATTATTATTATTATTATTATTATGTTATTGGTGTTGTTCTTTTGTTGTTTATTGATCAGTCTTAATAATTTAATTGTCTTGCTATTAATAAGTATTAGATTATAGTTCTCCCATCTTGTATCACCACCAGTCTCACTGGCCCTGTTTTTGATGAATAAATATACCTTGCTAAAGCGAATACATCATCAATATAACCGCTTCTGTCTGCTGCACCAAAGACCTGCAATAAAGCCATAAAAACAGGCACTGGCAATTTAAACCTTTATGGATGCACATTATCACAGCTATAAACATTAAATGGGGTATAAACACAAGAGATAGTACCAGGTGGTCTGTTAGCAGCTGTTGGCTGATGGCAGCCCATATGTCCTCAGGATGATTGACGCGGTAAAAGCCCATGTGGTCATTGTTAACTTTGATGAGTCCATCAGCAGCAGGGGAGTAGTTTTCAATAATTACCTCTGAAAGAAAAATTACACAGGAGTTATTTTTCTAACAGGTGCTTAGGCTCCAGGTGTGAGATTTTGAAATGTAGATAATGATATTGATTAAATTAATTTGATTTAAAAGGTATGATTCTGTACTAGTACCTGTTTTGTCTTTATCAAAGAGCACAGTGTCATTCTTGTTGGTGTGGAATGAATTCCATTGCACAGGAATGGTCCACTTGTAGCTGTGGGATAGATTAACCATGCACAATATCTGAAGAGGGTCATTGCTCTGAACTGAAGATAGCATTCAACTGATTTTGACAAAGTAATGTATGCCTTGATAAATGTAGAAGACCAGAGGGAATAAAGACATAATGACATAACCAGACTCACCCCATAGGAGAGCTGGGTTGAGTTGGATCAGCATTAGGATCCAGGAGGAACCTCTTCTGGGTGAGTTTAGCCGCCGTATTTGTATTAGTAAGACTCAGCACTGGGTAACCCATCTGTTTGGTCCATGTATCCATGACATTTTCTACTGGTATCCCAAACACCTAATATAATCCATATTTATTCTATTAGAAAGATGCTAACATTTATTGCCAAAAACCTGAACTTGGTCCAAGCAAAACCATTTACATTCCCATTTACATTCCCTTCAGTAAAATGACTACCTCAGACTGGACATTCCAAAAATCTGATGTCTTGGCATTCTGAAAAGTGAAGGCTTTCAAATAGTTCTGGTGGAAGAAAGATTTCAAGTTCAGTGCTACTTTATATTGTGGATACACAGATAGATGTAATAGAAGTAATAAAACCTTTGTACTTCTTCTAAGCTTACCCGACAGCCATCTCTAAATTTGTCTCGACCCATCCAATCCTCCAACATTCTCAAAATAGATGCTCCCTACAAATCAGACAAGAAACAGGAAGCCTCTAAATCTATTACTAATTGCCATCTAATCACAATGTTAAAAGTTAAAAAAAAAAAGAAAAAAGAAATAGCTTTAAGACAACAGCTGTAAGATCATGGTGCAAACACACCTTGCTATATGAGATGGCATCAAAAACAGATGTGATTTCTGAAGGTGTGGACACATCAACAATGATGGGGTGAGAAGTGAGCAGTGCATCATCAACCAAGACAGGAAATACATCATCAATGAGCATGATGTCACGCTGGTCAGAGAAAATATATGTATTTTTAAAACAATCTTGTTTTTTAATCAGTATTTACCAAATTGTATTAAGTGGAGTACATGATGTAAGTTATCAGGCTCACCATTCCCCAACCGGGCTCAGCTTGTTCCACACCCACATACTCAAAGA
The DNA here is from genome assembly GCA_030068275.1 of Clarias platycephalus. Classification (NCBI taxonomy): domain Eukaryota; kingdom Metazoa; phylum Chordata; class Actinopteri; order Siluriformes; family Clariidae; genus Clarias; species Clarias platycephalus. The sequence continues at coordinate 21,425,324 of JAQQZT010000039.1, read as the reverse complement.
AGCTGGCAAATCCCTCATTCAGCCACAAGTCATCCCACCAGTCCATCGTGACAATGTTGCCAAACCACTGCCATTAGAACAATCATGTAGTAAGCATGGGCAATTACGTTTATCCACAAACAACACACCACATCAGATACCCCTTTTGATCTTGTGATTAAAGGGACTTGAAACACAGATGAAGAGATAAAAACCGAACCTACAGTATGTGTGCCGGAAAATATCGGGAATTTCATTGCAAAAATGTGATTGTTTTATGGATGTGGATTGCGCCCAACAACCTTGAACCTGTATAGATTGTAAAATTTGCTTATCGAGGTTCTGGTGTGATACAAAGGCCATGACCGCAGTAGGCTGTACTCATCACAGAGGAAAAAATCGACTTTTATCATATAAAGTAACCACGTTAGTTATCTTTATGTGGGTAATTTCTGGTTTGCTTTTTAAATGTACTAAACATATGAAAGAGATAAAGGAACAGATAAGTGCAAAATACTATATAAAAATATGACACAATAGCAGGATTATAAAGTTTCTTATGGCATATAGAAGATTCTGGCAATTGATTTAGAGAACAACATGCAGAAACAGCATTTCGAAGTACTGCTTAACACCACTTACGAAGTGTCAGAGGTCCTTGGATATCATAAACTGGATCTACGTATATTTAAAAACTGTCGTAAAATTGTGACTAGCATGCAATACTGCCTTTTAAAGCATTCTTTTAAGAGTTGTTATATGATACATGTGTCATTAACCTGGTGCACAAGTTCATGGGCGATGACACTGGCCACACGCTGCTTATTATAGGAGGAAGACTCCTTCTCATCATACAACAGGTTGCTCTCTCTGTAGGTAATCAAGCCCCAGTTTTCCATCGCTCCTGTCCCGAAGTCTGGGATTGCTATTTTATCTGCAAAAGGAATGTCATGGAATATAATGAGGAGGATTTCTTCTTTCATAGGACTTTTATTAGTCCCAAAAATCATGATTAAAATCGTTCAATATAATTAATGAATTGTACACAAATAAAAGTGAGTCAGACGTAGTTAAACTGAATGGAAAATGCTATGCATATTGTGTATACTCTATAATAAATATGTGTAAATCTATTCAACATATTTACCAAGCTTTCCAATGGAGTAATTCATGTTAAAGTATTCTTCAAAATAGTCAAAGACGATCTTAGTGACATTTGCAGCATAATCAGCAGTGTGGATCTGTGAAGGCTGGGCGTAGATCCTAAGCTGAAGGGTAAGAGGAGAGTCTCACTCTCATGAGCAGCTTTTATTGTTGCCTTTGATAGAAACATAAACACTGAAGACACTGATGCTTGGAGAAGAGTATACTTACTGGAATGTTACTTTTAGACTTCCGTTCCACAAAAGTGAACTGGTGTACTGCAAAACACACCAAGTAGGTACTCATCTTAACTGATGTGACAAAAGTAGTTTTTACCTTTTGGTCAAAAAGCGCTAACGTATTCTGTTAAAAACATATAAAAATAAAGGTTAGATAATTGGTCGGTCAGGGTTCTGGAATAATAGATACAACACATAATGTTCATACACACATTTACACCATGTGTTTGAGCATGTGCAGCATACCTCAACTGGCATGTTGGACAAAGCACTGTAGTGCTGGTCATGGGTGATGGAAATTTTGTATGTGGCTTTTTTGTTAGGCTCGTCAAAACAGGGGAAAGATTTACGAGCATCGGTGGGTTCGTGGTCTGTGGCTGCAATTTTTCTGTAAGAGAACGTTAGGGACTTGTAAAATCCAGGACTTTGTTTACATTTTCTATTACAGTTCACCAAGAGGAGAACACTCCATCTCAATGACACTTTCACATTAAGGTCTAATGAAGATGAATTAGGATTTTATTAAACTCAGAACCTATTGTTCTAAAGTGCAGCAGATTTACTATTGGGAATTTTAGACAAATGCTGTGTATTAGATACAAAAGTTATATTCTAAGATATGGTATTGTGTTTTGAGCTACTGTTTAAAACTACTGACCCAATCAAGCTATTCTAGAAACAATCCCTGGCACCCATATGTCTGTTTGTAGGCTACAATATACAGCTTTTCATCCCACAGTTTTAAAAAAAAATTGCATCGTGTAAATAACAGTGTTCTGCTCTACTGTAGTTACTGCATTTGTTTGTGCTGTGAAATTTGTAAAAATTCCGCACCTATTCTCAAAAAGCGTAACAATAACCTACTGCTGCATGAGCCCCCAACCCCAAGAGACACATTATAACCATGAGCCTTCACATTTGCATACTGCACACATTATTACGGTACAATATAAATTCACCCTAGCTATTAACATTATATGAAATGTAGAATAATTACAAAAGATGTTGTTGATCGAGGACTAAGCATACTACTTTGGAACAATCCACTGGAATCCTTAGTAGGAGCCTATAACTCCCCCTGGAGCCTATAACTCATTTTGCTGTCTTTCATGTGTGGTCTTTTCTATGATCTGTGCTCTGATCTTTGCACCTACACACCAATGGTCCTGTAAGGAATGCAAAAGCTGCACTAAGCTGTTGCACAGACGGCTGTTTCCATGCATCAAAAAAGACGGATATAGTGTTTCATTATATGATAAAAACACTAAAATACTATTTTAAGAGAAATGATTTAAGATGCACAGTATGCAAGTCTGGTACAAACTGTACCAGGATGATGAATAGAGATTGTTAATCATTACAATCAACAACAAGATAAAGCACAGTGATGGAATTTGTGTTCTATTAGATTTCCCTCTTCACTGTGAAATACCAGCTCTGTCAACAAGTTTGTTGAAAGCAAAACATATTAATACATTTTTATCCTACATTCCCACAGCAGAGAGTAGAAAGAAATAGCACTGACTTGATTATTCCATCCTCAAGGTAGGTTGTTTTGTAGAAGCCGACAAGAGAGCCATTCAGCCAGCCCTGGAACTTCAGAGTGAGGATGTAGTACTCATCTGTGCTTGTGGCTCTCAGTTCCTCTGTGGCCTCCACGACTACATACTCCTGTGGAGTATACTCAAAGCACCCCTTCAGGCCAATGGAGATGGTATCAGTTGGACGCTTGAGCTGGAGAGTTGGCATGGTTGATACAAACGTCTCTCGAATGTGCAGCCATATGTAAGTGCTGGGCTTTGTCAGATTTAGATGGATGGCTACACTGCCAGTATAAACATCTGTATCTAGGTTGGGCTCCATGTGTAGGTCATAGTGGATTGGTATGATGTAGTCAGGCAGCCGAAAATTGGTCCAGCCACCACTCGTGTTGTTGGAGGCTTTGCAGGGGCTTCTGTCCATGACTGGGCTGCTTGTTGTTGGCGGTGTTGTTGTTGTCGGCTTGGTGCCCTCATTAGTGGAGGAGGTCTTCTGGCTCAGGCCCACCCCAAGACCCACTGCAATACCTGTCACCATCACAGCCAAGCATATGAGCGCGACATGCTTCCCTTGAATGCAGTAGCGTTTTTGTTTCGTTTCCAGATCAAGCCGTTCCATCGTGAGCAGTCAGAAGCAGTTACTCACCTCACCTCCGTCTGTTATATGGTCACACACTTCACAGATATCAACACTTACTTCCTTCTCCCTCCCACATGAGAAAGCAGCTGCGATTGGGTATCTCAGAGTTTTCCAGCTGTGTAAAGCATACACTCACACTCATTCATCAAAATCTGTCTACAGAATGTCCATATACTGTAACTGCAGGACATGTAGATACAAAACAGGGATTACAAAAACAGCAGGTTTTCTCAAAGACGATAATTTAAATGTTTGTAAGACCACAAGCACTCGCTTTGGTCTAAATGTCCAAATAAGGATTCACAGGCTGATGTTATGAGCTGCACTGTCTAAAAGCAATGACATGCACAGCTAGATACCTTGCAAGGTCCTACCCTCATCAAGTTAGTTATCAATCTATGCAGGTTAACCAACAATCTAGAGGAATTATCACAAACTCTGAGGAAGAGGGAGAAAAGGAGGGAAGTTTGAAAAAAAAAAGAGAAGCGCATAGAATGAGAGACTGGAAAAGAAAGTGAGTGGGGGGGGGGGGGCTTAAAAAATGGGCGTGGCAAAAAAAGTTTTGCTTTATTAATATTTACACTTTTTTAAATTGTGACCACTGGGATTATCATATATCAGGAATTTGCACTGACATGAATATCAAAAGATGTGCCCACTGTTATCGCCCTACGAAAGTATAATCTACAGCTTGAGGGTTGATTTTTGACCCAAAATGTTTTAGAATCTGCAGTGAAACTTTCTAATTTCTGAGTTATTAGGACTCCACAATGATGCCATTTTAGGGATGGAGTTCAAACTTTCACTATCCAAGAGGTTACTATCAGACCAGAATCAGTTATGCTATATTTCTGTTCTATAGGGTCAAGAATTGGGAAGACTGGCCTTCCATACCATAACATGGTATTAATGGTCATCTGAAAAGAGTCTTGCGTGGAAAAAAATGACATCCCTGATATCCATATATTATTAATTTAATTGTGTGAAACTTTTCTGCTTTTTTCACCACACAACAAACCACAGTGGCTTAGAGTGGTTTAGCATTGTCGCCCAGCACCTCCAGGATCCGGGTTTTAATTCCCGCCTCGAGAACTGTGTGCACAAAGTTTGTAACTTCTCCCTGTGCTTGGTGGGTTTCCTGGGTACTTCACTTTCATCCCCAGTCCAAAGGCATGCAGATTAGGCTAACTGGCATGCCCAGATTGCTTGAAGTGTGTGTGTGACCTGCGATAGATTGTCACCCTGTTCATGGTGCGTTAGGTTTTCTGGGATTGGCTCCAGGCCCCCGCGACCCCCCAAACTTCCATATAAATCCAGTACAGTAGTAAAGCAAGCAAAAAAATCTGAAACATCTTTTTCCCACTAATTAAGTCAAATAAAGCTGGAAAATATTGCCAAAAGTGTTTGCCAAGCTCGGTCTGTGTTTGGGGAATGTTAAGTACAGTAAATGTTGGGGATAAACTGCAGAATTTGTTTCAGCTGTAATTATTTTTAAGACATAAGAAAGTGACGGACATTTAAGAGTTAGTGAAATTTGTGGAAGTTTTAAGGATTTTTTTTTAGACACCAGGCACCTCCATACTGCATATATCAATATACTGTATACACAGAGTGCTGAATTTACTGTCATACCCTATGTAGTGCACTAATGAGGGCCCTTCGTATCGAGTGATCACACTGCGTCTCTCTCCCCCTCTCTCTCTCGACTCAGAGCATGGCGGCGGTGGTGACTACGCGGGCGTGCGAGACCGAGGGCTGCAGTAAAGAAGCCAAACTGCAGTGTCCCACCTGTATTAAACTCGGGATACAAGGCTCATATTTCTGCTCTCAGGTAGCTCCCGGGTTCAGCTCGAGCTTTACCGGTTCTGTGGTACTTAGCCAACGAGCTAGCTAGCACGCTGCTAAAACTAGGCTCACCCGGTTTTAGCCACACAGCTAGCACAACATGCTCACTGGGCCAGGCTAGCTAACCGGCGGGATTGATGACTTTAGTGGTGCACATTTACGCATTTCAATGAACACTTCTCAACATAAGAAACGCAACACACGTATAGCGAACTAGCTGTGTGGCAGTTTAGGCGTCTTTCTGTGTTAGTATGAGTGTGAGTTTGGGAACACAGGCTTCAGAGGTAAAGCACTGTTAGCACCAATGTTAGACTGCTTCTGCTTCGAGCTGTCAAGGAAAGATATGATTTTAAAGTGCATGTTTTACTTTCAGAAACATGTACAAGCTTGACACAGGGTCCGAGTTTTTAAATATATATTTCACAAGGATTGAATTCAGGGTTATTGTGATCCAGCTGATGTTACATGAGTTTAATTAAATGTTGAAGCACTATAAAGTAAAAGCAAATAAATGAATGAAAAATGCATAACTACGAAGGGCTTTGGGGGTTAAGGGGACAAATGTCTTATTCGTTGTCTGAAGTCTTCTTGGTTGGTGTGTTCATTTCGGCCACCTGTTGCAAGTCTGTAATTGGGGTGTGAACTTGCCTATACTATGTCAATACTCCTCCAAAAATACTCACATGCTTTTTAGTCAGAGTTATGAGCAGTTAGCAACAAGTTAGTGGTGATGGAGTGATTCAGGGTGAAAAAATGTCTCAGAGGGACACTTTTCTATATATTGAACATCAGTATATAGGCCTAGGACTGTATAACTGTGGTACAAGGAGAGATTGCACTCACAGCATTTCACTATTGCTTTGTGAGGACTGGATAAGTTTACTGCACGTTTGTTACGCTTAGAACCGATATGTCCTCTTTATGATAACTTAATAAATTTTGAGCGTAGAACACCGAGTCTTAATATGAATACTACAACACAAACGCATATAACTATGAAACAAAGACTTAACGTGGATAATTGGCAGTGTCCTCCCAAGTTCACAAATTGTCTCTGTTGCTGATTTTAAAAAAAATCCTAAAGTTCACATGGGTGTGATTTTATGAGCAAAACAACACCCATGCTTTTTGTCTTTTTATTCCACTCCATCTCCTTCGCTTCCTTTCTTTGTAACACATGACAAGAAAGTCAGCTTTGAGAACTTGTGATAATTGGTCATCTTATCTTATTTCTTTGAAGGAACACACAAAGAATGATTGTTCATTACATGAATGTTGTTTTAATGTGAAAAAGAAAAAGGCTGATGTTCATGAGCCATGTTAAGTTCTAAAATCAAGGCATTTAAAATCTGACAGGTGCCAGATTTTAGCAATAATTAAGTACTGGTGTTAATATATTTCTAACACACAACCTTTGGCTTAACTAAGTAACTAGTCATGTGCATTTTCAGTGGTTTGAACACTGAGGGTGTAAAGTGCCAGGCAGAAATATCTCAATTCTTGAAGAATTTTCTCAAAACACAATAATTATATTTGGCTATCAAGTGCTGGCAAAGCAATAGTTCTGCTTAAAAATCAGATTTTCAGTGGTTTCTAAATTCTCTTGTTTTGGCAATCTGAATAAAAAGTTAATCTTAGTCTTAAAAAGTATAACTCTAGTCAACTTCTTTTTGGCCAGTAACGTTTAAGAATTCTATAGTGCTGTGTGTGTCAGTGTGTATCAATGATACTCTTATGCATGCAGAATTTTTACAAATACATGCTACAAACCTCTGTGTTTTTAGGAATGTTTCAAAGGCAGCTGGGGTACCCACAAACTGCTCCACAAGAAAGCAAGTATGTATTATGTTTGTATTGTGCCCCCTGTGTGTTTCACTGGCGATGTGTATAACGGATCTTGTTATTGGGTGTTTGAACAGAAGATGACAAAAAGAGTGAGGAAAATAACTGTGTGGAGAAAGAGGTCAACACAGATCCCTGGCCTGGATACAAGTACTCTGGGAAACTGCGACCTCACTATCCTCTGGTATGAGCACAAATAAAACAACATCTAATGAAAATGATTTAGTAATACAAGTATATAATATACAGGATTTTTTTTTTTTAATTGCTTTTATAGACACCCATGCGTCCTGTTCCAGGGCACATTCAGAGGCCGGACTATGCTGATCACCCGCTGGGTAAGACCAGCGCAATTGCGCAAATGGAAAAAAAAGGATTTAAGGACAAGGGTAACAATCTGTGTTCCCCAATGCACAGCCTGCTATTTTCATTTCCTTATATCTCATTTCTCCTTTAGTTGAATAAAATAGTAATCTCTAGAATTTTCACCAGTTTTCATTGCTTACTACATTTCTAATTCATATTGTTAAGACAATTCTATTTAAATAGTTTTTACATTAATCCACATATACAGTAACAGTCTTATTAATTCCATACACAACTAAAGTGTTTTGTTTTAGAAAGTTGTTTTTGTAATCTGTAACTTCATATCCAGATCTTGCTTTATTTATCAATAGTACTTGATAAGACATCTGGGCACTGTGTAAAATTGTGTAGAAATATATTTTATATCTATCTCCTTAATCAAAGCTGCGGAAACACTCTGTAAGTAATGTTAAACAGGACTACAGTGGAACCTCGGATTGCAAGTAACGCGGTTTGCGAGTGTACCGCAAGACGAGCAAAGATTAGTAATAAATTTTGATTTGGAAAACGAACAAGTCTTGGTTTACGAGTGCCGAGTATCATGTATCACACATGCGCTTCTTGTTTTGACGCTGAGCGTCACGTGATCACAACTGAGCCAACGGGTTTTCCTCTCTCTTGTGTTGCGGAATTGTGGGTAATCCTCCCCTACTGGGTGCTTGTCTCTTTCTGGTATAATCAACGTCCATGCACGTGTGTACTGTTTACTATAACACTGACCACGTGTGTGTTTGCGTAAACCAAATTTTATTTTCTGTCTGTATGCATGTGTGTACAGCGGGCATGTAAAAAAAAAAAAAAAGCAAGTCTCATTAGGGAGGTTAAAGATCCATTTTCTCTCTTTATATCAGCCTGCTCTTTGTGTCAGCCTGCTCTTTGTGTGCGTCATTGGACACCGTGCCACACACACAGACCCCTCCTACTTTCGCCTTCACAGGAGATTCTGACATATATAGGTTGTTTTTAATTACAGTGTGTGTAATTATGCTCCAATTGTCCATACCTCTGTGCAGGAATATTATATGAAACCTCCATGGACCTGATCAAGAGTAAATGGTTAATAGATGGTTGTTTTTTATGAATTGTGTTGACTGGACACTTATTGACTGGTGATTCCGTTGGTTTTTAGGGATGTCCGAGACGGAGCAGACCCTTAAAGGGACTTCACAAATTAAGATCCTTAATCCTGAAGAGACTGAGGGCATGAGAATTGTCTGTAAGGTAAATACAGCTTTATGCTTAATATCACAGGCATGGTTCACACACAGACTGATGTTTTTCAAAACATAGTTTTCTTTCTCTTATTCTCAAAAACAAAAAAACATCTTCATTCAAATAAAAATGCAAAAATAAGCTGTCAGACTATGCCGAACCAGCCATCAAAAATATGTAACCATAACTTCAAAGCCATGTTGACCAATCAGAAGCCTCACCCTCTGACTTCAAAAGGAGATCCTGAAAATCGTCACTCTGGAATTAATTTTCCAACAAGTCTGTTTTCAGTGACCTAAAACAGAGTTTGTGTGTAGACGAAAGGCCAAAACAGACCAGAAAAAACTTTTTCAAAATACTCATGTAAGTGTGGACTGGGATTTGTTGTATCATGCTTGTCGGGCCTTTAACTAATGCTATTGCCACATGTAAACTCAATTCCCTGTAATTGTTCTGTTAAGGTTCAAAGTGCATTGTACATCATCCCTTGTTACAAGGATGTCCATTTTATAAGTTTATGTTCGATCAGATGAACGTTATACAAAATTACAAGGAGTGTTCAAGTCAAACTGGGACTTGTCATACATTTTTTTTCTTGTGAATAAAGGTTTAAAACCAATTAACATTTACAGCCTATTGCTTGGAAACGCCTGATGCTTTAAAATACGTATAGTCATTCGCGAACACCTCTTGCGCAAATTATTTATTTATTTATTTTTAACTTTTTCATTTTGATGAGTACCTCATGATATGAGTGCAGTTTCGTACCCCTGATGCAGTCCAGGGAACAAATCTGGTCTGAAAGTGGAGGTCTGTGATCTTGAAATGTATAGCTGATTTGCTCCTTGCATCAAAATGCAAACATTTTATTCTTCATTTGTGTAAATTATATAGCAAATTAAATTATATTATATATACAAACCGGATTCCAAAAAAGTTGGGACACTTAACAAATTGTGAATAAAAACTGAATGCAATGA
>JAQQZT010000039.1:21405325-21415527 GCA_030068275.1 Clarias platycephalus | reverse complement strand
TCTCGGATTAAACTTTTGATCTGTTATCTATGTTCTATTACAAATAAAATACTGACATTTGCCATCTCCACATCATTACATTCAGTTTTTATTCACAATTTGTTAAGTGTCCCAACTTTTTTGGAATCCGGTTTGTAAATTATATATATATATGACATAAACTCGGTGGTTCAGAGGGACTTGTAAAACAAACTTTTGAAAACCATGATATTACTGTTCCCCCTAATCAGCAGAAACCCATTCTTGGTTATGACCAAGGACACAAATGTTCATACTAAGTGTAGTAATGCTCTTAGTCTGTGTACCATGCTAACAATACTTACGGTATAGGCACGAATTAGGTCAGATTTTAATTTTGTTTCTTTTGCAGCTGGCGAGAGAGGTTCTCGACATTGCTGCCATGATGGTAAAACCTGGAGTGACGACAGAAGAGATTGATCATGCTGTACATCTGGTAAGTCTTTCTTCTCTCTGGCCGTTCTTGCTTCATGTCCTGTTAAATATTAATGATTAAGCACCTGTCACTGAACCACATTCAGACACACACTAAGTTGAGGAAAAATCAAGGGGCTTAATTTTTTTATTATCCCCCTTTTTTTATTGACATTTTTACAGGGAAGAAGATTGTATACATCTTGTTTGCTTTGCTAAAATGTTAGTTATTTTGTAAAATGCCTAATTGCCCCCTGCTTGCTCAGAGGCAACAAAAATGTTGTTAGCTTTGAGTAGAACAAAGGTTTTACAGTATGTGTTACATGTACTATACAAAACCTTTGCTACTATCCTGCTCCATAATGCTACAAACCAAGCTTATATCTAATGCAAAAGTAATACATAGTACACAGTTTAGGTTTTTTATTGTATATTTTAATGGTTTTGAAATGACTCTTACAGCTAGGTCAGGGTTGCATCGGTGTACTGTAAAAAAGGAAAAATAAGGCTGCTAGGTAACTGTGAGAGCCATCTTAGATCAAATGAGTGCTGCACAATTAATCACATGAACATCAGAATCCCAATATGGAGGAAACGGCTGTTTATTACAGAAGCATCCTGAATATGGCATATGCATGTATGAGACTTTTGGTAAAACTGTCCAATCAGAAGTCTCATTTATCAGTGCATTGTTTTTAATTCGGTGTGCGTGCATGTGTTCGTGGCTCTGGAGACAACAAAAGGCTAATCTCCTGCTTTTTGATCACTAATTTGAATATAGCAGCAGAGAGGCAAGATAGTCAGTTGGTCCTGAAAACAAATCCTCTTCTGTAATTTGACAGTATTTCAGATTTAAAAGCAGCGACACTACTCAAATAGCGGTATTGATGTGCTAGGTAAAATTGCATACATGGCTTGGAAACACAACTCCCTTATATCAGCATCTCAGAAAACGGACAGAACTTTGCAATCTCTTGCAAAAGAAGGAAAATTCTCGCATAATTATGCTTTTGCATTTGCAAATGTCATGCTGAGTGAGAAAATATTGAAGAGACATGAAGGAAATCACTCGTGCTGTGATTTAGAGGTGCTCTGATCAGACACTGATCAGTATTTATTCATTATTTATTCCATCTAAGTAGTTTGATCGCTAACCTCAATTAGGCCGATCAGAGAAGCCAATCAGATGACACGAAACGTAAAAAGTAATTTCTATCTCGCGAGACAGTTCTGCAAGGTGTCTGGGAAAGACAGTAAATTTGTGATTTGCAAGGTGTGCAGAATATTAAAAAATCTCTTATCGAGAAAGCCAAGCAAAGTCCCCACACGCATAGATGAATGAGCCTTGTCCCCAGTTTACTTGTATATAATTGATGTCATTCAGTTCACCTGTGGTGGTGTTAATGTGGCAGTTTATTGGTGTTTAATTAATACACTATAAAATGTTGACCTTGCTTTCTTTTTGTTAAAAGGCATGCACAGCACGGAACTGCTATCCGTCTCCCCTCAACTATTATAACTTTCCAAAGTCCTGCTGTACTTCAGTTAATGAGGTCATCTGCCATGGAATACCAGACCGCCGCACCCTACAAGAGGGGGACATCCTTAATGGTAAAGGCACAAACAAAAAAAAACTCCCACTTTCACCTGTTTACAGAATACTATCTTTGAGCATTAATAATATATTTAGAAGGGCACAATTTGTCACCTGTAATTGCAATGTTACTTACTCCATATTCATATGAACACAACTAAGAACAGCTCTAACAGGAGTTTAAAGTAGTTTAGGTTTATGTTATGGTCATAAGGTTCAGTCTAGATGGAAAAGTAACAGTTTCATAAAACAGATTTGGTAGACAAATAATTCTAAATCTGATTCCACACACGCAGTTATTTTTCTATTAGTGTATAAAGCAGAAAGGAAAAAATCAGGACAGTGTTATTGCTGTGCATTAACTTCTCTTGTTGCTACTGTTCTTTAATAACCTGAGTTCTCATGTTTCAGTGGACATTACTGTTTTCCACAACGGTTACCATGGAGATCTGAATGAGACCTTTTTTGTCGGCGAGGTGGATGATGGGGCAAAAAGGCTGGTGCAGACTACATATGAATGTCTTATGCAAGCTATTGATGCTGGTAAGAAAAATAAATTTTGAATTTAGTCTTCGATTATGTGGATTTAAAATAGGCCACAACATGTAAAGTTTCATATTTGTGTTTATCAGTGTAATAATTCTGCTTTGCTTATGCCTCGTAGCCTCTAGAGGTCAGGGCTGCACTGCAACACTGTGCAGCTCACTAATAGGATGTGTTGTGTCCTGTTCATGCAGTAAAGCCTGGTGTACGTTACCGGGAGCTGGGAAACATCATTCAGAAACATGCGCAGGCTAATGGATTTTCTGTAGTGCGAAGTTACTGTGGGCATGGCATCCACAAACTCTTTCACACAGCACCCAATGTGCCACATTATGCAAGTAAGTATATTATGTGCATATCAACACACATACCAAGTGAGTTAGAGAAGCATATACACTATATTGAAAAAAAAAGTATTCGCTCACCCACCCACCCAAACAATTGAATTCAGGTGTTCCAATCACTTCTATGGTTACAGGTGTATAAAACCAAGCACCTAGGCCTGCAGACCTCTTCTACAAACATTTGTGAAAGAATATGTCGCTCTCAGAAGCTTGGTGAATTTCAGCGTGGTACCATGATAGGATTCCACCTGTGCAATATATCCAGTTGTGAAATTTACTATTAAACATTTCAGAGTTAACTGTTAGTGGTATTATAACAAAGTGTAAGCAATTGGGAACGACAGCGACTCAGCCAGGAAGTGGTAGGCCACATAAAATCACAATCACAGTGGATGCTGAGATGCAAAGTGCACAGAGGTTGCCAACTTTATACAGAATCAATAGCTACAGACCTCCAAACTTCATGTGGCCTTCAGATTAGCTCAAGAACTGTCCGTAGAGAGCTTCATGGAATGCGTTTCCATGGCTGAGAGCGGCATCCAAGCCTTACATCACCAAGTAAAAACGCAAAGCATCGGATGGAGTGGTGAAAGATCAGTGGAGACATGTTCTCTGGACTGACCAATCACACTTCTCTGTCTGGCAGCCCTGATGGATGTGTCTGGGTTTGGCAGTTGCCAGGCGAACGGTGCTTGTCTGACTACATTGTGCCAAGTGTAAAGTTTGGTGGCGTGGGGATTATGATGTAAAGTTGTTTTTCAGGAGTTGGGCTCTGCCCCTTAGTTCCAGTGAAAGGAACTCTTAATGCTTCAGCATACCAAGACATTTTGGACGATTTCATGCTCCCAACTTTGTGAGAACAGTTTAGGGATGTCACCTTCCTGTTCCAACATGACTGCGTACCAGTGCACAAAGCAAAGTCCATAAAGACATAGAGGAGCGGGTTTGGTGTGGAGGAACTTGAGTCCTGTTCTCAACCGATAGAACACCTTTGGGATGAATGAGAGCGGAGATTGCGAGCTTCTCGTCCAACATCAGTGTCTGACCTCATAAATGTGCTTCTGGAAGAATGGTAAAAAATTACAATTAACACGCTCCTAAACCTTCTGGAAAACCTTCCCAGAAGAGTTGAAGCTATTATAGCTGCAAAGTGTGGGCCAACATAAAATTAAACCCGGTGGATTTAGAATTGGATGTTACTCAAGTTCATATGCATGTGAAGGCAGGTGAGCGAATACCTTTGGCAATTTAGTGTAGCTCACAACCCTAAACATACTGTGTAATTGCGAGTACTCTGGATATATGCATATACAGTACCAGTCAAAAGTTTGGATTTATTTTCTACATTCTATAACTATACTGGATTATTTTAAAACTAGGAAATAGCACACATGACATTAGGTAATTAAGTAACAAGTCGTTTGTTATTTTAAGACATCAAGGTCAATAGTTCTTGCAAGAACAGTATTGTCAAACACTTCAAGCACCATGATGAAACTGGCCCTCATGAAGATCATCCCAGAAAAGCAAGACTTGCCTGCCTCAGAAAGCACCAGTTACCTTACATGTTGGAACATTTTTACTATTCAAAGGAGATAAAAAATTTTTTTTATAAAAATTAAGAAACATCATGGAATTAGAACGCGTGTCCAAACCTTTGACTGGTAATGTACATATTAGATAGCCTGTCCCACTGAATGGCGAGTTATGTTATATTTGTTATGTGTGTATAGAGAATAAAGCTGTTGGAGTGATGAAACCTGGGCATGTCTTCACGATTGAGCCCATGATCTGTGAAGGTAAGAGCCTAATAAAATCTCAAGCCTTAGGTCAGACTTCTCAATTTGCTATGAATAATTTCTACTAACCATACACACTAAGAGTGCTCTGGTTGACCAAGCAGAGTACATCAGTGAGAAATGGGTCTGCGTTATGGAACGTTATGACTTATATGTGCAGCTTGCTGCTTGCAGAGGGTCTCTTGAGGCTGTCAAACCAAATTAGTCATCAGAAAACAGGTTTTATAAGTTTCAGGTCAAGTAAGTAAAAAAAAAAAAATTCATCAATGTTCAATCAATTTTGTACTGCACAACAGCCATCTGTTGCAGTTTTTCAGGTCAACAAGTGCGCCCCTTAAAATGTTTATAAATGTAAAGGTAGAACAACTTGGTTTATGTGCTGCAACACAAGTCAGATTTTCACTGCTTGCAATATATCGCTCTCTCCCTTGAGAACCTACAGTATTTGCAGCTCAACGCCGGTGTTGGTGCAGGCTTTCATTCCGACCAAACAGAAGCCACATCTGACCACACCTGTTTAATTTTTGGCTTTAAATAGCTCATCGGGTGTGGCTATCGGCAGCTTGGTTGGAATGAAAGCCTGTATCCACACTGGTTCTTTCTAGATAACATTTGACACCATAGCCTTAAGACACAGTCCTTGACACCCTGAGCACAAAACCAGGGGTAGCATTGACAGTTTGTTCATGTACCGTAAAGTTCATAAATATTTGAACATTGCGGATACTGTTTTTGGCTGTGTACCACCATATATTGGTGAATAATTAATTAATTAATTAATTAATTAATTAAATTCAATTTTATTTGTATAGCGCTTTTAACAGTTGTCACTGTCGTGAAGCAGCTTTACACAGTCAAAAGAAATTATGGAAGTTTGGATGAAATGTGAATGTATATGAATCAAAATGATTAGATAGACCCACAATTAAAATGCACTGTCACCAGTGACCAGAATTGATTGGCCATGATGTTTCTTTTCTGGAGAATTGTGGGGCAGGATGACGTTTACTAAAATGGCTTTATAAAGCTTTCCATGTCTTTCTTGTTTTTCTTGCATGTCTTTCATGTATCCTATATCAGTCATTTCACAGACGCAAAAAAACAAAAAACCTGAGATTATCACTTCCTAGCCTATAGCAGTACTCATAATGGCTATATTCACATTTACCAGTCTGACGTTACTCAATACTACTATCACTGGTTAAGCAACTCATTTTAACAAACCTTATATCATTAACTCCTACCCTGACAATTTTCTCACAGAAACAGACTTTGTGTGTGTGTGGCAGTAGCTGAAGCACTTATGGTGCTTTCTCAACTTAAATATTAAATAATGATTTAGCCAAGTTGTATTTTAACGTTAGCTTACCAGATCCTCACCATATTTATATGGTTAATTATTATATGCAATAGTGTCTGGACAGTGGATTCCAAGAAACTGTTGTCTAACAAGCCATTAGCATTGCATTACAGAATAACAAGTAGCAATAATCCACTAAACAGCTTTCTTACAACCATAATTTTGTAATGATTATTGCTATACTTCCAGCTGAAAGAGAATTACTTGCTATAAATTCTCTGTAACAAAATTCAGTTTCAGAACATAACCAGACATGGATAGACATGTCCACTCTCTCTAAAAGGTTCAGGCAGAAGAACACGCCCACATCTTGAACAATGCACAAATACTACAGTAGGTTAAAAAAAAAAATTCTTCCTTTGAAAATCTGCAGTGCAAAGCTCGAGCCAGTGAGTTTTAAAACGTTCTGCTGACTCTGAGCAGACAATTTAACCCCATCTATTTCAGGATCATTTATTCTGCTTTCATCATTGAGTTAATACAAGAAAACCAGTTCATTTGACAACCAAACATGCCCACAGCGTGAGGCTATGTGCTACAAATGAGGAGCAATTTGTCCCTTATCCATACTCTTCTTCTCCCTTCATTCTGGTAGTTAATTTTTCTCTCATCAGTTTCATAACTGAAAGATCTTTTGTTCTAGATTGTTGTTTTTTCTTTTTTTCTTCCCCCCCAAACTTCTTTTTGAGGTTTACATCTTTGAATAAACTCTTTTGGCAATGGATTCTGGTAAAGTCTTCTTTTAGTCATCAGCCATGGTTGATGGTCTTCTGGGCTTTTTGACATTTCTGAGCTCAGCAGTGCCATCTTTATTTATAAAAAAAAATGTATATATGCTTTATCTTTGATGGATTTGTTTTGATTTTGTAATGATGGTTTGCTTCATTGGCAGTGACAAATTACTGTAACTGCGACCTTTTGTTCAAAGCTGCAGTAAATTGAAATATTGGGTCATTTTTCATTCAATTCATACTTCTGCAAATACTTGTATCACCTCTTCTTCTGGTGTGTGCTTCTTATCTCCCGATCCATTCTTTGTTTTTTTGTAAAGATAGTAATAATATACATATATATTTTTATCAGATACACACACCACAGATCTTTGGGGGAAACATTCGTAATTTTACACAAAATGCTTTAATTTTTTTACAGGTCATATGCTTTTATAAGCAGCTTATCAATTTGAGTTTCAATACTTAAAGAAATATGAATTCTTTGAAAGTTTAATTATTATTGTTTGAAGTAAGACAGTATGAAACGCTGAAAAATGGCCATTTTTGGTGCATATATAAAATCATCTCTCCAAAACGATTCGAGTATATACAGTAACTTGAAATTTTTGGGGACACAAGATTGGTCACTTCCATGTTGCATAAACTTCAGAAGTAGCTTCTTTGGCACACACATTTTCTGTATTATATGAATAACACAAAAAACACAAAAAAATTAATCAGCACCAATACTGTGTTTTGGCCGGCAGCATTTCAATATTTTAATACTTTAATACCTTAAATCATTATTACTTCAAAATAAAGCTATATATAGAAATCGTATGGTTGAATCAAACTTTTAGTGCAAAAACCACGATGCCCAAAAATCTAATTGAATCCAATTGACAGTCTATGTATACCTTGCATCTTTAAATATCACACACCTGACCACAGAGGAGCTGAACAGACAATTTGTCCAACTTCATTTTCTCTTAAAAAGGGAGACCACATAGAAAATAATGCTACATTTTCTACATTGTTTACCCAATTTGGATGTAAATACCTTGGAATTAAATCTAAAGCTAATTTTAATTTCAAATCCAATACACTATGTTAACAGTACACTTATACTGACTGTCTATAATCAGAAGAAGTTGGGTTGGGCTTTACACCAGGAAGTAAGCATGTGTCTGAAAACATCAGAAACCTTCCAGTTTTTTTCTTTCCAAGTATGCTTTGAATGTTTATAAACTTGGCCCTCTCCTCTATGCAGGTGGTTGGCAGGATGAGACATGGCCAGATGGTTGGACAGCTGTTACTCGAGATGGGAAACGCTCTGCCCAGTTTGAACACACACTTCTGGTGACCGAAACAGGTTGTGAGATTCTCACTCGTCGATTGGATGAAAACGGTCGTGCTCACTTCCTGTCACAGATGTAACGTGCTTGGGTGAGAACACAGGCCCTTCCAGCAGTGGAGGACACATCTGCTCCGCCCCTGTCACTGATCAGCCAATCACATTGTGGTTCTCTGTTGGGCAGAAGATTATTGGCCAAGTGGCCATAGTAATGGATTGTCTGATTGGGCGAGAAGTGCAGATTTGTTTATTTATGAATTCGTCATCTGAACAATCGTAGGACTCAACTTGGATCTAATCAGACTGGAAGGCACCGACCTTCGACCTGCTTGCAGTGCCACCAACGCTTATTTTGTGTGTGTGTGTGTGTGTGTGTGTGTGTGTGTGTGTGAATAAGCACACATTCTTTATTGAATGAGCAGTGTGTAAGTTCAAGATAGTGTGTCCAAGTATGAATGGTAAGCAGTGTTTCCAAATGATACCAAACAGACTGATTAATCAAATCTTATTGCATTTTTCTCTTTCCTTTCTGGTTTATCCCAAAATACTCCCTGTTTACAAAAGAGTGCCTCACTACACACAATGTCTCAAGTTCTACCAGAGTGCATCAGACCCATCTGTTGTGACTTGTTTAAATATAAATATGTGAGGGTGTAATTCATTTGTTATTGGCTACTGCAGTACAGAACTGGTCTGCAGTGTTGATTTTACATTGGTAGGTTATTGGTCATTGGTGCTCAGTGTGTGTCTCAAACCCATTTCATTGATCTGCCTTTCACTGATTCAAGTTGTATTAAAGCAGATTTGCCCTGTGGATTGTGTCCAAGTTGTTTGTTTCTGTGAGTAACCTGTGTGTCTGTGTTTCTGTCTGTTGACATATTCGTCAAGGTTCAGTTTGTGAAATTGTTTTGGGGAGTTTAAAATATCGTTTATACAAACTTGGAAAATTAATTCTACATAAATAAAATGTTTCGTGTAATTTATTCAGCAACTGTCTTTTTCTCTGACGCCTTCTCTGATCATTTTCAGAACTTTATTTATTATAAACTGCATAAAACATGGTTTATTTGTTAATTGAATAGCTCATATTGGGAAATGTTTATCCAGTGACATTTGTGGCAGCTGGTGCCAATCTTATACAATCAAAGGTTAGAGTTTAAACAATTGAAATATCTAAAAAAATTATTACTTTTTGGATTGTTAAAATAGTTCATGAATTTGCTGTTCAGTCTTCAGATTGTATTTGTTAAATATTGTTTGGATGAATGGATATATTTCAAAGCCTGAAGTCCGTTTCAGAAGGGATTTCCACAAAATTAAAAGGAGTATATATATATATATATTGCATCTTGACATTTGGCAGATTCTCCCAGGTCATTTTTATTAATCACTTTAAAAAGCCTTTGGTTCTTGTAAACGTGGTGTAAATAGGATGAGTTCTTAAAATGTAAGGCAAAAACTCATTTAGATACATTCAGGATGGTTCGGATGCTATAAGAAAAAAAAAAAGATTGTTACATACAGTAAGTAATAAAAAAGCCAAGGTAATTAAAAACAGTTGAATGATGATCCATTTACCATTCTCCTTTTTTCATGAGTTCAATGGCATCATTGATTTGCTCAAGACTCATAGTATGCGTTACAAATTCATCCAACTTCATACGGCCAGCCATGTAGTCTAGGACTAGCTTGGGAATAGAATCCTTGGTCTTAAAGCCTGAGATACACAGATATACAAAAGCACATCAACAAAAGCACATTTCCATTCAGTAGGCTTTGGTTAATGTTAGTTTTCACCAGGTTACCTCCCATCACTGACCCCTTCCAGGTTTTTCCAGAAATTAGCTGAATTGGTCGTGCTGAGAAGTCACTAAGGTCTGTCCAGCCAACAATCACACTCACCCCCCATCCTTTAACACACGATTCAAGTGCAGTCCTCTTCAAAAACAAAACAAATACTATTGCATTTTGTCATAAAGAAAAAGACCAATGCACAAAAGTGTTATCACAGCTTACCATAACAGCCACATTGCCCACACACTCCAGGGAGAAATCCACACCTC
>JAQQZT010000039.1:21388041-21405152 GCA_030068275.1 Clarias platycephalus | reverse complement strand
TTTACACATTAAGTTTACTGAAAGTAAAAACAGTTGAAAGTCAGAGGACGTTTCTTTTTTTGCTGAGTATATATAAATACTGTATATGAAGACAATCTTAGTAGTATATATAAAAAACAGCACTATACGTACCTTGGCGGTGTTGATTGCTGCCCCGTAGCCGGTGGTAATCCCACAGCCAAGCAGACAAACGCGGTCCAGTCGGGCATCATCATGGATCTTGGCCAGAGCAATCTGGTTCACGACCGTGTACTCAGAGAAGGTGCTGGTGCCCGTAAACTGCAGGACAGGCTTACCACGACAGGAGAAGCGTGTTGTGGTTTCTGACATCTCAGCATATCGGTCATTAGACCTGTGTACAAACAAGTTCACTATCCCTTCAACATTTACCTTTATTTATTTAATACAAGTATTTAGTCAATGGGACTTGTTATGTGTACTTGTGATGGCGGCGTGGTGGTGTAGTGGTTAGCATTGTGGCCTCGCACCTCTAGGGTCAAGGACTCGATTTGGGTCTGTGTGCGTGGAATTTGTATGTTCTCCCCATGCTTGGTGGGTCCAAAAACATACAGGTAATAGGTATTCCCAAATTGCTGGTAGTGTGTGTGTGTGTGTGTGTGTGTGTGTGTGTGTGTGAGCTGTGATAGGCTCCAGGTCCTCCCAACCCTGTATGGGATAAGCGGTATAGAAAATTAATGAATGTGCACTCGTGTAGTTTTCTTACCATCCACGCTCACACTGGCTAGTCTTTGGGTTCTTACAGAACTTGCACTCTCTACACTGAGAGAGGGAGAGGGGAATGACCTTATCACCTTTAAAAAAACATGATCATGAACAGCAGAGGTTAGTACACTGCAGGCAAACAAGCAGGAGCAATCCAGAGAAGCAGAGTGAATTGTGAACTTTTAGGTGTTCTTACCTGGTTTGAATTCGGTGACTCCAGGTCCAACACTCTCCACCACGCCAGCCGCCTCATGTCCAAGTACAACAGGAAAGCCGTCCTTATGTTTTCCGTCAAATAGATGGTACAAGTCGGTGTGACAAACACTGGTAGCGATTATCTACCAGACAGGACAGGATCATAGTACACCTCATAAAAAAATATAATCTACGTATATAAATAAATAAACGAATATTTATAGAATTTATTTATGAAAGCAACTGCAAAGTCATGAGGAAGAAATGTCCAACCTTGATACGTATTTCATTCTTTTGGGGTGGAGCCACTTCAATCTCCTCTATCACAAGAGGAGTACTGGGCTCCCAAGCTACAGCAGCTCGACATTTAATCACCTAAAGTAGAAACACACACATGCACAATATTGTGGTGTACTGAACAGAGACTGTGTTCCTTACATGTACAGTGAAATATGATTATGCACACTGCATTTTACAACCTTGTTTAATATTAAATGGATTCATGTTCCAGGGTTCGTCTTTGGTAGTGTAGGTACTGATGGTGGAACTGGTTACCAGCAGCTCTTGTTGTTTTTCTAAGAATATCCTTCTGGGGGCCTTTGTTTCTACATCAACTGAACTGCTTCATTTATCTTTTTTTTTCAGTTATTTACTTTTATGTATAATATAACATTGGTGTCTTAGGATTTGAATTTTAAAAAGCTTAAATGCAGTAACACTTGATTTCCATTTCAAAATTAAATATACTGAACTAACTAATTAACTAAAGGTTAATATTTGAACATTGTTGCATTGTCTTTCTGCATTAACGAAAAAATATACATTATGCCAAAATCGATAGGGAGAAAAGGGATTATGCAACAAAGGGTAAAGTAGCACTTCTGCGTTTGGTCAAAATACAGAATCAGAACACAAATCTCCATGATTGCTCCTGGGTTCCACATTATACAAGTACTCAAAACCTTGGTTACTGTAAGTTTCTTAAATGGAAACTTAAGCAATTTTTCATGACAGGATTTAACTGATAAGCTTAGTAGGGTGAGTTCATTTCAAGTTTTCATATACAAACAAAGGGCAGCTATCGATACAACAGAAAGAGGCAATGAGACGTACCTTTCCTGCAGTGGCCATGTCTTATTGCTGTCACTTAGCTGAGAGAGAAAGAGAGAGAACGAAAGAGAGCAAAAGGTGTTTGGCTCAGAATTATATATACAAGGCCAAAATCGCAATAAGGGGGCACCACCTTCCACTACCTCTCTCTAAGGAGGAGCTACAGGCTATCCAACAGATTTATAGGAAATAAGGAAGAGTAAGTATATAATTGATTTTGTTTAATGATTTATGTATAACTTGTGTAAGGTTGTGATAAGAGCCAAATTATAGCTTAGATTAGGGAAACGATGCATTGTGCAATTATACGAAGAAATTTTTCATGAATCAATGGAGACACATATTTTACACAACTTAAAAGCTTGTTTTCACTTGAACTGGCATTTTTCCACCGTCTTAATGTAATGTGTAATGGAGCTGATAAACAATTATGTACGGATAAATTACTGAATATTTCCCACCATGCGGCCTTCTGCTCTGATTCCAGCAGCTTTACCATTTCTGATATGCCAGTTTAACTAAAGATACTTCTTTCCTTTTTTTTCCCCCGCATTTTTTTTCTTAACATAATACAATCATGCACTGTAAAAACTCCAACTAGATAAATGTTGAATGAATTAATACATTTTCTTACAGTGGTATTTGTTCAGATAGCATTGTGTTTTTGAAAACTGTGGTGACACAGAATAAAGAATAAACTAAAACCTCCCTTGAGACGCAATCACATTTTATCTTTTTGAATAAAATATGTTTCAGTTAGCTTACAGGTTATTTTAGAGTTATATGCATGAGTCTGATGTGTTTCCGCTTATCGTTATACTGAGGCACATTAGTCTTCATGTTACCGCACTGTACAGGAAGTAACAGGCTGATGATTATAACCATATCTACTACCATTCAGCCGGGAGGGCCGAAGACTATCACGTGTTTCCTCCGAACCGCGTGACGACAGCCGACCGCATCTTTTCGAACTGCGTGCTCATGCACCGTTAGGGGCAGAGTAGCACACTCGGAGGAAAGCGCTAGCCGCTCCTTCCGCATGCGCGAGCTCACAGACGCCCCTGATTGGCTGTAGGGTCGTGATTAATGTGGGAGCACAAAGTACCTCTCATCCCTCCCCCCCCTGAGAGAGCTCAGCCAATCAGCTCTCTCTAAACCTCCGGCTGTGAGAGGTAACAGCATCACCCGGGGATCGAACCAGCGATCTCCGGATGATAGGTTGTGAAAGGATTTTTGAGGGTGTTAACATACTAAAGTCATGAAAATCAGCACACAGATTGGAATCTGCTGCCATTAGGATGTCACAGCATCTGGGCGAGGCTCATACACACTTGCATGTATATATGCATACACATTTAGATATATGAAACCTGGTACACATTTAGATCTCATTCAGCTGAACAACTTTTGCCATTCATGTCATGGGCTCTAGTCAACAGGAAGTAAGTACTCCATCTAGAGGATTTTTTATTACAATCACCACCAAACTGGGCCAATATGATCTCATGACATTGAATATTGAAGTGGCTAATAACTTATCATATTGAATTGAATCACATTGACAGACATCATATTGAGTGACATCGTAGTGTGATGCTTTTTTTCAGCATCCAGGACTTTTTGGAGGTGTTAACATAAAATTTGCCCGATTTATTTTATAATGATATTGGTATGTCCTGTGATGGGTTTGCCCCACAGGTGGCACCACAGAAAGATGGACACTAGGCGAGGTCTTACAGAAACAGGGTAATTTTATTTGGAAAGCAGGGAAGGAAAGGAAAAAAGGGAAGGAAAGTTGTGGAGGTGTGCATTTGCAAGTCTGGAGGCAGTGCCCTGCTGGCATGAAGGCACAAAGCTGGTGAGTTATGCGCAGCGATTCCTGCATTCTTCCTTCTCGGCTCCTCTTGCTGACTGGCCAAGTGGCTCCTTCCCAGCTCACCATGCGTGCAGCCACAGACAGAGGTCAATCTGACATCTGGTGGCTGAGCGGCTTTCCTAGCTGGAAACGGCGAGCCTTGACGTAAAGGACAGCAGACTTTTCCTCTTCAGCAATAGATTCATAAAGACTGGCTCTTAGCAAGAGTTAAAGTGCTGCAGGAGCTAGTGCACCCCTATTGCAGCAGTCCTTAGTGTGGCGATCAAGTGGCTGTGTTTTAAGTCCCTGGGGCGCATGACATCACACCTCTCGCATGCCACTTATCGCATGTTAGCATCTGCTGCATGAGTCTGCTCTGAAGACCTCCGGACCTCGTGCTACACTCCCTGCCTTGTTTTTATAACACGGGGAAGCCCAAGATCCATTATAGATGATTATTATTCACCAGCCAGTGAATAATCGACTAGTGTTTAAAATTTACTAGAAGTTGTTTTTTACTTCAGCAACTTTTCTGATCCGACTTCTTTCATCTCAAATTGCACATGAATAATCATAAAACTGAGACAAATTGTGATTGCTTTTCGATTTTGTAGTGCTCTTAACCTGCATTTTATCATTCAGAGCTGATAATACATATCCCACATATCATTTCAGTAAATGAGAAAAGCCATAACAATAAAACCCAAAATATTAATCCCAAGTTACCCTTTGCCTATTTGAGCAACTCTGGCCCCTCTGGGCTGACCCCACAAGACTTCTGTGTGTCCTGTGGTGTCTGGCTCTGGGATGTTAGCAGTGGATCCTTTGAGTGCTGCGGTTTGCAAGGTTGCACCACCAACCTTGGTAGAAGGACAGACTGTGTGCACTGAGAGTTCTGGTGCCTTTGTTGACTTTTATCACCATTTTATGATGCATTGGCTGTTCTGTGGGATTTGACCGAATGGACTGGACTCTGGATCACACAGACGTAAATGAGCCTTAGGTGCCCATAATCCAGTCACATGTTTACTGGTATATAGATGATAATCAGTGTTACACAAGTCATCTGGCAGTGGTATTAGTGTTGTGGTTGATTGATGCATAACTGGGCACATAAAAACCCTCTACTCTGAGTTGTAGCAATTTCATACTAACTTGTACTTTTTGGTTGTACTTTTGGTAGGTATGACTAATAACCATGTTGCTTGGGACTGAAGCAGAATTTACAAGCATTTACACAGACTTGCCCTAATTATATTATAATGTCAATTGTAAAGCAGGAAGTACACATCACAGGCCGAGGAAGAACATCAGAAACATTCAGAAGCCACATATAATGCTGCAAGGAATGCAACAGGGATTAATCTGAGCCACCAGAGTGACTCTAAGGTGTGCTAGGAAAAGGGAGCTACATCAGAATTGTACAGTTTGTTCAGTAGAGTGGAGAAGTTGGCAACTGACATGGGCCAAATGCAAGGGCTGTGTAATACAGAGCTTACCTGACTGCAGCTGAGACCAGGGTGTGATACTTCCTGTTAGGATCCTACCAATGTAGCAGTTATAGAAGATCTTTGGAACCTCAGAGAGTATTTTTAAGTCCCTTAAGCATCTATGGTGGTAAAGTTCTTCACCTGAATGTTAAACTGACAGACATATGACAAGTACTGTGTAATGTGGATGCCAAAGTACCACATTTTGTCTAAACTCTCTACTGGCACAAAGTTGAACATGAAGGTGGTAGCTCCTCTCTGATATGTTTTGTAGTCTACTGTCAACTCCTTACTGTATTATTTAACTTCCTTCATATAGACCTTTTTTGTTATAATTAGTGATCAGGCCCACCATAACTATGTTCTCAGGCAGCGTGACAGTGGTAGTAGAGTTGAAATAGACATAAAATGAGTGTATAAGTGTATAATGAGTAAAGAAGGGGGCTCAGGATACATCACTGAGGGGTCTCCTGTGCTGAGAATGAAGGAGGGTAAGGAGGGTTAGATTTGTCTGCTCACCCATATTGCTTATGGTCTGCCTGCCTGGAAGTTGGAGATCCACAGACCCAAGTCCTCCAATTTGGTGGAGAGTTTGGAGGGAATTAAATACTAAAGACTGAGCTGTAATCAACAAGCAGCCTTTTTTTTTTTTTTTTTTTACAAGAAGTTCCCTTTCTGTGTCCGGATAGCTCAGGACTGTATTAGGATATGTGTGTGATGGAATTATTCTCTTTAACATAAATAGTAATTAGTAGAAACAGTTAGCTAAAATCAGACGATGCACTGCTGACCAGTTTATGAGAACTTGGGTTGAGCTTTACACCAGGAAGTAAGCATTTGTCTGAGAACGTCAGAAACCTTCTAGTTTCCAAGTATGCTTGAATGTTTATAAACTTGGCCCTCTCCTCTGTGCAGGTGATTGGCAGGATGAGACATGGCCAGATGGTTGGACAGCTGTTACACGAGATGTATTCAAACTGCCCAGTTTGAACACACACTTATGGTGACTGAAACAGGTTGTGAGTTTCTCACTCATCAACTGGATGAAAACGGTCGTGCTCACTTCCTGTCACAGATGTAACGTGCTCGGGTGAGAACACAGGCCCTTCCAGCAGTGGAGGACACATCTGCTCCGCCCCTGTCACTGATCAGCCAATCACATTGTGGTTCTCTGTTGGGCAGAACATTACTGGCCAAGTGGCCATAGTAATGTAGAAGTGCAGATTTGTTTATTCATGAATTTGTCATCTAAACAATCGTAGGACTCAACTTGGATCTGATCAGATTGGAAGGCACCGACCTTCGACCTGCTTAAAGTGCCACCACCGTTTGTTTGGTGTGTGTGTGTGTGTGTGTGTGTGTGTACAGTGCATGCACACACAGTTTATAGAATGAGGAGTGTAAGTTCAAGATACTGTGTATGAGTCCAATGGTAAGCAATGTCAAGTGTTTCCAAATAATACCAAACAGACTAATTAATCACATCCTTCTTCATTTTTTTTCTTTCCTTTCTGGTTCATCCCAAAATACTCCCTGTCCACATCTTTCTGATTACAAAAGAGTGCCTCACTACACACAATGTCCTATAAAGTTCTATCAGAGTGCATCTAACCCGTCTGTTGTGACTTGTTTAAATAAATGATATGTGAGGGTGTAATTCATTTGTTATTGCCTAATGTAGTAGTAAAGAACTGGTCTACAGGGTTGATCCAACATTGCTGGGTTATTGATCTGCCTTTCCCTGATTCAAGTTGTATTAAAGCAGATTTTTCAATGTGTATTGTGTCCAAGTTATGTGTTTTTTCCACCCAAATGTGAGTAACCTGTGTGTCTGTGTCTCTGTCTGTTGACGTTTTTGTCAAGGTCCAGTTTGAAATATTGTTTATACAAACTTGCAAAAGCTTAACTCTACATTAATAAAAATGTTTAGTGTAATTTATTGAGCAACTGTCGTTTTCTATGACCCCTTCTCTGTCTAGTCATTGTCAAGAACTTTATTATTTACTATGAACTCTGCATAAAACATGGTTTGTTTGTTAATTCCCTAGTTCAAATTGGGAAATGTTTATCCAGGGAGATTTCTGGCAGCTGGAGCCAATCTTATTATACGATCAATGGTTAGTGTTCAAACAATTCTACTGAAATATCTAAGGAATTATTCTTTTTTTGGATTGTTAAAATAATTGAGGATGTACAGTACAGCTGTACATGTCTTGAATTCAATGTTCAGGCTTGAGATTGTATTTGCAAAATATTGTTTGAATTAGAGCCTGTCAGCCTAGAGTCAGGTTCAAAATGTATTTACACAAAATAAAAATGAGCTGACATGTTTTTGGAGCTTAGCATTTGGCCGATTCTCCCGGCTTTTGATTTTTATAAACACGTTGATGTGAATGGGATGAACTCATAAAATTAAATGCAGAAACATAATTGTGTTTGCATTTTTATTAGCACATGCATCTATTTAACATATCCAGTCTGTAGGATTTATATAACTATTATATAATCATATCTGGACAATTCCAGTTGGTGAATTATAGGCTTCAAATGGCATGCATGTTAAATACACTAATTGAGTATAATCGAGTACTAACATTGTAACATCAAGTAACTAACATTAAACACATTTTCTGAGTACTCCTACGTTTTAGATTATGAACCCTTTTAAAGACGAAATGTCTAATTTGAAAGCTTGTTAAAAGAAAAAGAATGATAAGCAGAAGACATGGCAGAAGTAGTAATGACTTCTGTCTTGGTGTCAAGTAGCTGTGGTTTTTGTGTCGCACTGCCCTTCTCACTTAGACACATTCAGGATGGTTCGAATGCTATAAGAAAGGAAATGATTGTTAAATAATCTATAAAGAAAAAATCAAGATATTTAAAAGCAGTTGAATGATAATCTACTGTATTTACCATCCTCCTTTTTTCATGAGTTCAATGGCATCATTGACTTGCTCAAGACTCATAGTATGAGTTACAAATTCATCCAGCTTTATACGGCCAGCCATGTAGTCTAGGACTAGCTTGGGAACAGAATCCTTGCTCTTAAAGCCTGAGACACACAGATATACAAATATCAACAAAAGCACATTTCCATTCAGTTGGCTTTGGTTAATGTTAGTTTTCACCAGGTTACCTCCGAAGAGTGATCCCTTCCAGGTTTTTCCAGCAATTAACTGAATTGGTCGTGCAGAGAAGTCACTAACATCTGTCCAGCCAACCAGCACACTCACCCCCCATCCTTTAACACACGACTCAAGTGCAGTCCTCTTAAAAATAATAATAATAATAATTCTGTTGAATTTTGTCATAAGAAAAAGGCCAATGCACAAAAGTGTTATCACAGCTTACCATAACAGCCACATTGCCCACACACTCCAGGGAGAAATCCACACCTCCATTGGTCATTTCTGCCAGAACCTCACTCACAGGCTTATCGTGTGATTTGGGGTTCACAAATTCAGTGGCTCCTAGTACCTTTGCCTTTTCGAACTTCTGATCGTTTATGTCCACAGCGATTATCCTGGAAGCTCCAGCGTTCTTACAACCCATTACTGCAGCAAGGCCTACGGCACCAAGCCCGAACACGGCGCACACTGACCCGGGCTCAACCTATAGTCATTTACAGTGCATCTCAACAAATTAGAACATCATGATAAAGTAAAATTTGTGATTTAAAAAGTGAAAGTCTCATATATTTTTAGATTAATTACATGTAAAGTTAAGTATTTCAAAATTGTTTACATACATCTTAAAGCTCATGATAATCCAGTATCTCAAAATTTTTGAATATTCCTGAAGAGCAACCATAAAATGATTCACAATACAGAAATGCTAAAAATTTATTTTAATTCATTTATTACAGAGCCTTCAGCTCCTTCAGCTCGTCTGCATTGTTGGGTCGAGAGTTTCTCATCTTCCTGTTGACGATTCCCTATAGAATATCAGGCCAGGAAAGTTGACTGGCCAAACAAGCACAGTAATATCATCGTCGGCAAACTAGGTAGTGCTAGTTTTGGCACTGTGGGCCGGTTCTAATTCCGGTTGGAAAAGGAAATCAGCATCTCCATAAAGCTTGTCAGAAGCTCCATAATCTCCTGGTAGATACTTTGGACTTGATCAAACACAGTGGAACAACTCCAGCAGATGACATACTGTAGCTCCCCAAATCACCACCACCTGTAGAAACTTCACACTGGACTTCAAGCGACTTGGATTATTTGCCTTTGAACTCTTTTTCCAGACTATAGGACCTTGATATCCAAATGAAATGCAAAGTTTACTTACATGCAAAAAGAGGACTTTGGATCAATAGTTTAGTTCTTTTCCGCCGTAGCCAAGGTAAGATGCTTCTGACATTATTTCTGGTTCAGGGGTGGCTTGAAACTATTAATGCAACTGTTGTAGCCCATTTCCTGATGATGGCTCTTGATGCACTTATTACCGCCTTCTTCTACTTCTTTTGAAGCTCTCCCAAATTCTTTAAACTGCTTCGCTTGACAATATTCGTAAGGCAGCAGTCATCCCTGTTGCTTGTGCACCTATTCCTACCGCTTTCCTATGTGTGCACTAAATGATGCTGAGAAATACTTGGTATTTATATGTTTTTGCATGGTATTTAAACTCTAAATGAAATATACTAATATGTAGGGGAAAAAACAGCATTATACGTGCCTTGGCGGTGTTGATTGCTGCCCCATAGCCAGTGGAAATCCCACAGCCAAGCAGACAAACACGGTCCATTCGAGCATCATTATGGACCTTCGCCACAGCAATCTGGTTCATGACCGTGTACTCAGAGAAGGTGCTGGTGCCCATGAACTGCAGAACAGGCTTACCACGACAGGAGAAGCGTGTTGTGGTTTCTGACATCTGAGAATATCGGTCACTAGACCTGTGTACAAACAAGTTCACTGTCCCTTCAACATTTACCTTTATTTATTTAATACCAGTCTTTAGTCACTTGAATTTCGACGTGTTGCATAAATGTTGCATAAGTTGCATAACAAACCTTTGTTATACTGCAGTTTGCTATGTTAAAGTGTCCTGTTTACATGTTACATACGGTACATGGCTGAACATGTATCTTGCCCACTACTCTGTTCGCATAGTGTACTTGTGTTGTTTTCTTACCAGCCATGCTCACAGAGGTTAGTCTTTGGGTTCTTACAAAACTTGCACTCTCTACACTGGGAGATGAAGAGGGGAATGACCTTATCACCTTCAAAAAACATGATCATGCACAGCAGAGGTCAGTACGCTACAGGCAAACAAGCAGGAGAAATCCAGAGAAGCAGAGCAAATTGTGAACTTTGTGGATGTACTTACCTGGTTTGAATTCGGTGACTCCAGGTCCAACACTCTCCACCACGCCAGCCCCCTCATGTCCAAGGACAGCAGGAAAGCCATCTTTATGCTTTCCCTCAAATAGATGGTACAAGTCGGTGTGACAAACACCGGTAGCGATTACCTACCAGACAGGACAGGTTCTTAGTACACCTCATGCCCCAGTTTTTAAAAAAAATCTTTCATAAATGAAAAAAGAATATATTTATTTATAGGATTTATTTTATTAAAGCAACAGTAAAGTCATATAAGAAGAAATGTCCAACCTTGATTCGAATTTCATTCTTTTGGGGTGGAGCCACTTCAATCTCCTCTATCACAAGAGGAGTACTGGGCTCCCAAGCTACAGCAGCCCGACATTTAATAACCTAGAAACACACACATGCACAACATTATGGTGTACTGAACAGAGACTGTGTTTCTCACAGGCATATTTAAATATATGGTTATGCACTCTGCAGATTTACTGATCCCTGACAATTCATGGAAACGCTCCAACCATCTGTTTTTGCCTCTTGAGCAATGTTTGTCTTTGGTGGAGGTTATAAGTGCGATTTCACAACGTTGTTTAATATTAAATGGATTCCTGATGTTCCAGCTTCAGTATTGGGTACTGTAAGTACTGATGGTGGACCTGGTTTTCAGCAGCTTTTATGGTGTTCTTAGAACATCCTTAATTTCTACATCTACAACTCCTGCTTCACATTTTCTTATACTGTATTATCTTTCATGTCCAATGTAATTGTCATATTTAACATGAATAAAAAAATATAAATACAGTAACATTTGATACTTCAAAACCAGGTTGAACATGTAGGTTACATTGTGCTTCCCAAATTAAAGAAAAATATACAGTACATTATGCCAAAATCAATAGACAGGAAAGAGGTTATGCAACAAAGGGTAAAGTAGCACTTTTACATTCTGTCAAAATACAGAATCTCAGAAAAACAGACCATGATTGCTCCTGTAGATGCAGTCTATAAGAACCTTTTAAAACCATGTTGCTGATTAATAATCAAAAATAATCAAAGCCTTGGTTACTGTACGTTTCTTAAACTGAAACGTAGCCAGTTGTTCATGGCAGGATTTAACTAATAACTTTCAGATACAAAGAGCAGCTATTGATACAACATAAAGAGGAAACTAACCGTACCTTTCCTGCAGTGGCCATGTCTTATTGCTGTCACTTCAACTGAGAAAGAGAAGGAGAGAAGGAGAACGAAAGAGAGCAAAAAGTGTTTGGCTCACAATTATATATTGTGGCCAAAATCACAATAAGGCGGCACCACTTTCCACTAACTCTCTCTAAGGAGGAGCTTCAGGCTATCCAACAGATTTATAGGAAGATTAACAAATGTCACATTGCTGAAATACTATAAATATATAACTATTTTTTGTTTAATGATTTATGTATGACTTATGATAATAGCTTGTGATAAGAGCCATATGGTAGCTAGGATTAGGGAAGAGATGCATTGTGCCTGGAGTCAGAAGTCATACAAAGGCTTTTGTAATGGAGCTACATATTTTACATAACATAGAAACTTGTTTTTAGCTTGAGCTGGATTTTTTTTTGTTTACCTAGTTAATGTAATGAGTAACCATGCTGATAAACAATTATGATAAAGTGCTGAATATTTCCCACCCTGTGGCCTTCTGCTCTGCTTGCAGTAGCTCCTCCATTTCTGATATGCCAGTATAACTAAAGAGACTTTTGCCATTCCTTTTCTCCCCATTTTTTTCTTAACATCATACTGGCTGAGACCGCTCTAAAAGTATGTAAGAATAGGAGCCAAGATCTGGGTGATTTTATATAGTAATTACGACACTGAAACTTGCATGCATGACATTTAGAGTTATGCAATCGCTAAAATCTGGTGACTTGAATCTTTCATTTTCATGCCCTAGCCAATGTGTCTCAGCTGAGCCTTTTAAGGGAAGGTTTAAGGCTAGGTCTTTCATACAAACACAACAATACAGGCATTATTTTAAATGCAGAAGTATACCACTGATGCTCTACTCTTTTTCCATGAGACCTATATACAGTTTACTCTCCATAGTTTTACAATAAAATTACATCACATAAGATGCAAAATGTTTGCGAAATAGGGCTTATGGGTGTAATTTTACATTTGTTTTCTTTGCAAGATTTCTGATTATGTTTACTGTAACAACATTTTGAAATATAACAGAGCGTATCTGGGTTGCATAACTTGTGAGTGTTTGTTAAATAGTGTAGAACAATTGTTTCTCTAATAAAAATCTGCTAGAAATTAATTACTACACACTCCATTCACCTCAAACTGCACATGAATATAAAATAAAAACAAGCAAATTATGATTCCTTCTCTGCTTCTCAGTGGTTCAAACCTGAATTGTATCATTTAGAGCTGACAATAAATATGCAACAGGCTCGTGATAAACCAATCAGCAATAACATTAAAACCTAAAACATTAAGCCCAGTATTGTGCCATCAGGGCAGTCCTGTGCATGACTCCACAAGACCCATGACTGTGTGCTGTGGTTTCTGGCACCAGGATGTTAGCAGTGGATCCTTCGGGGCTGTGGGTTGCAAGGTTGGGGCCTCCAATTCCCTACTCTGCTTTCTTTGTTCTACTAATTTTATACTTGCTTATCTCTTCTTTTTTTTACATTCCAGACTACCAGGGCTGTTTATTTCTGAAACTAATGCTGTTTTCCTGTTTGTTTGTTTGCCAATTTGGTACTAGCAAAGTCATATCTTAACCATCTCCCATGTATGTCCGGTGTCTCATTACTATAAAATACATACACTACATTAAGCTTTTCCTTTTGCCCTAGAGGAAAACTTGAGAACCTGGAGAATTTTCCTGGAGAGTCCTTGTTTTGGCTTCCTAATCAAGATAAGACAAGCAAAAATTGCATAAGCTTATCCAAATGAAGCAAGGGCGAATGTGTGCTGTAATCAACGTAAAAGGCAGGTCAATAAAAATCATCATAAGGAGTGTGCATTGACATGTACCTAGGTAAAGTCGATATTGACTCAGGCTGCATGTTCATCCCAAAGATTCTCAATATGGTTTAGGTCTGGACTCTGTGGTGGCCAATTCATGTGTAAATATGATGTTTTATGCTCCCTGAACAATGTGAGCCCAATGAATCCAGGCATCGTCATCATGTTCATCAGGGAAGAAAAAAAATCCACTGGATTCAGTATCTTCAGGTAGTGAGCTGACTTATCATTGGGACCATGATATTGCTGAACCTAGACCTGACCAACAGAAGCAACTTCAGTTTAAAACACTGCCCTAGACTTGTATCGTTGACACTATGCATGATTGAACAGGGTAAATCTGGACTCAACGGACCACGTGACCTTTTTCCAACGCTCCACAGTCCATTTTTCATGCTCCCTATCAAATGAAAGCCTTTTTTTTTTTTTTTTTAATTAAACTCACTGATACATGGATTTCTGAAGATTACACAGCTGTTTAGTCCCAATATTTTTAGAAATTTTCTTTGTTTAATGCAGGGCAATAATTTGACCCTTCTGTCATCTGACATGGTTATTTATGAAATAAGATGCTACTCTCTGCATCAGTTATTTTGCAGACAGTTGAAACATATTCATCTCTGCAGTAATTATCCAATGGGAGGCTCTTACCTCTCTGCCTAGTTAAAGGCTCAAGACAACACGGTTTCCCGATGCCTCAGAACAACAAGGCTAGGGAAAGTCCTACTGACACAAATATGACAGCAGAATCGGTCAGAATTACAACTTCCAAAACACAGAACAGCCTAAAAACGGGTTTGCTATGCGCTTGCATTCAAGATCACCTGACTATTAATTGTGTTAAATCTCAATTTCATCTGATCCTTCAGTTCATTCAGTTCAAGTGTCATCTATGTACTCTGTATAAGATTTCAGTGTTAGCTTCTGTTTACTTTTTAAACCTCACACACACCACACGTCTCAAAACCCCAGATCCCCGTTCCGTGATGGAGTTCTCCCGGGTCTCATCTCTCCCATCACTACCTCTGTTCATGGCTTAAAGGCGCAACACCAATGAACCACCCCCCGCTCAAACTGTGTCAAAATGCTTTTCACGCAGAATGCTGAATATTCCTGTTTTGAACCAGTTGTGTAAAAGACATAAGAAGTAATTGTGTTGTGCTTTTTTATGTTCTTTTTATGTGTTTTATGTGTTTGCATCTTACCTTGCCGACCTCTGCTACTGTTTTATGAACTTTAAATATTGTCTGTCTGTTTTATATTGTTTGCATTTCCCATGACCTTCGAACTAGCATTGTGTTGTGAGTTCATTAAAATCAGTCAAACTGCACTTTTGTCCTTACTTTATTCCCTGCCAAGTCTGAAACAACTGAAAACACCACAGCTGCTTTAGTTTGAGAAGTAGGACCCCAAGGTTCAACGGGGGAAAGTAGTTTCGATGTAGCTTTTCAAGCTTTCCAAGTGATTTTCATCCACAACAGTGTTCATAATAAATATTATGATGTTAGTTTATGTTAATAAAGTATTAACATAATAAAGTATTATGTTACTTTATTAGTAAGTAATGCTTAACCTTAGTAGAGTGTAGTATTAATAGTATGGGTGATTCTCACCCTTGTTAGAGTTTAGTATTATAAAATTGAACGATTCTCATCATGATAAGTGTATCTTACTTTCAACAAACATCACCATTACACTTGAATGAATGTTA
The DNA here is from genome assembly GCA_030068275.1 of Clarias platycephalus. Classification (NCBI taxonomy): domain Eukaryota; kingdom Metazoa; phylum Chordata; class Actinopteri; order Siluriformes; family Clariidae; genus Clarias; species Clarias platycephalus. The sequence goes on along the minus strand of JAQQZT010000039.1, from coordinate 21,389,726 downwards.
TTATCAACAGGGAGCAAAGTTGATACTTTAAGTAGTCACGATTACATTCAGAACAAGTAATATAACTATTTATTGTAAGCGCTGTCCAGGAAATACACTGTCTGAGACTTTGATATGCAATTCCAGAAGAAAAACACCCTGGTGGTTTACATAAATGTAAATGTAGAAATGAAAGGTACATGACTACGTAGCTTGTAATATGATCACATTTTTTACATTGAGACTACAAAGCACTTTTGTAAGCTGCGCTGGATAGCTGCTAAGCGGCGTAAATGAAACAAAATTAAGGTCTACTGAACTGTACCAGTGTCTTATAACTAAACAGTACTGAAGTCTGTTTTTTAGCTTATTCGATCTATGTGTCGCCACATATTAAAAGCTGGTTTACTAAATTTTTACTTTTTTTTCACCAATTTTTGCTATAGCAAAGAGTAAAATAGCACACAATTCTGAAATGATTAAATTAACATGCATTTCCTCAGCAAAGTTCTGGTGTGTGACCTGCTGTGCTGTGGACGTCTTATTTTGTTTAATCTTGTTTGCTTGTTATGACCGTTTTATTGAACTACCAAATGCACACGGCCATACATGTTTTAATGTTGTTTATGATTGCATCCAGAAACTTGCTGCTGCATGATGATCCACCAGCATCCAAAGTTCAGCAACTACTTAACCAATCACATACACGCACACAAATACACACACACTAATTTACTGACTACATACTGCATTTCACTGGATACACTGTAAACATGGCCATTTTGCAGTGTCCTTATGATCCGTCATATATCTAAAACTATTATTTAATATTATACCAAATTATTATTCAAATCCAACAGAACATTTGATCTTTAAAAAAAAGTAGCACATTTTATTTAGATGAATGTTGAATGCAGAAGTAAAAGGTATAACAATTTCCCCACTTTCAAATAATTTTTTCCAAAATTTAATGGCATAAATAATAATCTAAATTATGGCACAAAGTCTGCTAAACGAGGTAAAAGGAAACAGCTGTAAACTGTTATTCATCATATTTTACACAGAAAGAGGAATTATCTTCATCATTTCAATGACTTCAAAAACATATGACTATATTACAGCTGTAACTCAAACAACTCTGCAGTTAGAAATTAAAATAATCATAATAATCATAATAAATTTTTAGATGTGAGGCAGCTGTATATGGCCTTATTTTCTATTCAAAAACTTTAAAAAATAATAATAAACAGAATTTAGCCCGGCATTAACTTTAAAGTATCAGCACAGGTTTTTCGACATGTCACATGTTTTAATACATGTTATTACTCTAATATTTTTTTTTAAGAATCAATTTTTCAAAAAGCAATTCAAGAATCTTAGAAATCACAAGGATGTAACAATGCTAGGAGTATACACCTTCTCATAATATTGTAATCATATCATATTTGGGTGAACAAATGTGTTTCGCAGCAGAATACAGATGGGGAAAATTGTCATTCTTCATTAATCCATTTATCTTCAGTAATCATGATTAACATCATCATGGATCCTGATCCTATCCCTAGAACACTGGGCATAATATATGAAAAAACTCTGAATAAGACATCCTTCAACATAGGGTAACCTCCCTCAATACACACACACACACACACACACACACACACACACACACACACACACACACACACACACACACACACACACAC
>JAQQZT010000039.1:21354980-21369601 GCA_030068275.1 Clarias platycephalus | reverse complement strand
TTTAACAGGAGCTTCATAAATATGCAGGGGTATAGGTGTTTATATTAAACTGTCTAGTGAGGGTATGTACTGTACAGTATATTAATCATAACTTTGTTACCCTGAGGAATTTCATGGTTCCAGAAGCTAAATCTGTAGAAGTTTTATGATAAATAAGGCAGGTCACTCTTTTCTGATGCTTTTATTCCTTCTCTCTCTCTCTCTCTCTCTCTCTCTCTCTCGCTCTCTCTATGTGTGTGTGTGTGTGTGTGTGTGTTGTGATGATGCAATTATGATTGTGAAACTACATTCATTACAGGCCTGCCTACATTTACTATTGCCTTATATCCGCTTCTACGATGATGTATATAAGGCATTAGCCTGCTATCTAGCAATTCATCTCTCCCTTTCCTAAAGTTCTCAGTAAGAAAAGCACTTACTGCATGGATGGTGCATGGGATTAGAGTTTATTCCCCCTAGGATACCACACAAGATTGATTTTTGTCATTTAGGCCACCGTCTGTGTAAGTCACAGGATGTACAGTATGTCATCAGAGACGGTTCATGTTAGACAGGCACTCGGTTACGGAAATTAAACGTAGCCTTTGTCATAGTCTTGTTGTGCCAGGACTCTGGTCGAAAGCATTCGAGTCCATGTTGTGTCACTGCTGGAGATGGTGTGGTAGTCCTTGTAATCTGAGAGAAGGAGGCAGCTTTAGGGCATTTGGCTGCAGCTATTTTAATCTTAAGGCTGAAGCATTAAGTCACAGTACTGAGACTCTCACTACAGTTCTAAGTGGCTTTTCTTTAGGACTGGCCATTATCCTGAATAAGGCTGAAGAAAAAAATTAAAACTTGCGCATGTGAATTTTTGGGTGAATTTCATGTATTCTGAGTATACTTGTGTCTGTGCATGTGTACGTGTTGTGTGTGTTTGAGAAAGAGCAAGAAAGACAAAGACAGACAGAGTTCCTTTCCTTTTGCCTCTTCCCTCAGTAATTCACCCTACTTTTCTTTCATGGCTGAATATCTCCATGACGACCCCATCCTCTCTCTCTCTCTCTCTCTCTCTCTCTCACTCACTCTAGTGTGCGTCATACACATGAAAAGTGCTTGGTTTCCCTTTGGAACTCAGTCTGCTACCCCACGCACACTCACCTGCAAAATCCTAGTCCCTCTTGCTCATCATCCTCCGTGTTCAGCGAGACGTCATTCACATACACACAATAGGAGAGCACGTCATGTTCTCCAAATAAGCGCGCGCTTCATAAGAAGAATAAGACAGAGAGAAAGACAGAGGGAGAGGGAGGGGATAAAGTCTTATTGTTCTTGAGCAGCGTGCACTGGAGGTGTGGCATCTTCCGGGCGTTGTCGTGGAGACGGAGGACTGGCCAAGCGCTGTTGTCTTTCTTCCTCCAGGCTCATCACCAAGACGCTGATCACAGGGAGGCTGATCCTTATGGCAAGAGCCGCAGCCACAGGTAAGCAACACACACACACACACACACACACACACACACACACACACATATGTATACACACACTTACCGCCTCACATTCAAAGGGAAATTCACAGGGAATCATCGATGCCTGCAAGAGAGTGTTAGCGGTTGTGATGTGAAGTGATTTCGTGCCAAGGCAAGAAGACAGAAAGTGTGTATATGAGTGTGTTCTGCATGACCAAGACATGTGTTATAAAGTGGATATATTTGGCGGATACAGGAACAGATCAGAGGTGAGTGTGTGTTGTGAGTCATAATCGAGGATGTGGTGATGTACTCTGCCTGTGGCTTTAGAAAGAGATGCAGCAGATTCCCACAGTGTGAACCCACAGTCCATTCCTGCTGCGCTTGGAGAACTGTGTGTGTGTGTGAGCGCTATATTTGAGTATGTAACGGAGTCTATAAAATTTTGACAGAGGACAGTTCATTAGAAAATTATGAAATCTCAGGGTCTGCTCGTGCGCACAGGTAAGTGTGTCACTGACTGACCTAATAGTTAATTCACCTCCTGTCAGCGACTGTTAGGTGCCAGCGTTAATATGCTTGCGCTTGCCAGATTTGTCTCTAAGCGATAGAGGCAGTAGAAGCTATCTCCTCTGCTGATAGCACTGGGACAGTGATAGATGCTGCATGCTTGTAAAGCAGAGAAACTCTGATATTCCAGGAGGGAGGGAAAAAGAAAAGTGGATAAAGTTGTGCCTCTAGCAGCCCTCTAACCAGAATTAGAGTAAAACAGGGAGCGTGAAAGTAAACAGAGAAATGCGTTAAAAATTAAAACAAGCATATTCCTCACCCTGTGCAATTTCTAATAATGAAGATGTGTGAGAAGATCACGTCTGTTTGTTCAAAACCTTTATTAAGGTGAGTTATGAGGTTGATGGTTTTTCCCCAGATGTTGAAGAGCATGATCAGATTCAGAGAGAGAAAATGAGAGAAAGACAAAGAGCAGAGACGTTAGAGATGGGTGGGAATTTTCATTTTAGACGTAGAGGTTTTAACAGTAAGACTAGATTAGAGTCCTGTACTATGATAGCCATGCTATGTTATACATGTTAAGATTATAATATGCACATAATAATTTTAATTCACTCGTTAGATGAGCATGCAGCGTATTTAATTATGCACACTGGGAATTTAAAAAAAGAGACAACAAAAGCTGTGTGTTTCGTGTATACAGGAAGATGAGTGTTAAATATACTTAAGCAGGATTAAAGTGAATTAACACTGCTGGCAAAAGAACGTACGAACGATCCGTGTGGTTTAATTTAACCATGAGAATTAAATTGAATAAAATTCAGTGTTGAATTTTCTTTTCATCTTTTAATCTATATAAGAGATCTGCATCAAACACTGCGTTGAAGTACAGTATGCGTTCTGCGTAATTATAGATAATTATGCAAGTATAAATTTCTATGGTGTCCTAAGATAAAACATTGGACAGATCAGAAAGGCTTCTAAAATAGTTAATCTCTGCTCTTCTTTTTATCTGGTGCAAAAATCATTAGGGGTGTGCTGGAGAAACCAAAATTTAGGTGTTATGGAAACATACTGTAAATGAGGGAGCAAGGGAACTCCCAAGTGTGCTTATGGAAGTGTGAAAGTGTGAGGCAGCATGTGAGAGTGAGATTGCTGTGGTGTTTTGTGATGTTTCAAGAAAGCTCCTCAACACAGCTGTGATTTGCAAACCGCACATGCTTTTGAACTTGGGTCTTCAGTGTGGGTTTTATACATAATAGGTCTATTTTTTATATTCAAGTCTAAAGTGAAGGGTGGCACAGGTTGGGAGTATGAATCTCACCTCCAGTATGTGTGTGCGAAGTTCTCCTTGTGCTTAGTGGGTTTTCTCCAGGTATTCCGGTTTCCTCCCATGCAGTGTGGTTGCCACCAATGTGTGGGCCGTTGCCCTGAGATGGGAGGGCACCACATCCAGGGTGTACCATTTCTTGTGGCCTGAGTTCCTTGAAATATGCTTCAGAGCCTCAATGACCCTACACAGAATAATCGGTATGGAAAATGGATCGATGGATGGACATCATTTAAGGTGCAACAACATTGGCCAAACTAACTATTGGCAGGGAAAACCCCTGGAGGATGCTTGGCACCCATGGACTCAGTTTTGTATGAGTGGACTTTGTCAAGGACTTCATTTCCCAGAGTGTACCTATGTCATGTGTGGTAATTCTTTTCATTGGTAGTTGATTGTATCATCTATTTTCGTATCTCTTTTTCTGGCCTGTTCTTTTACTGGTCTGTTTCGTACTATTGTTGTTTAGACTATTCTAGGATTTGTCCTTTTGTTATCTTTTCATATTAAAATCTTCACATCTGCACTTATGCCGTACCTGTGTCCCTCTTTGCATGACAACCATTATTGTCATCATTAGTAATAAAGAGGAAAGGGCTCTTTATGCACTTCACCGATCAATCTTATCAGCGTAATTATCAATCACCAAATAAGTTCCACAATGCCAAGTTCATTCATTCATCTTCTATACCGCTCCTGTGTACAGGGTCACTAAGGCCTGGAGCCTATCCAGGTGGGGTACACCCTAGACAGGATGCCAGTCTATTACACGGCACACACACAAAAAGTTGAACAATTTCCAATTAACCTAATTTGGTCTGTAGAGGAAACCGGAGTACCTGGAGTAAACCCACCAAACATGGGGAAAATATGCAAACTTCACACACACAGACTCTGGGGTGTGAGGCCACAGTGCTAACCAAAGTTGTGTATCTAAAGTGGGTGTTTTTTTGAGAAATATTATTTATTAAATATTAATATGGCATCCGTGCTTCAACACACGCTGCAAAACACTCTTAAAAAAATAAATTCTAAACCAAAATGAAACTGCTAAACAAACAAGTCAGTTTAATTTAAAAAATATGAGAACTAATAGCAATTTGCAGAATATAACTTCAGGATAGTTCCATCACTTGAGCTCCTAATTGGTCTCCAACAGATTCTGTAGAGCTATCTGCTCTGCTTTCTATTGAATATAATGAGTAATTTATGGAACTTCAGTTCAAAACAACAATGTTTTTATCTTAAATGAGGGAACTATACAAACCTAATACTATTTCAACAGATTTAATATCAATCTTGAATTTGTACATTGCAGAAACATCAGGAACATTTCCTGGACATGCAATTAATATGTACCAATGGGATGCAGTGCTGCTATCAGTCAAGAAGTGGTCCCTTATGAAGCATTTAATTGCAATGCCCATGTGAATTTCTTTTAACAAGAATACAGAAGACAAGAAACATACAGGTTTTTATAAAATATACATATAGAATAGCGTGCCTGAGCCACCCCACATTTTTTTCATATTACATTAAATGAAATGATTAAACGTGATTATTAAATTAAAGAAATGGGAACAAATGTTTTACTGTGACAGGCTGCAAATGATGACATTTTTAAAATTGCTTGTTAATGTAACAACCTCAGCAGCAACCTCATTTCCCCTCTCGTCTGTTCCAATCACTCCGCATCCAGCATCACCAGCCTGATCGTCTGTCATCATCTGCACCTGTTTCTCACTGGTTCATGCCTTAAGTTAGATAGTTTTTTTTTATGCTTGAATGATTCAAAGGTCACTGTGTGGCTTAAAAAACAAAACCATTCCTCTGAAACTGGTCAGGTACAGGGACTAAACTGAAAAACTGGAGCTAAAAAAAACTCCTTCAGGAAGCCAGAGGAACGATTTCTCAAGACTACATTAAAATATTGCTATATTTTAATATGGCGGCAAAATATGAAGAAATGAGGGGTGGCTCAAGACATTTGCATAGTGCAGTATAATCCATATAATGGATTAAATTAATCACGTAGTTATTTTTGGAGATCCTGCTTCCCTGTGCATGAAGTTAGGTCTGTATTTAGAAGCAGAAAACCATTTTTAGTGACTTTTGCCAGCTTGTATTGAAATATGGTATGAGTATTCTTTTATTTTAGCTCCAGCTTTTAGATCAGACTACAGGAGTAAACCACTGACGTTAGAAACTATAGTGTGCCTCCTTTTAACAAATCATCTGTTTATCATATCACAAAAATGTTCATACATAGCTGAAATACTTTGCACTGTAATAATGTTAATGGCACTGGTGAACTGAAGAAACAGCACTTGGTATTCATTAGCTGATTGTATGCTGGTCTGCATATCAATGAAATAGTGGTCACAAATACTGACTAATGACCCTAGAGGGTTTGTTAAGCACCAGGCTGTGCTCTAAGAGTCAAGCTAATAAGTTTGACAGTTGAACTGGTCTGGACTTTGATTTAAGAAAGGTAACTACGAGTCTAGACAATTTCCTCAACATGTAATGCTATCGAATGAAATTGAACCTGTCAGTTCCAGCTTGGAGGCGAGATTTATATGTCAGGTGCAAGCACCAGAGGGTTTAGTGACATTTGTACCAGGGTTAGTCATCAGAAATGATCTGGGATCGAGCTTACTGTATGATGATTTCTGTGAATTGAGAAATATTGAAATATTTATGTTTGTCCTTTAAGTATTAGTATTTGTGTCTGCAGACCACAGGGTTAGGTTCACTTTCTGAGAGAGGGTTTTTGCCTAGCACAGTCATATGGTATCACAGCTGGTGGAAAAGGTGAGATTTTTTTTTTTTTGTACTTTCTCACAAGGTAAAGCAAGAGACAAAAAGAAAACCCGACATGTTGTAAATTAAATAAATTCTAATGTGTTAAAAAATTATTCGAAAGGCAGTTTTGTGCTTCATAACTGTTTATTTAAACATAAGATATTCGAGTGTAAAATTCAGGTTCAAAACATGGGCAAGAACAATGATCAAGAACTTTATAAGGGCTCCAGACTCATGCATGCAGCATGCAGGAAGTAACAGTGACCGCGTTCAAAACACAGCATAGTGTACACTCTGGAGATCAATTTCAGATGAACAGTCAACTTTCAACTGTTCAACTTGCTGAATTTATAATTTTCATAAATATTTATAATAAAATCACATTAATAGTCATTTTCACTATTTCCCTTTTTAAGAATCCCAACTGGGCTAAGTGGTTAGCACCGTGGCCTTGAACCGCCCGGTTCCGGGGAGTCTGTGTGCATGAAGTTTGCATGTTCTCCTCGTGCTTGGTTGGTATCCACCAGGTACGCCGCTTTTCTCCCACAGTCCAAAGATATCCAGATTAAGCTAAGTAGCGTTCCCATATTTCCCGTTGTGTGTGAGTGAGTGTGTGTATGCCCTGCGGTGAATAGGGTGTACCCTACCTTGTGCCCTAAGTCTCCTGGGAAAAGGCTCCAGGCTCCCCGCGACCCTGTATACAGGATAACGCAGTATATATTATCAGTGAATGAGAAAGAATTTCAACTCTTGCTTAAAAAAAAGCTCTTTCAAACAGATTTGTATCAAAGGATAAGTAAATTAACATTATATTTTCTCTGTTCTCCTTCCACATGTGTAGACGTCTTAATTCTTCTAAAAAGCATGCATGACACCAATCCACATTAGCCTGACCTGGTGATCTCATGGAATGTTCTAAATACAGTATGTGCATTGAACCGTCTTTTAATAAAATTTCCTCAAACATATACTGTAGCTATATGATTCATCTTCTAATAGTGAGTTTTCAAAGTCTTTATTACTTTCCCTTCTGCTCCTTCTTTTTCACCCATACCTGTCTATGCCGACGTCCCTGTGGCTATGAATAAATTGAAGCAGTAATCTGTCTCTGAATGGGGTTCCATGCTTTGATGAGTTTAGGGAGCTTACTTCTGCATGCATTGCACACTTTGCAAACTCCAAGCACTAGAAGAGCTCAATGTAATCATTAGTGTATTTGTTACTGTGACCGCTGTTTCTTTGCACAGAACTGCATGGGCAGAGTTTAGGTATTTGCTATTCCTGCCAGCTTGTTAGCTTGTTTGGGAACAAACCACTCTCTGAAGAGCTGAAGCCTGATAGCTGCCCCACTCGTAATCTGCATTGTGTGCATCAATTAGCATACATCAGGCCTAAAACTGAATATGTATGTGAGGAAGATGTGTGGGTCTGTGTGTCAGGCATATGTGTGTGTGCGCGAATTGAGTTCCCCAATGTGTGTTTGTGTGTTTGACAGACCGTCCAGGATCTGTTCACTCGAGCTGCTATGAACCTGATTTGTGCTATGTGCAGCTCAAAGTAGTTTTTAAATTGCGTACCAAAATGTCTCTGAACATTTAACTGTTTTATAACGTTAGATTGATCAGAGGTCATAGGGTTAAGCCAATATCAGGCCAAGGAGACGTTGTGGAGTGTTAAAGTGCCAGACTACAAACCACATTCTTTTTCTAGAGCTGAAAAAGTCTTTTTTTTATTTAATTCATGCTGACCTTGTTGATGTTCCACTGAAGTAATTTTAGCTGTCGACAACTTGATGACTAAGGTGGGTTACTCTTTTTTTAACTTCATATACACTGCCTGGCGAAAACAGTTACCATTTCAGAAGGATCAAATAATTGGGCCTCAGAAAACAACGGAGGAGATCTGAAATTACTTGAACTGGGTTCAACACATTATTAAAACCTGGAAGGATTGTACTGAACCGGCAACTTTGTGGAAGAAATGTGGTCGGAAAAAAAAAAATGAATGGAGATCTATACACCGTGTGGTTAGGAATCAATAGTAAAAAACAAAGCTATGTTTAATAGTGAAAGAAGGAGCATTTCCATACGCATGCAGTGTAATGAGATCTCACAGGATTGGGACTCACTTTGGGAAAAAAAAGGCTTCAATTTGCTAGGGAGCATGAGGATTGGACTTTGGAGCAATGGGAAAGGTCATGAGACCAGATTGATGTGCTCTATTCTAAAACAATGGGTGCACCGTCAGGGTGAGAAGGGAAGCACAAAAAGCGATGTACACACCATGCATGTTCAGTGGCACTGTACAAGCGTTATGATCTGGGGTTGGTTTAGTTGGTCAGGTCTAGGCTCAGCAACATTATGTCTCAATAAAATTAAATCAGATGATGACCTGAAAATACTAAACAACCAGGTTATCACATTAGTAGAGTTTTTCTTCCCTTATGGCACAGGCATATTCCAGGACTCAAATTGTGAAAGTGTGGTTCTGGGAGCATGAGGAATCATTTTCACACATGACCTGGCCACCACATTGTGTGCTGTAATAAAAGATATAGGTGACTGAACCTTTTTTTGAATTAAAACCCAGAACATTTCCTGTAGTTTGAATTCTATGAATTCTTTAAAAGAATAGAATAGTTGTTGCGGTCATGAAAAGAAACCCCCTTTTTATTTTAGCTTTTATTGCACTTTATGTTGAAATGACTGGAATTGGTAATAGACATTAGATGTTCTAGATTCTATACAAAAGCTATGTTGTACAGTAGTCATAGCAGTATGGGTTTGTCATTGGCAATGGCATTAAAGGAAATGATCTCTATATAATTTAAATGATGTTTTCAGAATAAAGTAGCTACAAAAGATAAACAAATGATTATTTTTTTAAACTGGATAAAAAGTGAGTCAGCGAGCTATAAATCGCACCCAATATTTTTTTAGAGGCACAGCTTGAATACCAACATGATAAAATGTGCTTGTTTTTACCTGGCTTACATTTGCATTAGAGTAGACATCAGTTTAACTTCTGCAGACTCCCATTATATTCTGTCAAATTGTTTCAGTTAATTTTATTTTGTGCTGAGAGCAGAAGAAACACAGTGGGTACCTGGTGCATATGCGTACAGTTTAACTAAGATTCCTTCTGTCAGAATTTTAAAGGCAATCTCGGTACAATCCAAGTGCTCTGTTCAAACCACTTTAGACTGTACATGTAATACACTTTGTGGAAGTAACCCTATGTGCCTTTAACAGACGCTAGGTCTCGTTTAAAAGCCTTCAATGTGAAGGATAAAGGTAGAGAATACACCTCACTATGAGACCAGCATGAAACAGAAATAAGGATGGCATTGATTGTCATTTAAATATAAATGCACTGAATCGACTACATTGCATTATGTAGTGTTTATTCCAAATACTTTTAAAGAGCAGAGTTGTTTTTTTCTTATTCATTTAATTACAAGCCATTTCAAGTGTATCTGCCATCCTGTGATGTAGTGTGTAAGAGAGAGGGAGAAAGAAAGAGAGAGAGAGTGGTGAGGGTTATTGTCTCTCTCTCTCTGTTCAGTTCTGCATGCAGGGTTAATTAGCATTGCAGAGTTGATGTCTGGAGCAAGCGTCGACTGATCAAACCCTGCCTTTCAGTATGTGCGTGTGTGTGTGTGTGTGTGTGCTTTAGTCTTCCTCTCCCTCTATATATAAGTGTGCTTTAACTACAGGTATCTTCTGTGTATGAAATGCAGAAATGAATATGAACACACACACACACACATACTCACACACAAGCCTACTGGCCAAACATACGTGAGTGCACACACGTTAGAGTTATTATCAGAGATAGGCAAGTGGTGTGATGAATCAGTATAGCTTCATTTTTTTCCTCTCTTTTCAATTTGCTCATCACTCCATGTTATTTTAGAAATAGTCAAGAAATGTTTAGCCTGTCCTATTGCTTGTTTTTCGCAGCTTAATTGCTTTGTCTCTTTCAAGATTTCTCTGAAGCATATAACATGAACAGTTCTTCTGCCTCTACTTTCATCTTACTGCATGTTTTATATTTCACTTTTTTTTTCCGTGGGGAGGTGAGTTGTGTAATTGAGTAGATTTTGCTCATTTCAACTTCCAATCAACAGTTAATTTATTAAAGCCCCAAGTATTTTCTTTTGGGTAGAAAATCAGTGTTAGCCCATTCCAAATATATACAACATCATGCACTTGGGTAAGTAATGTATGTGGCTAGAATGTACCAGAAAATCAAATATGACATTTTATTTTCTTGAACATAAAAATGTGACGACAGTGATGACGATGTTATCCTGCCGCATCATTTATGCATCTGCAGTGCAGAAAAAAAGAGAAATCTTCTTGGATATGAAATTTTTATATAGAGAGAAGCAATACTTTTCCTGTCAAAAAGGTTTCTGAGTTAAAAGTCTTTCCTGGACTTTTATTCATTTCTTTCTAATAATAATTTAGCTAAAATCAAGTACAATATTCAAATCTCTTCAAATGGATAATTTTTTTCCATGAGAGTATATAGTACACAGTCAGGTTTATAAGTATTTGGGCAGGGAGACAATTTTCTATTTCTATTTCTGCCTCTGTACACTAACACAATGGATTAGAAATGAAGCGATTGAGATATGGTTAAAGTGTAGACTTTCAGCTTTAATTAAAGGTGCCTAATAAAAATACTGCATTAATCATTTAAGAATTAAAGCAATTTGTTTATATAGGTCCCTCCATTATCACACCATTAACTGGAGAACTCACTGATAAATGTTTCATATTCACGAGAGACCTGTTTCTTGGTTATTTCATGAGAAATTAAGCAGATAAAAGGTGGAGTTGATTCCAAGTGGTCAATGTGCATTTTGTGGCTGTTTAAAGGAAGTCTCAGTATGCTGTACAAAGAATGCTGATGAAAGTGAAAGAGGATTGTCGTTAGGTCATTAAAAAAAAAAAAAAAAAAAAAGGAAAAAGCCCGATCAAGAAAATAGAATGTTTTGAAGTGGCCAAATCAATAGTTTGGCACATTCTTAAAAAAAAGAATACACTGGTGAGATCAGCAAGACCAAAGGTCTTGAGGATTACAGAGGAAAGCTAAACTGGATGATGGCAGAATTCTTTCCTTGGTAAAGGAAAGAAAAAAAAAACATTTCAAAGTCAAGAACCTTGAAGACGTAAGCATATCATTGTCTAAGTCTACAATCAAGAGGCATTTTCATGAGCCCACATAAGGTTTACCTCAAACTGCAAACCAAACAGAAAAACTTTGGGGGAAAAAACTCTAAAGAAGCATGCCCAGTTCTAATAAAACAGTAATTTCACTGTAAACCTGGAAGCTAATTGTACTTGCACCATTTGAGGCAAGTGAATAAAAAAAAGTATTTGTTTACATGCAGAAAGGTTGGATCATAATATTTTAAGTGAATTGCACTTAAAACCATATTATTTGTACTAAAAAAAACTGGGATTGGAAAATTCCAAATTCATTCATCAGTTTATTCATTCAAAAGGGTAAAAAAAATAATTTATTCATTGAAACACATAAAGCAACAAATACTGCTAATTATGTTCTTTGTGAACTACACTAGAACTAATTACGCTTTAAACAGTAAGAAATTGGTTTTGCTTAAATGACCAAATGTGTTTTAGCCATTCATTATTACAGTAAAATCTTACTTTTAACTAGAATTACATTTTCTTTGACAATTAAAACAGACCTAGAGAGTAATCGTCATTCTCTTGTAAAAAACAAACAAACAAAAAAAAACAGGCAAATGGCACAACTGCATGTTACTACAGATAAGTCCCAGTGAGAAAGATATTTGTCCAAGGAGAAGGTAAATTACAGAAAAAAACAAATGTATTCTGTGAAAATTTAAAAAGGTGCATCTTCCTTGGAATCCAACAGGAAACAAGTCCAGACTGGAATGAATTAGCCAATTACAATCTAAAAACAGAGCTCAAAACAGGCATGTAGCCCTAGATAAGTGTGTTAAACCTACAGAAATTGGTATACCTAGTGATTGCCTCATATATTCATACTTTTTAAGTATTGCAATAAAACTATCTCTTTGAAGTGATATTTCCTCACAGAAATAATGTTTGGGTTAACAGTGATGAACCATAATTATTGAAAAAGAAAAGACAAAAGAAAAGGCTCTGACTTGGAAGTGTACATATATACACTGTATCAAATATAGTTTAGAGAATGTTTTGGCATCGGCATGCATTCCTGGTTCACGGTTGTTTACTGATGATCTGACTGCTGTATGAAGCAGTATGATGAATTCTAAAATGTATAGAGGTATACTTTCTGCTAAGATGCTGTTAAATGCTACAGGTCTGTTAGGACAACACTTCACAGTGCAGATAGATAATAACCCAAAACCTACTGCGAAAACAACCCACGAACTTCTTAAGCCAAAGAAAAGGAATGTTCTTAAAGGGTCAAGTCAGTCACCTGACCTCAAACTTTTCACTTACTGAAGAAAAAACTGAAAGCTGAAAGACCTAAAAACAAGCAGAAACTCAAGGCAGCTGCAGTGAAGGTCTAACCAACAAAGACGGCTAGCAGTGTGCGCTTAGTATACAAATTGCATAGTGCTGGCACATTGCACAAGGCCTCACCTCCCCTTCGTGTCACAAAGCAGCTATCAATGGTGACATATTTGATAAGATGATGAAGCAGAACTATCCTTCTGGGCCTGTGAAGAGAAAACACAACGAGAGTGGATTGTGGGAACAGTGATCAGGTGAACTTGTGTTCTTTCTTCTCCAAGTTTGATGTCCGCAAATAACAGTAATGTTACGTTGCCGTGCTAGCTTGCAGTGCATCCCTCTTACTATGTTTGATAAACACCAGAAGAGATGACTGCATTGCAGGTGAGGTTTCCAGCAGCAACATTCATTATGGGTATGATGTCACTCTTGATTATTTACTCATGGTGTAGATACAACTCTAGACTAGTGCAAGATGGAAAGCTACTGTATGGACTGACATTGGGTATTGATTAAATATTGAATTTAAGATAAGCATACCTGGCAATATAGATGCACGTCTCGCAGTAAATAAAAAACGTACAATATCCAGCCAAGTCATAGTATAAATAGTATTTTACATTACCAAAATGTATAACAGAAATTCTGTGGAATTTTAAATGGTCCTGATGCTGCTGAAAAAATTGTGGTAAATTTTGCAGTGTAGTGGGAGCACTGAGATGTCAGTTGTGACAGTGTGTAAAAACAAATGGTTAACCTGGCACACAAGTCAAGTTTAACGGCCCCTTCATAGGATTTTGCTTAGGGCCCCAGCGAGGTCAGGACCAGCTCTGCTAGCAAAGCATCTCAAAGGAGGACACTCAGCATTCGGTGAGGTCCATTGATTCCAGACTTCAAGCAGTCATTGACTGTAAAGTTTTGCATCCAAGTATTAAACCTAATCCCAATGTGTTGTTTCTTATGTTAGCATGAATATCTTTCTTTTGAGATCGTGAAAATGGTATATGTAAAAAAACAGCTTTAAGTCTTAAACAGTTGAACCAGTTCCTGAATGTCTACACTTCATCAACATCTTGAGTGCTTTATTTGAATTATTTCAGTATATATTGTGGGGGTGTAAAAAGCTAAAGTATGAAGGTTATTTATTAATGTTTTAATGCACGGGTGTTAGAGAGAGATCTCCGTGATTTGAAAAACAGAGTAAACACTGACAGCCTAGTAAACACACTCCAAATTAAGGTGCACTGCTGAAGCCCATTAAATAATGACATATTCCATCATCCCATTATCACTCACATGCAAAGAGACAGAGCAAGACCAATAATCCTTATTTACCCTCTAACCAGGAAGGATTTCTGAAAACAACCTTTAATTGCTACTTATACACACAAACCACGCACTCCTTATACCGTATATCTCTGAGCCTCACTCTTGCATACAAGATCGTCGTAGTGCAAAAAGAAGTTTAATTTATTGAAATGCTTTCACATAGAAAGATGAATCGTAATTCGTCCATCTCCGCTCTCAGAAGACAATATATTTCAATAACACATAGGACTCCACCCACTATACACCCAAGTATAGTTTATGATGCATAATAATGCCACATAGAAGAGTGATACATAATACAGTGTTATTAATGTGATGGTGTAGATTTTTACCTGAGATCTATAAATATGAATCATGCAGAGGTATGGGCTTGACTGACATCAGGGTTGCCATGGGGGGCACAAGAACACTCCTTTTGTCAGGTAATATTACGAGGAGTGTGTGTGGAAGTGAGTGTGTGACAATCCAGAGAACAATAACAGGAGTTAATATTGCTGGCTGGATCAGGCACCCATGGAGATCCTATAGCACCTGCACCTACAGTATAAGGAAAGACAGCAGGTAGAATAAACAGGACTCATGCCAGCTGAATTAAGTTGCATCTATTCAAAACAAAGACATATGTAGTTCAGCCTTCATCAAAATTCTGCTCTGACCAAGCAGGGATAAGGTCATGCTATTTTATATGTACTATATATA
>JAQQZT010000039.1:21311877-21344460 GCA_030068275.1 Clarias platycephalus | reverse complement strand
TTGGATGCCTTCAGCATTCCTTTACAATGTAGAAAGAAATAAAAATCAGGAACCATCATGGAGTTAGAAAGTGACCCTCAAACTCCATAAATTCTGAAATTCACTATTATACAGTGAGAAGAATTATTTCGAAATGCAGAGCCTTTAAGATTCCCAGGAGTTGGCATCTCATCAAATTCAGTCCAAAGTCAGACTGGTTAATGCTCACACTTTAACAGAAAAGGTCTCTGTAAGCACATAAAATGTTTTGTGTTTATGACAGCACAATAAAAAAAAAAGACTCGACAAGTAAGGCTTTTGTGGAAGAGTGGTGAGGATAAAGGCCCATCTCTTCAAAAAGAAAAATGGAGCAGGATTCTGCAAGGTTTGCAGATTTGCCTCTGAACAAACCACAAAACTTCTGGGACCAAGGTGAAGATGTTGGTCATCATGCACAGCGCTATGTTTTTGTTAAAGCTCACTCACTCACTCACTCATCTTCCATACCACTTTATGCAGTGTACAGGGTCACGGAGGGCCTGGGGCCTATCCCAGGAGACTTAGAGCAAAGCAGGGTACACCATGATGGGGTGCCAATCTATTGCAGGACATACTCATTCACACACTATGGGCAATTTGGGGAATGCCAATTAACCTAATCTGCATGTCTTTGAACTGTGGAAGGGAAACGGAATACCCAGAGGAAACCCATCCAAGCATGGGAAGAACATGCGAGCTGCATGCACACAGAGGCAGGAATCGAACTTGGCCGGGAATCGAACCCGGACCCTGGAGGTGCAAGGCTAACCCCGGCCAGTGCTAACCATTAAGCCACCGTTCCGCAATCTTTGTGAAAGATTAATCCTCTCATACAACCCATGTCAACTGATAAGCATGATGATGGAAGGATTGTGATTTTGACTTGGTTTTGAATTACAGGACCTGAGATCTTGGACATTGAAACAATAATGAGCTCCATTTTATACCAGAATATTCTTCAAACAGATGTGAGGCCATCTGTCCAGCAGCTTAGGCTGGGCTAAAATTGGGTCATGCAACTGGACAATGATCCTAAGCACACTAGAAAACCAATATCTCAATGGCTGTAGAAGTTAATATTAAAGGTGTTAAAATATCCAAGTCAAAGTCTAGACCTTAACCCTACTGAAATCTTGTGGCAGAATCATACAAGAGTTGTGCGCAAGCAAATGCCAGCAAACATTAATGAACTGAAACAATATCATGTGGGCCAAATAGTAAAGAGTGAAGCAAAATGAATATCTGAAATGAGAGGTTATTCACACCTAGTTTTTATTTAAGTTGTTATTTAGGCTCTGATAAATTGAACTCATGAATGCATGAGTGTGTACTTTCTCTTTTTCATTGTTGTGTATAAAACATATAAAATGCATACTGTATACACAATGCATGTACAGTATATGACTGCTATGAAGTGTTACTATACTTTAAGACTAAGATTCAATTATTTCTCACATGTATTTTACAAAGCACTGGGGTCAGAGAGGATACGTTTAAGGACCTTGCCCTAGAGCTCAGCAGTGGCAACTCGAACCCCCAACCTTCTGATCAGAAACCCAATAACTTACAGCCTTAACCGCTTGAGCCACCTGTGCCATATAGACATCAGGATAGAATTAGTGCTGTGCATCAGGATGTTGCTGCGAGAGGTTATCACCATGTTTCTGTAGAGCTGAGCTCTTCTCCGGAAAGCCTGTTTCAAAGATCACTGACGTTCGATACTTCACATGAAAAGGCATCCAGGAGTGGAATGGTGTGGACGACAGGTTTCCTCTATCTCTACTGATGTAAGCATGCAAGGATGAATTTAAAACAGTCACTATTCACCTTCAATAACGGTAAGCTGCAATATATATAGAACTGGGAGAAAACTGACACTCTTCAAAAAATAAGAAATAAATGCAACCACAAGGTTATAGCGCAGGTTTTCTAATAATATCTTTAGTAAATTTAGCCCATTACTAGTCTGACTTATGGTGAGGGGGAGGACTCTCACAGTATGTGTCATCTCATTAAAGTTTTTTTATTGTCCTGATAGTCAGCAGAATGACCTCGCTGTGCTCTATTAGTGTCAGTTTTTGGTGAGAGCCTAAACAGGTGCAGGTTTTCTGTGCGACTGAGTCTACCTCAGAGACACATATTGCAGCATGAACTGATGCATGAGCTTAGCCTCTAGCTCGACCTGAGGAACCACCTGCTGCCTGATAAAGACGGAACCAGACAGACGAAGATAAAGAGTGTCTGATGGGAGCCAACAAATAGCTCTAATGAGCGATATTTAGACTGAAGCATGAAGCTATCGAGCAATCCTTTATAAAAGCCATGTTGCACAGGGTTTGGTGCCTGCAGTCATGTCATCTACGGTTGAAAAGAACGTCATTTTCTAAGGTTATAAGAGAAGCGCAGTATAAAACTACAGTATAAATGTCTAAACCAGCTTACGATTATCTATATGTTAGCACTGAGTGTCAGTGCCAGTCTAAGTGGCTTAATTGATGCTTACTCAAATGTTCAGCGCTTGAGAACATTGTGAGGAAACAAAAGAGATTCAGAGCCTGATTTCATCCTGCCAAATTGAGAATGGCGGAACAAACGGCGCCGGAGGATCAACATGTCACTAGCTGAGTGCCAGTCATAAATCTCACGGTATCTTCTAGAACCATCGCATGAGCAGCCTACAGAAAGCCTGGTCTATCAGATTTGCACTCGAATGCCAGCGCTTAATTTTAGCTTCACTGGTGCCATTGTATACGTGTTGTAAAAAGACTGCTGGGATTAGGCGGGCTGCTACAGAAATAATAGTCCCCTTCAGCGCCGGTGAAAGTGGGTGGCAAGCATCTCCTCTCTTCCACACCACCGCATGCTTACAGAATGAATGGAGTGGTGGGAAATCACTCAGGCTGACATAATGGTTCAATCAACAAGAGGCATGACAACACCTAATTAGTGCAATGCATCCTGTTTAAGGGAGGTATTGTCTTTAAAGGACTGTATAGATGCACATGGGGCATGGGAAGAGAGAAAGAGAGATCTCAACACACACACACACACACACACACGTATACTGTATATATGCATGCACATAAAAACACTGTCTTATCTCTGAAAGTGCTGTTGACATGTACAGTAGTTGTTGTGAGAAGTGATACGGAGGCAGCATCCATTGTAATCCAAAGATTTCTTGGCTGTGCTGTCTAGTAACCTGGCCATTAGATGCATGGAGACGGTTGCTAGGCGCTGCCTAAAAGTGTTGCTAACAGTGCTGTGCACTATTGTTACCATGACAACTCGAATGCCTATATCTCTTCCTCTGAGAACCTGCAAAGTCGAAGAGGAATCATCTGAACAAAGAACCATGCTGTGCACAGCGTGACCTGTTGCCAGCAAGCCACACATCATGTATGGTGCGAGACACACACAAATATCAAATACCAAACTCACATAGTACAATAGATTTGTGGAGCGAAAGTACACTGTAGATCTGATTCAGGTGCATTTGAAGACTTAATGCTGCTCAATGTCAATTTTTTATGTCTTGCTGTGCGTGCCGTATGGAACAGCTGGATCAAAATGTCATTTATACCGTTTTCCCCTTTGCCAAAATGAAATTAAAGTTCAGATGTTTGGGATGACTAGACCTGTTTCAGACATGTGATACGGTGTGACAGTGAACAAAGGCACATCACATAGTTAAACACAGCAGCAGCTGTCTAACAGCTGGAATCACTTTCCTTCTCAATACATCAGTCTCAGGTAGGAGGTGTTTAAACGAAGAGGTGTTTTTTTTTGTGTGTTAAAATAATAATATGCTTTTTAACAGAACTTTTCAATTGTATGTCTTGTATGCAGTGTTACATAGTCAAATTTCCATATTATTCATTATAGACAAAGTGCTCTGGCATTTTAATGTTTTTTTTATTTTTTTTATTCCGTCAAGGCTGAAATTAAAAAGGGGGATGAATAAACAGGGCAGGTGCAAACTGAACATTCTACATGAGCCAGGAGTCTGAGCCAGTTTGCATGTTTGATGTGGTCCTTGCCAGTGAAGGTCACAAAGCCTGCTTTATACCGTATGATTTTCACCACAATAATCTTGTTGCAGGGAAAAATCACACATCATGAAAGAATTCCTTAATCATTAGGTAAATCTGCCGCTTTTAAAATCGTTTCATTATGATAAGCTCATTAGTGGCTGATTCAGTGCCAAAGATGGCTCACAAACATGTTCTGGCACTGTCAGAACTATTGGACCTTTACTGCATCTCTATTGTAAAAATAGAAGATGATTGAAAATGCACAGCCTGCAGCGAATTTAGCTTCCTTGTAAATAATCATATTAGTACTATAACTGCACAATCCAAAACAGTCCTGCATGTAGCAAAAGAAATATGATTATATTGTGTTAATTCTGCATAGCTGTGGTTATCAGTGTCGCCTTGCACCGCCAGGATCTGGGTTTGATTCCCGCCTCGGGTCTGTAGTTGCCCAAAGTGTGTGTGAGTGAGTGAGTGAGTGAGTGAGTGTGTTAATTGTGGATAGCTGTGGTTAGCACTGTTGCTTTGCACCTTCAGGGTCTGGGTTTGATTCCTGGCTTGACTCTGTGTCCATGGAGTTTGCATGTTCTCCCCGTGCTTGCTAGGTTTCCTCCAGGTACTCCGGTTTCCTTCCACGGTTTAAAGACATGCAAATTAGGCTAATTGGCATTCCCAAATTGCATATAATGAGTGAATGTTTGTGTGTGTATGTATACTGTATGTGTGTGTGTGCTCTGTGATGGATTGGCACCTTGTTCAGCGTGTACTCCACCTCATGCCCTATGTCTCCTGCGATAGGCTTCAGGCCATTGCGACCCTGTACAAGATCAAGTGGTACTGTATAGACGATGAGTGAGTGAGTGAGTGAGTAAGCGTCTGCCCGCCTCGATATGCTTACTAGCCAGCCCCAAACTGGGAGAGACGAACATGCACACACGCATAATGTTATCTGTTTATTATCAGCAAAGATTAATATTTAAGCTTTTGGCCAGGTGCCCTGTGTCACGTACATCCTGTACATTTAAAGAACAAAAGTCATTAACATGTAAGTCATATACCGACCCGGACACAGACGGACTATAGAAAACACATTAGCGTTTTCTGGTTTGCCTGTGTATTAGTCTGGACAATGGCAAAATCAAGTATTACCATATAAGGACTGAGGGGGCACAATGAGGGGGGTTGTGTTATGAACACAGAGACATGTGAAATTTGGCACAATATCTTGGACTTATCTTTGATGTGTGGGACAATAGGGAGCCAATCACAGGACAACACAATCATTGCTTGTTTTTCCACCTCCATGGACCACATACTGTAGACACCTGACCATGAACATGTGGTTCTTCCACAAACCTTCGCAACACATCTGGATTTCCCTTCATTGGATCTAAGGAGTTCCAGTATGACAATACTCCTGTGCACAAAGTGTGGTCCATGAAGACATGGTTTGCAGAGCAGCCTGCACCCTACTTAAAATGTGTGGAATCAAATGAAACTCTGTCTGCCCCCAGGCCTCCTACTTTGACATCAGTGGCTTACCTCAGTAATGCTCTTGTGGCTGAAAGAGCTCGGATTCCCACATCCACGTGCTAACATCTAGTGAATAGTCTTACTAGAAGAGCCAGAGGCTGTTTTACCTGCAAAGGATGGAAAAACCAATCCTAATGACCATGTGTGTGGAATAGGATGTTTAACTAGCATCTCTCTCTCTCTCTCTCTCTCTCTCTCTCTCTCTCCTTTTAGGTTTTGTAATATAATGTGAACTTTCCCAGGCCTCTATGCCCATAAACAACCCCCTCATTGTGTCTCCTGATTCCTTGCATGGTAACACTTTCTAATGTATAGTGCATCCCATGCTCAGATACAAACAGCTTGTGTTTGCTGGAGCCCTTTTGCTTAACTAGAAAATGCTAATGTGTTTCCTATTATCTGTCTCTCTTTCTCTGGGTCTCTCTTTGACTTACATGTTAACGACTTGTTCTTTTGATGTATGGGATGTACGTGGCACAGGGCCCCTGGCGAAAAGCTTAAATATTCTCTCTATGCTGATAATAAACAGAGATCTTCAGACACATCATGCGTGCGTGTGTTTGTCCTTCTCTCCCGGTTCAGAGCCCGGCCGGTAAGCATATCAAAGTGTGGCGGATACATCAGGCATCAATTCTTTCTTTTTTATCATTCATTAATTTATTTTCTATACTGCTTATCATGTACTGTACAAGGTTGGGGGGGGCCTGGAGCCTATTCCAGGTCTTTGGGCATGAGGCGAGGTACACCCCAGACAGGGTGCCAATCCATTGCAGGGCAAATACACGCATACACTACAGGCACATGTGGAAGCGCCAGTTAGCTTAATCTGCATGTCTTTGGACTGTGGGAGGAAACCCACAGAGGAAAGTGCAAGGAAACCATGCAAACCTCATGAACATAGACCCGAGGTCACAGTCTAGGCTAGGACTGAGCTAAATGCTTAAACAAGCACAGTAGTATCAGTTTAATTCCAGTTCAGATAGTAATATGGAAAACAGCATCAACCCTCCCTTACACTCACTTTCTATACTGCTTTATCCTGTATTCAGGTTCCTGGAGTCTATCCCAGGAGGCTAAGGGCACGATGCAGGGTACACCCTGGACAGGGTGCCAATCCATCACAAGGCACACACACTCACTCACACACTACAGGCAATTTGGGAATGCCAATTAGCCTAAACTGCATATCTTTGGACTGTGGGAGGAGACCGGAGTACCCGGAGGAAACCCACCAAGCACGGGGAGAACATGCAAACTTCATGCACATAGAGACGGGGATGGAGCCTGGCCGGGAATTGAACCCGCAACCTGGAGGTGCAAGGCGACAGTGCCAACCACTAAACCACCGTGCCGCCTCCCTTACACTTTCCTGCTAATATAAAGTACATAATTCTGGACATAAAGAGGCTCATATAACCATAACTAGTATGTTTACACAGTACATGTATAACCTTCCAGGCAGCGCTAACACACAGCAGTTCAGGTCATGGCTGTTCAGGGGAGTCTTACATAATAGCAGGGTACAAGACAGTAATGCAGCAGGATATATAAATAAACCTTCCAGCAGAGGGCAGCGCTGTGCACACTGAGGACTTGAGCAGGGCGACGCTGTTCTTCGTGGGTCCTGTCACAACACAGGAAGAGCCGGAGGTCGCGTGCTGCTTTCGTTTTTTATTACCGAGTCCATAATAACAGGTAAGAGGTTCATGTGCATGACATTTAACACAACTGGAACTGTTTATAGTTATATATTTCTCTCCATATAGTAGCCTGTTCAGGAATAGAGTCGATAATGACCACAGCTCAGGTTACTGAGAGTGATATGGAGTGAGGTGGAGTGATCTTCAGGACGGTGTGAGGTTTGCTCGACCATGTCTTGTATAATGTTTGTGGTACTTATGGCTGTATATACTGCTTTCTAAATGAATTAGCTGGTGAGATAATGTGTTTGGTGTTTGCCATTGCAGCCTAGGGAAATGTCAGTGAGCTTTAAAAAAAAAAAAAAAAAAAAAAACCCTGTAGACTAGTAGATGATAAACAATATTGACTAGTAAACCTTATTCAGGTGTAAGAAGGCATCATGAGTTCAATCACCTTTTAAAGATTAGTGAGCACATTCCAGAAACAGCCATAAAAGCCCAAGCCATCATCATCATCATCATCACTGTCATCACCATCAGCACCGCCAGCATGGTGCAGCACCACTTAATTCACTTCAATTCAATTTTATTTGTATAGCGCTTTTAACAATTGACATTGTCGCAAAGCAGCTTTACACAATCAAAATAATTATTTAAGTTTGTACAGTATGAAATGTGAACGTGTATGAATCAGAATGATAAGACTGTCCCTGATGGGCAAGCCGAGAACAACAGCAACAGTAGCAAGGAAAAACTCCCTGAGATGGTAATAGGAAGAAACCTTGAGAAGAACCAGACTCCGTAGGGATTGATAGCAGGGATTGATCTGCATCATACTGTGTGTCCTAACACACTTAACCACTTATGCCTTCCTTAAAACACCAGATGTTTTGGATCATGAGCCAGAATGTTTCTCTTGAGCATTTTTTGCTTATCTCTGTATTTCTTTGCAAATTTCAATCTGGCCTTCAGATGAGTGGCTTGTATCTTGTGGTATGACCTGTGTATTTCCGCTCTCATGTTCGATTGTGTTACCTTCACCCCTCCTCTGTAAGTTGTTAATGATGAGTGATGTCACTGACTGATTGTTATTCTTCTCAGCTCTTACAATGTTTCTGTCATTAACCGACAAGTTTGATACCTGATTTTTAGTACACTAAAGTTTTTTTTTCTTTTTCTTTTTCAGGACATTCCAAATTGTTGTATTTGCTATGCTCAGTTTTTGTGCATTGTCTCTGATTGAGTTTTTAATGTTTTCTCAGCTTTACAATGACTTGCTTTCTCCCACAGGCAGCTCTCTGGTCTTCATGTTGGTTTATTCTTTCTAAGAACATGTGTGGTGTTAAAGTAAAGCTGCTTTGCGACAATGTCAATTGTTAAAAGCGCTATACAAATAAAATTGAATTGAATTGAATTAAGTGGTGCTGCACCATGCTGGCGGTGCTGATGGTGATGAAAGTGCTGTTGGTGATGACAGTGATGATGATGATAGTGATGATGATGACGGCTTTGGCTTTTATGGCAAAACCCTGGGGCTCAGACAAAGACTAGGCATTCAGAGCTGTTGATTTTTAAAAACATCAGTCTAACCAAATATTGTCAGTCACGTGAGACAATATTTATGGTCACTTGAAAAATAAGTAGCGCTATCACCATGCCACTTCAGGGTTAGAGGTTTGAATCTCACCTCCGATCTCTGTACATGAGGTTTGCATGTTCATGCATGTTGCATGTTATTTACTTTCAAATATCACTTGTCATTGTTCTGAAACACTATGAACAACAACAACAACAAAAGTTTAATTATTAAAAAAAAAAAAAAAAAAAAGAGGTTGTACTACACCACCACGTCACCACACCCTCTAGCAGCTTGTTTCCTGAGGCAGCGAGACTGCTCAATACATTGCTGGCCCCAACACCCACCCAAGTATGACTAGCACTTGTGTTTTGACACACTTTTGCTGTCATGAGACACATTTTACTATTGAACTTGCTACTTCCCTTTTCACCATTTTTTTCCCTACTCAGCTGCACTATAGAGCCCACAGTTTCTTCTGTTCAGTACTTTCGTCCTGTCTACTTTTTAGACACTGTCCTGAGTGTTTATTGTTCTAAATATTTTTTATCGTATGCATTTATCATACATCATTGCCATCATCTCCCACTGTCATGTCTTTTGCAAGTTCTGTAATCCTGTGTAGTCTGCTCCAGATTGTAATGCTTTCTTAAAGAAAAGATTTTAATGTATACAAATCATACAGAGGAATCACAGTGAAACACAACTACCTTAAATTTAATCTCGACTTAAAATCATTGAGATAAGTTACAAACCTACAGGCATGTCTCTTGCCAACTCAGCATTCTACGCCACTGTCTCATGCACATTCTCATCCTTATATCGCTCTATTGTAACCTCCTCTATGTATACAGTCTTTGTTGCAGACCTGCCCTGGATTCTTAGTGTAGTATTTGAAGTAGATCAACACTACTGACTATGCAGAAGATCAAACTAATCACACCTACACAGTGAAGCGTAAGCAGTAAGTAAGTCTAGGATTCAGTGTCTGAAAGCGGGTGGTAAAATCACACATCCAGAATCTTCCTTATAAGCTTGGATGGAATAAATGCCACAGGCTGGTTTTTCTTTTTCAGATGTGCGAGTGTGGGTTGAAGCGCATGTGATAGATGCTCTGCAGACTTGCTGTAGCATCGCACTGGAAGAAGTCCAGACACTGTAGGATATTGCTCCTCACAGTGGAGCTGAGAGTCAGGTGGAGGTTTATGTGACATGCCACTTTTAGCAGTGGGGGAACAAAGTTGTTGTTGGTCTTTCGACTGCTGACCCCCTGGCAAGGGGTCGCCACAGCAGACCATCCGGTCCGCACATACAAGCTTACCACTGTTTTTTACACCGGATGCCCTTCCTGACACAACCCTCCCATTTTATCCAGGCTTGGGACCGGCACTGCATCCAGTGGCTGGGAATCAAATCCACTTTCTAATCAGCCGCCAGTCCCCTACTGAGTAAAGAAGTAAATTGGGGTGTATTGTTTTTGCCTTGGAATTTCTTTCTATCTCTTCTGAATCATTTTACAAGTGACTTAAGGAACTCCTCCCTTTCCTACCTGGCCACCGTTTCAGAAGGGTCAAATAATTGTCCAGCATCAAGCAAATAAACAGCTAAGGAGTTGCTAAACTTATTGAAGTTGGATTTAAAACGATTAAAATTAACTTTGCTAATCCGTTAATGTTATGGAAAGAATGAGGTTGGAAAAAAATCACCGTGACCATGATCAGAGATTACTTAAACGCTTGGGGAAACGCTTGCATCATAAAAGTTTGAGAGCAGAAATGTTGGTAAAAGAATAAAAAAAAAAAAGCAAGAATATTTTCACACAGACACACACAGTTTGACAACTCACTGCTGTGTGGCTGTAAGAAAACCACTCGTTGGTGAGACTATTCAGAAAAAGAAAAAAAAATTCTGTTTGCTAGGGAGAATAATGATTGGACTTGATTGGAGCAAAGGAAAAAGGTCATGTCAGGGCTGATGAGTCCACATTGAGCCTATTTCAGAGTGATGGTTGCATCAGGGTAAGAAGAGAAGCAATGAAGCAATGCACTCATCCTGACCACTGTACAAGCCTCTGGGTGTTATCAGTGTTATGATCAGTGTTATGATCTTGCGTTGCTTCAGTTGTTCAGGTTTAGGCTCAGCAACCTTATGTGGTAATAAAATGAAGTCCGCTGATGACCTGAATGTACTGAATGACCAGGTTATCACATCTCTGGAGTTTTTCCTCCCTGATGGCACGGCCATATTTCAGGACTCGAATCGTGGACAAATTAATTATAGCATCCTGATAAGAAGCAAAATTTTTGTATTAATATTGTTGTGGATTTAGACTCTTTTTAGTTGCTTTAATGTCTAAAAAAAAATTCCTAAAGCTTGCACGAAAATTTTGCATAGAACTATATAATGTTAACGCTCTCAAGTTAATAGGGATCTTCAGTACCGATTGTAAGGAGTTCATATTCATGTTGCACTGATGGATCATTTC
The DNA here is from genome assembly GCA_030068275.1 of Clarias platycephalus. Taxonomy (NCBI): domain Eukaryota; kingdom Metazoa; phylum Chordata; class Actinopteri; order Siluriformes; family Clariidae; genus Clarias; species Clarias platycephalus. The sequence goes on along the minus strand of JAQQZT010000039.1, from coordinate 21,333,174 downwards.
CTGGAATCATCTTAGCTTGTTAAAATTTTAACGACTTTTTCTTTTCTGTTTTATAGGATTTTTAATAGGTTGCTGAATAAAACACCAGTAAATAGAGTTAATGATCTGCTTGTAAACTCAGGAAGAGAGGGCCACTGGGAGAGATTCGGAGTCGTAAGGTGACATGTCCGCTGGTTGCCCACCGCAGTCTCCAGCTGTGGCTAAAACCGAGGTGGTGCTGGAAGGATGGTGCCCCCTGTTGGCAGCCACATTTGCCTACTGGGACAACATTCTGGGTCCCCGTGTCTGGCACATCTGGGCCCCCAAAGGTCAGGGATCGATGTTGCTCAGTGACGGCGAGGTGACGTTCCTGGCAAATCACACTCTGAATGGCGAGATTCTTCGCAGTGCCGAGAGCGGTGCCGTGGACGTGAAGTTCTTCGTTTTGGCAGAGAAAGGCGTGATCATCGTGTCACTAATATTCGATGGCGAGTTAAAGGGCGACAAGAACACGTGCGCGCTGTCCATCATTCTGCCCCAGTCAGAATTGGATTTCTACCTTCCGCTGCACAGCGTGTGTGTGGAAAGGCTCAAGCACACTGTTCGCAAAGGACGCATTTATATGCAGAAGGTCTGTAGCCTTATCTGTTCTTTAAAACTCGTAAAGTTTGGCATTTTAAAATCCGTTGAATATATGTGTTATCTGTATTGCAGGGTTACGGCATTATTGCTTTATTAACCTCTGAGATTGTTCCTATCATGGAGCTTCTCTCGTCCATGAAGACTCACAGCGTACCAGAGGAAGTTGATGTAATCTCTTTTTCTCTCTCTGTCTCATGAGCTTTCATGTTCACTCATACTTTCGTTTTTTTTCTTTGTATATCATTATTAGTTTTGTATAAATAAAACACTCTGATATTTCTTTTGTAATAGATCAAAGACACGTTACTGCATGATGATGATATCGGTGACAGCTGTCATGAGGACTTTCTCCACAAGTGAGAATATCTTTTCAAATGATTACAAAGTCTCACTTAAATACTTACTGGAAAATGATATGTAAACATGTTTGTAAAAAATTACTTGTGAATGACTGGCCAAGTTTCCATCAATACGTGTATTTGCATGTGTGAAGTGCAATGTAAATAGCCTCACTCTCCAACTCTTTTTTTTTTTCTTCCTCCCCTAGAGCCATCAGCTCTCATCTACAGACTTGTGGCTGCTCCATAGTTGTTGGCAGTAATCCAGACAAAGTCAATAAGGTCTGTACACACATAGAAACACTCCTGCATGCTCAGTATTAATGCCACATTCAATACAGAAATGCTTACTGTTGCGAGCACAGTAGGTTAACTGGTTGAGCTGTTTTGTGCCGTAGATTGTGCTGACACTATGTCTGTTCCTCACTCCCGCTGAGAGGAAGTGCTCACGACTGTGCCGAGCTGACGGCACTTTTAAATACGACACTGGCCTCTTCGTTCAAGGCCTGCTCAAGGTACACAACTTCATTACACAACATTACTGCTTTACAGACTTTGTTGTACTGGCTAGGAACTAGTGCTGGGCCATACGTATGACCAAGTCAATATCATTATTAATTTAATATTTTACCTCAAATTATGATTAATGAATTAGTAGTTTTTGTTTGTTTGTTTTTTTATTTGTTTATTTGTTATCTATAAATATGCTCATTAAAGATTGAGATTAAAGATTAAATTTGGGAAAGTTAAACTATTAAACTGGGAAGTTTTTTCTAAGGTAGAGTCATGTGATTACATACATTGTAGTAAGTTTTTAAGGGGACAGGACATGAACACACAGTCGTGAAAGTATTATTCATTCACCTTTTTTTTGGGGGGGGGTATTTCCCAGATTTTTTTCCTAGTTTAGTCGGATCCATTCCTCCCCGTCACTAGAGGGCTCTCACATTAAGGCTACTTCTACCACTAGGTCCGAACCACGTGACGCCAGCCGACCGCATCTTTTCGAACTGCTCGCTCGCACACTGTTGGGGCGAGCTCACAGACGTCCCTGATTGGTTGTAGAGCCGTGATTAATGTGGGAGCACTAAGTACCTCTTATCCCTCTCCTCTGAGAGAGCTCAGCCAATCAGCTCTCTCTAGGCCTCCGGCTAGCACTTTACCACTGCACTTTACCTACCATTTTCAGTCATCTTCTATACTGCTTATCCTGTACAGGCTCGCAGGTTACCTAAAGCCTATCCCAGGAGATTTTGGGCACAAGGTGGGGTACACCCTAGACAAGGTGCCAATTCATTGCAGGGGCACACAAACACACACTATAGACAATTTGGATTAGCCTAATCTGCATGTCTTTGAACTGTGGAAGAAAACCAGAGTACCCAGAGGAAACCCACCAAGCATGGAGATAACATGCAATCTCCACACAGAGCCAAGGTGGGAATCAAATCCTGACCCTGGAGGTGCAAGGCCACAGTGCTAACCACTAACCATGTGCTGCCTTTTAGAGGGCTATGAATATCGGATTAGATTGTTTAGCACTGCGGCCTTGCACTTCCACGGTCAAGGGTTTGAGTCCCACCGTCGAGTCTCTGTTCATGGAACTTGTATGTTCTTCCCGTGCTTGGTAGGTTCCCTCTAGGTACTCTGGTTTAGGCTAGCCGGTGAAATTGCCCATAATGTGTCAGTGAGTGAGTGTGTGTGTTTGTGTGCCCTGTAACACATTTGTTCCACATCCAGGGTGTACCACGCCTAGTGCTCAGAGTCTCCTGGGACAGGCTCAGGGCCTCCCGAGACCCTGAATAGGATAAGCTGCATATGGAATGAATGAGAGTGAGAACCCAGACCTACAGTACTTAAAAAGAAACTGCATTAAATGTTATTTCTGTTGAATCAGCCTGTTTTGTAATGCAAAGAATATGCATTATTAAAAATGCTGGCACTTTCCCCACTAACATTTAGCCTGGTTTGTCTTTGTCATCATTGTGAGGAAACAAAGGAGTTTATAATTATCCAATTAGTTTTGGATCTTGTATATGATTAATCAAAAATGACCCGACTGGTTTCAATTATGTTTCCGTGTCTAAATGTGTTTTAGTATTAAAGGTTCGCACTTAAAATAAAATCCCATGTGTCCTAACCCTCTAGCCTGTACTTGGTGTGATTGTGGAGTGATTGATGATTGTGCTGTGTGGAGAGTAAGTCAGTCTGTGTCCTCTGTCTGCACGCAGGACTCCACAGGGAGTGTTGTGTTGCCTTACCGACAAGTCCTCTCTTCTCCCTGTCCATCTACCCACATCGACGTGGACATTAACACAGTAAAGCAGATGCCTCCCTGCCACGAGCACACATACCATCAGCGCCGCTACATGCGGGCCGAGCTCAGCGCCCTTTGGAAGACTACCAGCGAGGAAGAAATCAGCCCTGACCAGCTCATCAACATACAGGAGTCGTTCACTCCTGACTTGTACGTTTGTTCACACAATGCATGCATAATGTTCATCCATACACTCCTCATCCATTTTACTAGGAACACCTGTACAGCTATTCATTACGTAGCTTTATCATCCAATGAACTTGCAGCAGCGCAATGCGTAAAATCATTAGATAATCAACTTTAATTTATTGTTAAAAACAAACATGGGAATGAGGGAGAAATGAGATCGTGGCAACGTTGTCTGTGACCTGGTTACCACACAGGCTAGTTGGAATTTTTCAGAAACAGCTAATCCCCTTTGGGATTTTTTTTTTTTTTGCACAACATGGCTTTAAATTCCTATACAAGGAATGGTTTGAGAAACAAACCAAAAAAAAAACATGCAAGCAGCAAAAGAATAGTTAGAGATTAAGAAAATGCCCAGACAGACTCATGGTGACATGAAGGTCACAACATTTCTAATAATCCCTCTTTACTACTGTGCTGAGCAGAAAAGCAGGGTCACTAAAAATAGGGAGAAATTGTGTGGTGCAAAGTTATCTGTGGCTATTGTAGCCTCAAGGTTTGTGGGTTTGTGCTTTTCTGTTAACCACGGTTGTAAAGAGTAGCGATTTGAATTGGTGTTGCATAAATAATACATTGAGTGTATGGGGTAGTTAAGCAAGAAGTATTAAATTGGCTTATTGGGAAGCTGGTCAATTAAGAACGAATGCAAATAAGAAGTAACGGGCTTGTTAGACGTCATCCGGGCTGTTTCTGAAAGCTGAAGGAAACCTCTAAAAACCACATGCTGTGACTGCCTTTAAGAACAGTAGGACAACTTTAGCTCTCCAGCAGACAGAGGGGGTGTAGTAAGGAGCACAGCATGATATATGAAAGTGCATTTGCATCATTTGATGTTTGATTAAGTGGTGCACTTTGACTATGTCGGCCGCAGGGATGGGGTGGCGAGGTTGTTGCCACTTTTTGTCTCATCTGAGTAAAGACACAGAATCACAATGACGTTATGAAACCTCTTTGTAAGTGTAATTTGATTTAACATTCAGTTAAAGAAGACCTTATTTCCAATTCTTCCTTTTGCAATCTAATTTCACTATGTAGCTAGTTGTTTTATTCTATACTGCCTGTGATTTAGCTTTATTCCAGCATAACATGGTGGCCAGTTCATGTGTGAAAATGATTCCTCATGCTCCCGGAACCACTCTTTCTGGAATATTCTGCCATCAGGGATGATAACCTGGTCATCCAGTACATTCAGGTCACACCTGACTTCATTTTATTGTCACATAACGTTGCTGAGCCTAGATCTGACCAACTGAACAACCCCAGATCATCACATTGCCTCCAGAGGCTTGTACAGTGGGCACTATGTATGATTGGTGCATCGCTTCCTTCTTACTCTGACGCAGCCTTCGCTCTGAAATATGGTCAGTCTGAACTGACCAGACCACATGACCTTTTTTCATTGCTCCAAAGTCCAATAAGCTCTCCATTAAATTGAAGCCTTTTTCTGTTTAGACTCGCTCACAAGTGGTTTTCTCATGGCCACACAGCTGTTTAGTGCCAATCCTTATCACATTGTGTGCTTATGGAAATGCTTTTTTCACTTTCATACATAGCTATGGTTTTGGTTTTAGCATGCAACTTCAAGCGTTTCTCCATTTTTTTTTATTTTTATTTTTTTTCCCCAACCACATTTCTTCCACAAAGTTGACAGTTCAGCACTTTCCTTCCAGGTTTTGATATATAGTAGGCTTCTTAAACCAGTTCCAGTCATCTCCTTAGTTGGTTGTCTATGCTTGATTCAGCCCAATAATTTGATGTATACATAGTACTGTATATATGCTCACTATGAAAGAAATGGTCTCTATATATACTGTACATGCAAATAATGTAATCTTTTACCAAGAATTTCAGTAGCACAATAATAATGCTATTTTCCTTTTTCTAGGAACATATTTCAGGATGTCATGCACAAGGATACACTGGTAAAGTCTTTTATAGATGAGGTACGGACTGTTCTCTTTTTTTTAATTTTTTTTATCATTTGCATGTGTGTGTTTGACACTTTTGTAAATTGATTATAAAAATAGATCCATGGATTTCTTGATGTCTAAACATAATTCATGATCATTATTATAAATGTCTTTTCTGTGTGTGTGTGTTTGTGTGTGTGTGTAGGTTTTCCTCTTGAAGCCAGGTCTAAACCTTCGAAGTGTATTTTTGTCCCATTTTCTCCTAATACTGCACAGGAAGGCTCTGACGCTACTCCGATATATCGAGGATGAGACGTATGTATTATATTCCTCGACTATATTCACAGATCTAGTTACTAAATTGATTATCAATATATTTTTTAAGTATGAAGTTAACCTTTTACAATTACTGTTCCTGTTAAATAGCATCAGATAACAAAACGAATTAATTTGTTGTGGGTGATATTGTCGTTTGTAGTCAGAAAGGGAAGAAGCCATTCCGGTCATTGCGTAATCTGAAGACAGACCTCGACTTAAATGTAGAAGGAGACCTGAACATCATCATGGCAATGGCAGAGAAGCTGCGGCCAGGCCTTCACTCCTTTGTTTTTGGGAAATCCTTCGTCACTAGTGTGCAGGAGCGTGATATTCTAATGAACTTTTGACCTTTCACCTTGAAACACTGAAAATCATTAATCCACAAAATGTCTGATTCATGTTCTGAAAGTATGGTTGTGTATTAAGAATCTACTGTACATGTGCACTGATTTACTCTGGAGCTTGCTTGAATCTTTATTTGTATAACATCCTGTGTAATTGTATTTGTGTGTTGTGCAATCTAAATACTGAGAAACCGTATATTCAAACACCATGCAGGGCAGGGCCATCATCGTGTTTATCATGAAGACTATGAAGATTGTGATGCTGCTAAAACAGTAAGTGTCGCTGATGGCACAGCCGTATTGTGATGGTTCTTCGGCACAAAATAATGACTCGTCATGAATAAATAAAATTTTTCTGCCAAGTTAAATAATTGAGAGATCATGTTAAAAAAAAAAACATGCAGCTTATTGCATATATGCATGTACAGTTTGTACATTAAAGAATTTTAGGGCAAACAGAAAAAAAGTGTTGATTAGTTTTGCCACAATGCCACAATCTATAAAAAGAGAGTGAATATGAGTTTACTGACGTTATTGTACTGAAATTATTATAATTTTTTTTGGACAATGCCATTGAAAAACAATCTGTGTTTAATATGTAATTTTTTTAGTTGAATAAAACTATAGCGCAAATAGAGTGTGGTGTTTAAGGTCGTGTTTATTTTATTCATTGTTGCCTAAGAATGTGCTCAATAATTTACATTTTTGTATTTGTTACAGTGATGTACCCATATTTTGCCAATTTTTTACAGCTTTTATTTACAGCAGAACCTCGGATAGCAGGTTACAACGAATCAACAGATATACATATATCCTGATGCAACCCTCCGCAATTTTTCTGGGCTTGGGACTGGAACTAGGAGTGCACTGATAACCCCTCTGTGGCCAGAAATTAAACCCAGGCCAGAGCATGGAAAGGGACACATAGGGATAGCCACTAAGCCAGAAAGTAGAAAGTTCATATTATTTAGGATTAGCAGTTGAATGATGCTGACTACTGATGAGTGTCATTAATATGCTGGCAACAGTGCCACCCAGACTTAATGCAACCCGTGTACACTGCCTGAACAAAAAAGAAGTCACCACCGAAACCCGGATGATGTTAAAGCATGGGGAGAACATGCAAACTCCATGCACAAACGGCCGGGAATCAAACCCAGACCCTTAAGGCACAAGGTGACGTCACTAAGCCACTGTGCCACGGTTGGAAGAACTGTGTCCAGAAAAAAATCATACATGGAGAATCATGATCACTTAAACATTTAAAAACAGCTGTGGTCATAAGAAAACCACTTAATATTAAGGCTAATAAAAAAGGGCTTCAACTTACTAGGGACCATAAAGATTGGACGTTGAAGCAATGAAAAAAGTTCATGTGGTCTGATGAGTCCAGATTGACCCTATATCAGAGATACTGTATAGGGAATGGAAGCACATAAAGTGATTGATGCACCCCGCATGAATATTGGCCACTATACAGTACATGCCTCTGGATGCAGTGCTATGATCTGGAGTTTCTTCAGTTGGTCAGGCCTAGGCTCAGCAACGTTATGTGGCAAAAAAAAAAAAAAATGCTGCTGATGACCTAAATGTACCGAATGACCAGCACTGATATTTACTAAGCACCTCAGAGTAGGAAATCGCTTCTAAATGACCAAAAATTCTCAGAGTGATGCAATTTTGGTCCTACTTTTAGGAGTAAGAGGGATGAGCAATTTAAATAACATTTTACAAAATTACTTGTCAAAACTACAACACCCACTGTGAATTTTTGGGGGGATTTTTTTCACCCACTATGATTTGTTGCCTGTGATTTTGCTGTTCTACATGACGTAAACGGTGACGTCACGTGGGTTCCTAGGAGCACTTTCCTGCCTTTTTTTTTTTTTTTTTGAAGCAAGAGCGTTGATAGGGGCCCCGTGTGATCCTGAGCAGCACAAATGAGCGGATTCACATATGCTGACACGGAGATTTCATTAAGAATGAATGTCAGATTTTCATAACTATTTTGCACGAGTAGTTTAACTGCACGTGCCTGTTCGGATGATCTTACAATTTATTAGTGCGTTTTGAAAAAAAACAATTCTGAGCCTCCAATTGGTTACATTTTACACGTGACCCAAAAAACCAGGAAGCGCTATGGCGTCTATGTAAATATTCCGGAAACCTGCACTGGGATGTAGCTGCTATCAGCTGTGGGGAAAAACAAGAAACACGGCGCAGTAAGAGCTGTTATGTCGACATGAGCTGTGATTCTGCAGGTTACAATATGAGGTAAGGTTAGTTTTGTGGGTTTTTATTTTATTTTATTAATACTGTGTGTGTTAGAAGACCGTGGCCTTGTCTACAGCCTCATAGGGTCCGGGAGCTTAAGCGGCTGAGCTAGCTGTTAGCACGTCATTAGCTGAGCTTCACACACACTGCTGTCCGAGACACACATCACACACACTCACACCGCTGCCCCTGGGTGAATACGCCGCTTTATTTATATAACCGTGTCATTTGAAAGCACAATAGGACGACAAGTGACCGAAAAACATGTAGGTGTCATGAAAGCTGTAGTTAAGTATCATTTTGAGTGTGTTTATCGTTTAATCGGATTAATCCTGTGTTTCAGGGCGAAGGTTGCTTTAACTACCAGGCAATACATAAGCCCTAGCTACTGTCCAACGCCCAAGTTCCGGATTTTTTAAAAAGTTATTTGTGTGAAATAATGTTGTTGACAAACTTACTGATGGAGCTGACAAAGTAGGCAAAGCATTCTTCACTCACACACAAACTCTGTCACTTGGATGCAGTACAACACCCCATCTGCCACCTGCTAAAGAAATCATCAATACCTAAACCCCAGATTCGCAATCAGTCTTTGTCCACATCTGTGACAGTTAGGTCAGACTTGTTTAGGACTTTGTCTTGTTTGTCTTGTAGTGACTTTAATCCATTCCATAGAGTCAACTCAGAGACATGCAAGCCTGCAAAAGTCGTTTTCCTTTTCGGTCTGCTTAAGAACCTAGTGACAGTAATAACCCATAACCTTAACTGAAACATTCCATATTAACATTTAAGTCTTTTTTCAGTCTTTTTAAGCCTTTTTTTGTCCCAACGTGTTCATGGTCTGATGAGCGTCATGATGTAACATTTGCACACGCAACACCTATTATATCTGCTGGAACATGCCCAGCTTTCATTTTCAGAGTAGGCTTCATCATTCCTTTCATAACAGCTCAGTTGTTTGTTGAAAAACAGTGTTATTCCTCAGTACATTTACAAACACTGGAGCATGAGCGCATTTGTTTCAGTCTTGCTGTTAGTTTTAGTCAGCTGCGAATGTGTAATTTTGCCCCTAAATCATCTTTCTTTCAACATTTTTGTTTTGTTGTTTGATGAACAGTGCTGAATGTCGTGCCTCATAGTTAAACCTTTCTTCCTTTGTGTCAGTCATGATGCTCTCTCATGTGCATTCAACAGGAACAGGCTTTATATTCTGTTCTGTAAATCCTTATTAGTTTGTCATTGCAAAGCCAGAATTCGATCATGGCCTCGGAGTGTGACGTCTTTAACCGACCCCAGATGCAAATTGATGTAAGATCGCTCTCTCATGCATGAACTAATGTTGCACAGACACGCAGCTGTCCAAGACAGCTTTTTTTTTTTTTTTTTGCACTAAAATTGGGGAGCTCTATAGATAAATCTATGCCCCTTATGGAAATATGCCCTTTAACTAAGACTTTTTTTGTGGTTATTCTTTTGATTAATTAAAAATCTAGCTTCATGAAGTACATGTTACAAAGTATCTTTTGTCCACTAAAACAGATAACCTTTTTTTAAGGGCAGCTAAACATGTCTGGAATGCAAACTGTGTCTTTTCTTTAATATCGCAAGACGTGTGTCTACTTGTATCCCCCAGACGCACACATGCTGGTGCGAAAGAGTGAAGCACGAACACCAACATTTGTCACTGTTTCAAATGTTAACAACACTTGGAAAACAGTACTATAAACATGCTTTACTTCATCTACAGTCCATGATCATTAGCCACATGTTTTTCTTTCACTATACATACATTTGTTAGTTAAAATCTGGTAAGCACAGTAACATTAGGATGCAGAGACTCGACAAATGTGACTTAGGTTAGCTTACCTGCGAAAAGTGTCAAAAAATAAAATCAGGGACTACAATAAAAAAAGAAAATTGTAAGTAAAAAAATAAATAAATAAATTGCATTTACACCATTCTTGGTATGATATTTTGTGGATTCTGTAATTATTTTTCAATATTAAAGAAGCGCGTCTCTAAAAGCTGTCATTAGAGTTTTAATTGCCAAAAGGCAGGATTGACAAAACAGACACAGATTAGAAAGTGCTAGAGCGTCTTAGACGTCAAAGTAATTTGTTTACATGTCCATATTACACGTCTATGTAAATACCCGATTTGGATTAGGGTGTTTGGGATATATACGTAGCCCAGCCTTGATTTGACAATGCTGACGTCTTAACACTCTCTTAGAAATCACATGTCTGAGGACTTGCAACACTTTCTTGCATCTGCTTCCTCATCTTTTACCCAACACCGTGGTTGTTTGTTGTCACATAGAAGGCAAAACAAAGTGTGTAATTAGGGCGAGTCAACCTGAAAATCATGCCTTGCGTAGAGGTGAATGAGCAGCTGCACATTGTCTGCAAAATGTCTCAATAGATTTGCAGAGACGCAGGCCTCTGGCATTTACAGCACTGTTACATGGCATCAACAAATCGGCCCTTAGTGATGTGGTAAATATTGTGATTGATCATATGTGTTAGGTAAATGTATTTTTTTTTTTTATATATACTGCTCTTTATCTCAAATACAAACTCTTGTTTGGGGAAAAAAAAAAAAAAAGTTTGTAGGTATTGTTTAAAAGTTGCCAAACCTATGTATTGGCACATTTATATCCTGTATAGAGGTTTTCAGCTGTTATATATGATAGAGTTGGGTATTTTGAGAAAATTATGAACTAGCTCATAAAAACACCAGAGATGAACACTCACTAAAGCACAGAGTATATAACTTCTATAGCATGGTACAGCAGTTTCAGTTATTTTCAGGCCCCAGTGAATCTAAAATCCATTTCAGGGTGTGAGATAGGAATGACACACACCTTCACATGTTCATTCTCACCTCTGGGCATTTAATATTCTTATTTAATCTTGCACATTTTTGGGTGATTGAAGGAAACCAGAGATTCGCACAAACATGGGAAGACCATGTGAAACACAGACTGATGATGATGATGATGATGATTAATGGTAATGATTTCATCTGCAGCATCCTCTAACCATGGATGGCAAGCAAAACGGCAGTCTGGTTCCGAGTCTGAATGAATTGGATGATTACCTCACCCAACGCAATTCCACCCTAGTGTGGCTTCTTGTGGGTGAGTTTGATACTAAAGTTCCTCTATATTCTCTGCCCATGCAAAACACCTCATAAAATACCCGAATATTATAACCATGCGTCTGTTTTGCTTTCGCAGCCACGATTCTGTCCTGTGGATGGATTATATATTTGACATACTATAACTCCCGTAACATCGGACTCATTCTCACCCTTATCATCAATCGATTCCACAAAAATGGATATATACACATCGGTCAGTTATTGGATTTGTCTGTGAAAGAATAGCTAAAGACAAGAGATGTTTTGATGTATTTGATGAAGTATAATTTGTATTTGCAGGCTCGTTCTCGTTTTCGGTCCTCTCCGGGAAGGTCATGTTCCGGGACGTGTACTTCATCAATAAAGACATGTCAATTAGGTAATTCTCACAATGATTATAGCTTATATGTTTGTATGTGAGGTTACATTTTTCTGGTTTATTACTTTTTTTTAACCATTTGTTCTCTCTTGGGAGGTCATTCAACTTTTATTATTTAAGATGTTTTTAACAACTATACATTATATTGAATTTTCAAAAATTGTCTAATTATTAGAAATATATATATATTTTTTACTAATTTGTTTTTCCCAGAATTCAAGATGGCTTCCTTATATTCCGTTGGTGGAAGATGTATAACCCTAAACAGAAACAGCATGGTAAGACAAGAACTAGCATGACACATTTTTTTTGTAGTATTTCATGCAAAGCTTCAACAATGTTGTGTATTTTATTGGATAGATTTTGTGAGTTTTTTTTTTTTCTTTTTTTTTTTTTATCTTTCCCCTCAACAATGCACAACACTGCAGAGGATTGAAGGCTGAAAAATGGTTATGTGTCCACAGATAGTCATGTTGGTTAAAATGATGTGGAGTGATCAGTGGTTTTGCCCTTTTTTTTTCTCTTTTTTTTTCTTTTCCTTTCCTGAAGACCCGAAGGCTGAGACACGGCTGTACGTGACTGTTAATGGCTTTGAGTTTCACCAGTATAACCGCACAGATGTGTACGCAAGGCTGCAGGATATATTTGGCTTGGAGCCCACTCTCATTCCACCTCGGCGAGATGGGGAGAAAGACCGAGAGGAGAGAAATAAAACGCTTGACAGGTAATGTTACATCTCTCCCATTCTCTCAACTTCCAGCTAAAGTAATAAATGGTTGCAGATATATTCACTTGATTTACGTGGTGGTCTGATTGCCATTCTTTTTCTTGTCATACATTTTGTTGACTTAAACTTTTTAACATTCATTACTGTGCGCTCTATATGTGGTAAAAAAATTTTTAAAAAGCATTTTTATGAAGGCCTATAACTCTCTTCTATAGATCAACCATAATTCCGGCCGTAACCATAACTGGCACCATAACTATAGTGTTATATTACTTTCACCATAACTAACCCATAACTGTTTGTAACAGTTTTGGCCATAAAAATGTACAATGTAAACATTTCATCAAGCGATGTATTTAGCGTTTCATTTACACAGCAGCGAATTTTCATGAGTTATAGAGTTACAGATACAGCCTTACAGATACACCGTGGGCTGGTTGGTCCTACATCGGGTTGCATCAGGCATACAGTCGACTAGATCCTCTCTTACTCCACCTAAGTAGGAGACATAACTGGATGGACACACATTGAGATAGTAGTAGCTACGGGTTCCTGGCTTGAGTGTAAAATAAAAAAAATTTCTACAATGATGTCAGGAGCAAACACCTGTCCAACTGCAACTGCTGCCTGTTATGGCATCTGGGCCAAAACGAGGGCTTACTTGTGACCAAAACCGTAATTAGGCCGAATAACTTGGACATGCTCACAGATACAACCAAAACTTGTCGTATGATTACATCAGATTTGGTGCCGAAACCTAATTTTTATCTGACTTGCACCTTATATTTTGTACCTTTTTTTTTTTTTTTTTTTTTAAAGTGTTAAAATTAAAGCAGAATCTCAAGACCCATCTTCATCATGGAGGTCCCTCATACCGGTCATAAAAGTCAACATCAGTACAGTGAGTACAACTATTTTACCACACATTTCTTTGTTATTAATATACATTTAGGACACAGCATGGTCAAATTACATTCTGCAGCTGATTTAATTTAAATGCCCTGCTAGTAAACACACGCGTTATTTAAGCCCTTTCATACACGACGAGTATTGTTTTAATTGTCTGTAAATGGGTCAGGTTTAAAAACGCCTCTCATGTTACTGGTTATGCATTATTGAGAATATTCATGCATCCAGGGGGAGCTGGTATAAATGAGTTTGCAGCGCTGCAGTCCCGGTTCATCAACATAGGGTTTAATTTTTGCCGTTCTTGGTGTTTTAAGGAATAGTAGTTTGGATCAAAATACAACAGCACTACCAATTTTGTATTCTGAAAATGTACAGAATAAAACACTAAGCAATAATAAAAAAAAAATCAATAGACTAGACATAATTGTGCGTGTATTGCTTTGTTTTATGCCTTAAGGAAAAAAACACTCAGTTTAAAGACCAGAGGCATTTGTTTAGCCATTCATATAGTAAAAATCATAATTTTACCAATCTACAAAGCCAATATTTTGGGCGTGCATAACCCAGTATTTTATAAGCAACACTCACTTTTCTTTACTCTGTCAGGGTCGGGTGGCATTTGGAAATCTCCACCTTCCTCAGACCCTGTGTATGAGCTTTGACGATGCCTTCCTGACGTACACCACCAAGCCTCCCAGCAGTCATCTGGATCAGTTCATGCACATAGTAAAGGGTTCTCTGGAAAACGTGCGTGTGATGCTGGTGCCTAACCCCCGATATCTTGGCCGACAGAATGATGAGTAAGTTCTTCTTTTAGACCAGACGGCTGTGCAGGTTCATAAAAATACTTGTAGTGCACAGATGATGTTCTCCAGTATTGCTATTTACCTTCTGTGGTAAATATGGGAGATAATGCTAGTTTAGTGTTATCATGTATAATTGTAAAGTACACTGTGTTTAAATTTGTCATCGGGTAAGAAGGAAACATTTTGCTTTTTTCTCTTTACAACTAATTTTAAATTGCCTTTGGTTAAATTTGTTACTTAAAACTATTCGATTTAACATTTAATCATGTGTTTTAAGGTCATTTATATAGACCTGAAGTCCAACATAATAATGGACCAATGAGCATTAAACTATCATGTTGTTTTTTTCCAGGCCCCCAAGACTCATGGGAGAGGGATTTGTAGTAATGCAGTCAAATGATGTGGACATTTACTACTACCAGGATCAACCAGGTTTGTGTGTTGTTTAAAATAAAATATTTTATTGCGTTTTATTCAGATGTTTTTGCCCAGTGTTTAACAGGCTACGCTTAGTGACTGCTTTTAGCTTCCCAACTTTACAGAATAATTAGATAATATGTAGATGCAAATTTTTCCTGGGCGTAATTTAAATCTGGATCTTGGGAGTAGGTCTAGTCCCTGAAGATCTGGAGAATGGGGATACAGATGTCTCCTCTGAGGGCACTAAGCTGCAGGATCTTCCTCCTTGCTGGGGCTTAGATATAGTGTGTGGAAAAGGAACAGACTTTAACTACGGACCATGGGCTGACAGACAAAGGTTTGTAATTTATATGAATTTACATATGCATTTGCACAAGTAAATTCTTGTGTTAGCATTGTATTTCACGAATATTCTCTTTGGTTCTTTCTCCACAGGGATAGCCTTTGGAAGTTCTTCTTGCCAGCAGACTATCAACCAATGAAAGTGAGTGATGTTCCCACACCGGGGAAACCCAGACAAATCCTGGCCTTTGAACTCCGCATGAACATCATAGCAGATGCAACCATCGACCTACTGTTCACCAAGAACAGAGTACGATTTCTCCTTCTCTGCTGTTTTTTTCGCTCTGGGCATCAGAGAAGATCACATTCTGTTTATTAATCTTGTTTGTTTTTGCAGGAGACAAATGCCATTCATGTGAACGTCGGTGCAGGTTCATATTTGGAGGTTAACATTCCTATGACTGTAGGCGAAAATGGTAAATCTGTCTTATTTATAGTTGTATGTCTAGCCCCTGCAATATTTTGATTAAATAAGTCCAGACTGTATTGTATTTATCATTTTAATCAATTCTTCTCCTTTCTTTCGCTCTCTCTCTTTCTCTCTCAGGTTATTCTCCCACAGTTAAAGGTCAGTTACTGCATGTGGACACCACTAGCAGCATGCAGTACAGGACACTGCTGGAAGCTGAGATGCTTGCTGTGAGTTTGCAGTACGATTGTGCTTGCTTCCGTGTGTAAGGGAGAGAGAAAAAAAAAAAGTGTATTAATTTTATTTTCCCACCTGTTCAGTTCCATGTGATTGCCGGTTACCCACGTGTGTGGAATATGCCCCAGTCATGGCAGTGTGAGATAGAGGTGTACAAAGCCACTTATCATTTCATCTATGCTCAGAAGAACTTCTTTTCTGGTAAACATATTTTATTATCTACCTTCTACCAGCTAGCAAACACATGCTAACTCGTTCTCATTTTAATTTTTTAGTACGTTCAACTGCAGCTTGTTTATAAATTTGTGTTGTTGTGTACAGATCTGATCCAAGATTGGGCCAGTGATAGTGAGCCAGATATCTACTCATTTGTACCTTATTCCTGGAAGTTCAAAATGCTTTTTCACCAGTTTGAGATGATTTGGGCTGCTAATCAGCACAACTGGATTGACTGTTCTACCAAACAGCAGGAGAATGGTGAGGGAGACCTGTTATGGTAGTGGTTTAGGAGCTCTGACATGTTGAAGTGTGAAAAGGCTTAAGCTGAATAAATAAGGGTCCCTTGCATTTATGGAAGTTTCTAACACACTCAATTATCCTTCACCTGGTAATGAGCAGCGGTGTTTCAGGATTAGGACTTAATGATTATTATGGATTAACCAACATGTCAGATGAAGCTCTAATTCCCTTGCTCACCTTTTGAGGTCCTTTCTTCCCTAATGTCTCCAGTGTATCTCGGTGCCTGTGGAGAAACGCTGAACATTGAGTTCACTTTACCTTTTCACGAGTTTGTTCCTGCCACCTGTAACACACGTTTCTGTTTGCGAGTGAGTATAGGCATGTGTTCATAAGCCTAATTATTGCTTATGAAGGTTTTTGTTGATCAAAAAGAACACTCCAAAAATGCCAATCTTCCTTAATTTTGTTCCCTCAGGCAGAAGACACAGATATGCGGCTTTGTTTGCCTGACTGCCACCCCAGTCGATATCCTTTACTCACTCTAGCGAAAGACTATCAACAGACCAAGGCATCGCCAGACAATGGCCAGCCAATTGAGGCCCAGTGGGCTCCTAAAAATAACAAAGCTCGCTGGAGAAACATGACCCAAGCCAAGTATGAAAACTCTCCTTTTTTTTCCTTCTTCTTTTCCACTCATTGTTTCATTAGTGAGAGTTTCAAAATTTTGTTTCCGCTTAGGGCTGGATGGGTGGACTGCTGGAGTGTGCCAAATTTCTTGCTCGTTATAGACTACACCTGGCATCCCATCTACCCACAGAGGTCTGATGAGCAACTCATGCGGTCCTGTAAGTTGATTTATATTTCAAGATAATAAATCACTTGCACACGGAATGCTTGCAGGTGCTGAGTTGCATTTTCAGAAGCCTTTTAGTTTACTTTTTAAAGTTTTAATCCTCTGCAAGTATTTAATTTAATTTGACGTTAACCAGTCTTATCAAAGGTTGATAAGTCATTGTTTTACAATATAGTTATTTTATTATTATTATTATTATTAATATTATTATTATTATTATTATTTTTGCATACAGTTTCAGAGATGGAGGAGTCGATACTGTCGGCCTTGCGCCCTCCACAGCATTCCCCATGTGTTCCTCCTCCTCGTGTCCCACCTGACCCCAGCCTGCTGCCACCAGACCGGCTCCATGTGGAGATGGAACTCAGCCCTGACTCCCACATCATCCTGTATGGACCTCTGCTCAGAGCGCTGCTGTCCATCAAGGTGCGAATGGGCTTTTTTTTTTCCTTACCAGAACACCCACTAGTCCTAGATGCATACTGACATTTTCTATAATATAATGCTGTAACGAAACCAGTTGTATTGAACGACTTTTGTGTGCGATCTGAAATACTCTCTTTAACACTGTAGGAGAATTATTTTGGTGAAGATGACATGTACACAGACTTTGAGGAGTCTCTGTCCAGCCCTGTACTAAGCTCTTGCTCCTCCTCTTCTGGCTGGACTGGAGTGGGTCTGGTGGAGAGCTGCCACAAAGACGCACCCAATCCTCTCTCGCAACGTCCCTGGGACATTACTGTGCTCATTAACCTCCACAAGATCCATGGGAGGTTGCCTACGGTCAGTGAAAGACCTGCACGCTACTATGAAACTGAATTTTGTGTATCAGAGATTGTCCCATGATTATTCCCTTATGATAACTGTGTCTTTATGTATAGTAATGAATATTTGTCTTTTGCATGACAGCATTGCAACAGTGACAGTCTGGACGGTCCAACAGGGTATCTGGAGCGTCTGTGTTTTGAGATGAAGAAGGGCTACAAGGAAACCCTGTTGCAGCTCATACTTTCTCCACTTCATATGTTTGTCAGCGACAGCTACCAGGTTAGCTGGGTGTCACTTTGGTGAAGTGAACATGCCCCTTATTTACTGTGCATTGTTTTTTTTGTTTTTTTTACATAAAAAAAAAAAAAAATCATAATTCCTGTCCCTTTGGCTCTTTTCAATTTTGTAGCGTCCTGCTGTTGATGGAGTGTTGTGTGATGGGCATCTGAGTCTCTCGGGTCTGCAGATGAGAGCCCATGCAATGTTTTCAGCTGAAGGGTTACCAGCAGGCAGTGACACACTTGAGTATGCCTGGCTCATTGACGTACAGGCCGGGGCTCTTGCAGGCAAAGTCACTGTGCCTCAGGTGCGTAGTGTTTTAAAAAGAAATTGGTAAATATGTTCAGCCAGATTGAATATGTATGAAATAGAATGAATTAATGTCTACACTTTTTTTACACTACACATTTCAGTGTGCCACCCTGCTGGAATGGGGGGAGACGTTTGTCTTTCATGTGGTGTCCCGCGAGTTCCAGCTGGAGCAGCCTAAACCCTCTGTCACCTGTCAGCACGGAGTGGACCAGAGAACCTGTGATGCTAAGGTAGGACATCAGAGTCCATTAATCTCCCATAGCTGATATAATTGGGTGGACCATGCAGAGTGTTCCATGTGTTGATATATAAACCACTTGAGTATTTTATATTGTTTTTGTGTAGTATGCAGCCTTGCCTGGCCCTTGCCGAACATCTGAAGATTTGAAGTATACCATGACTCGGCTGTCAGTGGATGGAGCCCAGGTTTTTATTGTCGAACACGGCTGTGCAGCTAATATCAAGGTTAATCCACTGACCATCATAATACTACTCTAGATTTATATTACGTTGTTCATATTGCACGTAAATGCAGTTCACACCCGTATTTCTGAATGAACACTTGAGTCTAAAACCAAAACTGTTTAAGGCAGGACCCATATTACTGACTGTTGAGGTAAATATTAATGTCTTTGTGTTTTTTCCAGTTGGGTGCACTGAGGTTGGCGAACTGTAACCTGCACACATCTGCTGTAGGCGAGGGCATCAGCGCTGTTCTTCAGGATGTTGTTATTACTCAGTTCATTGAGCAGCAGGAAGCGGGGAGGTTAGGCCTGCCTCCGCCCCTTCTGCGACGATCCAATTGGCTTGAGGCTGGTTCTGTGACTTTTAACCTCATCACTGCAGATGTGGCCTTGGCTGCTGACCATCCAATCAAATATGAGGTGCAGAGACACTTCCTGGAGCTCCATGACATGCAAACTAAAAGGTGCTTTATCAATTATTCAGTAAATATGTTGCATGAGTGCTGAGTGTAATGTTAATATTTGCATTAAATATGAATACATGTTTGTGATTCAGGCTGTGGTTCTTGTGGCCGGAGGAAAAATATAAGCGAAGCAGGAACAGATGTGGCTGTTTGGGTGGTTGTCGTTTCTTTGGCGGATCAAGTCGTAATCTGGACTTTTTTCGATTGGAAGAAATCACCCCTTCGTCAAGCTCTGCTTTTTCAAATTGCAGTTCTGAGACTGATATGAGCTATGGTCAATCACTGTTACAGCCTGGGGAGTGGATAATCACAAAGGAGACGCCTAAACTTCCGGATAGTATGTTGGCTTTTTTAAGCTGGATTTTCTTACACACACTTGCCTTATGTTTTTACAGTTTTTTTAGTTTTTAGTTATTTTTTTTAACTGTTGGATCGCAACGAGTTTGTGATGTCTTGACATAAACGGTGATTGTGTGGTATGGTTTCATGTTTTTTCAACAGCTAAAGCTGTCAGCGTGCGAAGGGATGTGTGTTCTCCCGCTCCACTGACTGAGTTGGAGAGACGTAGCCAGCAGTTAAGTCTACAAGTGCCTCAACGTTCTCATAGCTCTGCCTCTTCCTCAGAAGAAAATTCCTCTTCAAGCGCTGCTCTGCCACTATTGGCAGGCGAAAGAGAAAGCCCTTCTCCCTGTGCAGAGTGAGTCTGACACACACATACACATGGAGCAAATTAAATTAAACAAGATAGTTGAATACCAGCAGCTTCTAAATGTAAAGAGAGACCCTAGACTATTATTTTATTTACGGTTGACCGCTAAAAGGTTTTAAATGGCCCATTCTTGTGTATTTTGAACTGTACCTCTGTGCACATGTAGATTAAGGACTGTGATGACTGATGGGCCTGTGCCTGAAGTCCCACCACTGCGATCGCCTCTCCGGTCACCGCTCAAGCGGCAGTCGTCAGTTCAGTCAGCTCGCCTCGGCAGCACCAAGAGTCTATCTGCTGCCGTCTTTACAGAGAAGCCTCCTCCGCCTGTGGGAGTACAGTTTAGCAGCGAGGTCTCCCGGAGTGACGAGAATGTTTTGGACTCACCACGGCAGCGGCGTAGCTACGGCTCTTTCCCTTTTACACCTTCAGCAGATTCCAGCACATTCCATCAGTACCGTTCGGTAGACTCTTCCATGTCTGTGGCAGATAGCGAGGCTTACTTCAGTGCAAATGAGGACTTCGAACCAATCAGTAGTGATGAGGGGCCAGGCACATACCCAGGAAGGAAACGAAGACGGAGACAGCAAGGGCAGCTCCATATCGAACACAGCCGTACCTCAATATATCACAGTGTAGAAGGATCCCTGTCAGTGACAGAACCCCGCCCCACTCTCTTGCCTAGCCACACCTCTCAGGCATCTTTTGTCTCTGCACTTGGGTTGGAGGAAGAGGGTTCCATGGAAACGGAGAGACCGGAGTCGGGCCTCTTAACAACTCAGCCCCATCTAATGGCATGCTATTATAATTATCTGGCTCATTATCATGTTTCAAACTGGTCTGTAAAACAACCAACCAATAAGAGAACATCAAAGTCATCCCTACATCGCCCTCTTGATCTGGACACACCCACTAGTGAAGAAAGTTCTGCATCCTTTGATCAGTTGTCCATTCCATCCTTTAAGGTTGGTGACTGTACGCTTGCTAGCCTTTGTGTTAAATGTAATATCTCGCATATGAATGGCTAATGGTGATTTTTTTATTTTTCTCCTGCAGATAGTGAAAGCTGGTCTGTCTGCTAATTCTCTGTTAGACAGAGGTGTTCAGCTCATGGGAGATTTAAACAGGTAATATGAACCAGGTGCTATAGTTTACTGATGTTTGTATTAAATGCTTCCTTTGTAGTCCATATTCCATCGTGTGTGTTTGTGTTTGTGTGTTTGTGTGTTTGTGTGTTTGTGTGTGTGTGTGTGTGTGTGTGTGTTTGTGTGTGTGTGTGTGTGTGTGTGTGTGTGTGTGTGTGTGTGTGTGTGT
>JAQQZT010000039.1:21268900-21304364 GCA_030068275.1 Clarias platycephalus | reverse complement strand
TGGCACCCTGTCCAGGGTGTACCCTGCCTCGTGCCCCAAGTCTCCTGGGATAGGCTCCAGGTCCCCGCGACCCTGAAAACAAGGATGAAGCGGTATAGAAGATGAATGAATGAAATGAATAATGGTTGTGACATTTTTATCTATTTATATCTGATTTGTAAAGCAAAATAATGAGTAGGTACAGAATGGTTTTTCATGGTGGTTTTTCTCTGTTGCCATACTGGATTGCTGGATTCCACAGGTCCGCTTGATTAATTCATTTTACTGTTGTTTTTCATTGCATATCATAAAAAAAATAATATAAATAGATCATAATTTGAAATCAAAGTGAGCGAAAAAAGCACAACTGTGTTCAATAATTTTTAGTTATGTGGTCCCTCAGAGGTATTCTACTACCCCGTAACATTTAGAAAATATCATGGCAACAAATTTGGCTAAAAAAGAAACGAGTAAACTTTTTATGTGTGTTATTTATTTATTTATTTATTTATTTATTTATTTTGTTTATTTAATTTTCTTTTTTTAAATGGTGTCACAGACAGGGCACTGTGAACCTGCCTCCCCTGGAGTTCAAACCAGCCCTGATGATTGAGACTTTCAGCCTGAATGCAGTGGTGCTGGAGAAATGCATGTCTTCGATATGGGCCTCATCAGCCAGTGCACTTTCCTTTCATGAGCTGAGCCGACGACCACAGGCCAGCGTCCACTGTCACTTTACGCTGGCATGTCAGGCCATCCGGCAGCACGTGGACATGGCCCTGGTGCGCCTCATCCACCAGTTCAGCACCATGATTAACAATATCAAAGCCACACAGACAGACATCAAGCTGAGCCGCTACACAGCCGGCTCAGCCTCACCCACGCCTGCCTTTAAGACACGCCCACACGGACACTTCCGCTCCTCCGACTTCAGCCGCAGCTCACGGGGCAGTCTGAATGGGGCCGCGCGTATTGCTACACAAAAGAGCAAAAGGACCGTCTCAGGGTCAGCCACGGACACATTGACCCGAAACCGAGAGCCTCGTGGGAGGAGCTCTCTGGCCAGGTCTGAAAGACGCACGTCCCGAGTCTCACGCAAGGGGTCACGTGATGCCGCCGATCACATGACCATTCAGATGGACGACTCCGATTCCATTACGGTGTCGGAACAAAGTGAACCGTCGGCTGAGTGCTGGCAGAACATGTACAAGCTGCTCAACTTCTACTCGCTCATCTCCGACCCAACAGGAATCCTGGAGAAGAGCCAGGACAATCCACTCTCAGGTAATGGAAACCACTGTTACGTCTGGGTTCAGGTGACCCCTTTCAAATATTTAAACTAGAACAATAGTTTAAAAATCCACATAAAGGGACATGTGCCTGCCTTTAGTGAATCGTGTGGATTCCTTGCCACATACTCTTATTTGAGCATGTTTTACTCATTATAACAACCCCCAGTAATTGCTTTTAATTGCAATTTTTAAGATTGTTGACTATATCAAAAAGAAACAAAGTTGTACTGCTGAAAAATTAAAGACCTCACTCTATCATTCTATTTTTAAGTAGTGCAAAAAAGCACCTGAAACTAAATGTTAAACTTTTTTATTTTATTTTTTTTTTTTAAACAATTTTTTTGTTGTTGTTGTTCTATCAGACGGTGGGAGGAGCCCGGCAGAGCCTTCATGTCGGTTGCAGTTTGAGTCAGAGACAGAGTCTCCGCCAAACAGGACATGCCGTAGGCGGAGCTTGGTGAGCTCAGAGCCTCAGCATGTTACGCTCATTGTGTTCGGTGTGGGCATGGTGAATCGTACACACCTGGAGGCAGATATCGGAGGATTGACCATGGAGGCGGAGCTAAAGAAAATACATGGCAGCTTTACGCTGAAGGAGAAAATGAAGGGTAATGGCCAGAAATACACATCTATTAAATTAGTGACTGTGTCACCACACACACTTTAAATCATTTTATCCTCTCTGTAGATATTCTTCATCAGAAAATGACAGAAACCTGTGCATCAGCCCATATCGGTGGTGTGAACATTGTGCTTCTGGAAGGAATTACACCAGACATCCAGTCAGTATAAATTTTTAATCTATGGTTTAATCTGTGAATTTTGAAAAGTCAGCCAACCTGCTAACATTTGATATAACTGACACTTACTTCTGAACCTTTAAAACTCCTCTAATTCTATCTTAATCTATATTGATTTCTCCTAGTTTTTTCTGCGTTTCTACTGATCTTCAACAACATGCATACATGTTACACCTCACTTTTCTGCCTCTTCTGTTGTGAAGTTATTTTAAAAATATATTTTTAATTAATCACATATCCTATTATGTTTAAAGCTAACGTTGATCTATGATTTTAATATATGCAGTATTTTCACTTTGTATGCTTTGCTGGCCTGTCTTTTTTAGTTATTTTTACCAGGTCAGTTTCTATTATTTATGTTTCAGATTTGCTTGTCTTGGGAAAATCTTGGTTATTCTTAAATTACCTGTGAGGAAACTCACTCTGTCTTTCTTTTTATTATTATTTTTTTCTTTTTCCTGTTCTGTTGTTCTTTTTGTGCTGTTTTTCTGCCTCTCTCACTGGCAGACTGGAGGATTTCCCAACCTCCCCTACCAGCACAGCCAAGCAAGAGTTTCTGTAGGTTTCCTCTGTTTCTCTCTGTCTCTGTCTCTGTTCATCCCATACAAACATACATGGCATCTTTTACTTTCTTTACACATTTATTAATTCATGTGTGTCAAATATAAACCCCATGCTATTATCTTGTATAGTCTTCTATTACATGGGTGTCTAATAGTTCTAGAGTTGTTGTTTTTTTCCCCCTAGATTTTCTCCTTAATTTATTTCTATCCAATTCCCACCCATCAATAGGGAACTCCCACATTAAGGGTACTACCACCAGTCAGGGAGTGCCAAAGACGCCAACCTACCGCAACTTTTCGAATTGCTTGCTCATGCAATTATTATTATTATTATTATTATTATTTTTCAGACAGTTTGTTGTAGATTTACAGTACTGGTGTGCTTCAGATCAATATTCTTTTGCATGATCCAGTTTCGACCCAGCTTTAGCTGTTAGACAGATGGCCTCACATTTGCTTTTAGGGATATTCTAGTATACAAAGGAGTTCATGATCAACTTAGATCACTGCCCAGTTCCTTCTGGCTTCATTTTTGTTAAATAAATAATTGTAGTGTGAAAGTTACATGATGTTGTTCATCTGTGGTTGTATCCTAGCTAAATTTATTTTTGATTTTCTATTGTATTTCTATCCTAGCTAAATTTATTTTCTATTGTATTTCTTTTTTATTCATATTTATTTACTTTCATATTACGGGCGGTCGTTTATACAATGTAAAGAGTTTATACACAACCAAAACCCACCCCCCACCCAAGATTTCAGTGAATGAAAGGAGAGAATTAACATATTAATGAATTATTTATTTTAAAAAAATAATAATAATACTTATTACAATATCTAAACATGGTAATATTTGGGGAAACTCAGGCAGTTAAGTGCAGGTACTGATACACTAGTAACTTTGTTTTTCAGCAGTGGACAATAGTTTATTGGTGTTTAAACTGATTTCTAAAACTATTACAGAGCTCACCCATTATATACTAAGAGAGTAATGAAGAGGGCATGGAATGGTGTAACTTTTACATTTTCATCACTAACTGACTATTTTCCATCCCACATCTGAGACTGTAAAATACCCGTGTTCTTACCCTTTCTCATTTCCTTCGTCATGGTTGTTTCCCTGCTGACCAATGAATAATAACTTGTACTTTTTTAAAATAATCCATCCATCTATCTAAAAGTCATACAAGCCCCGGCTGAACATGTATATAATTTTACATCACTAATTATTGATGTTTGTTGTATTTTAGGACTGTGGTGAAGTGCAACATTGCTAAGTCTCAGGCTCTCTACAGTGCTCAGCGTGGGCTGAAAACCAATAATGCTGCTGTGTTTAAAGTGGGCGCCATCATGATCAATATTCCACAACACCCCGCAACGCTACATAGCATGATGGTGCGCAGCTCTCACCAGCTCTCCAAACAGATCTCGGACCTTATCCGCCAGCCTTCTAACCCGTGAGTTGAGAACAGCACGGAAGCATTCCCTGCATCACCCTGCACTCTCTAGTCTAATTCGTCTGTTTTAAGACAGTGTTTTAATATTAAGGCTTCTTTACTTAATACTATTTTTAATGCTGCTGCTGTTATTAAGTTGGATTTATTTATTACAGTCCACCCCCAAATCGGGAAGACACACCCACACCACAGCCATCTGATAAAGCCTCAAGCATTAATCAAACCCCAGTGGAGGCAAATGAGTATCCACAGCTGCCTGAAGGACTGGAGAAAAAACCAATTGTCCTGAAGTTTAGCGCCATGCTGGATGGGATCACTATTGGTGCCGCCCTGCTGCCCTCTCTCAAGGCCGAGTACAAGATGGGCAGAATGAAGAGCCATGGGATGACTGGTATGAGCAAACGCATGTTGCAGCTCAGTGTAGATGTATTTTTTTTATTTATTTATTTATTTATTTTTTACCTTTTATACATATCAGGTTGGTTACGGGTTGAAAGCGGTAGACAGAATACTATGTTAAATTCACTCGGCAATGTATCGGCTTTGGTTTGCAGGTGCCCAGACAAGGTTCACCTTTGAGCTTCCCAGCCATAAACTGTGTTTCCAGTCCAAAGTGTCTTCAGTGGATGTGTCTTCTGTGCCTCCATCAGCCAGTCTTACACTGCCACAGGTCACCATGTCGGGAGAGTACATTATACAGGAACACGAGGGCCACAGTGACGCAGCCTGGGCCCCCGATGACATGCCCATCAAACATGGCAATTATCTGCAGGGCAACTACCTGCGTTGTGTGGCTGAGGTGAGCAATTTCACTCTGAAAATAACTGTGCATCTAGTATATTTATCAAAAGAATTACAGTGGAACCTTGGATCACCACTAACTTGGTCTGCAGGAGTTCTGCAAGACCAGCAAATTTTTAAAATAAATTTGAATGAACGACGAGGGCTTGATATACGAGTAGTACGCATGTGCTTTGTCTTCCGAACGTCGTCTTACACTGTAGCCCCCTCTCCTCCTTTCCTCTCGTCTACACACACACACACACACACACACACACACACACTAACGGAAACACTGCTCTGTCGGGATTCTTTTCAAAGATAAAGTGCAGGTTAATACGTTTTATTTTTACTATATATTTTGTATTCATAATTTTTATATGATTTTTTTCTGGATTGTGGAATGAATCATCGGAGTTTCCATTATTTCTTATGGGGGAAATTCGCTTTGATGTACGAGTGTTTGATATGCTAACTTGCTTCCAGAACAAATTATGCTCACAATCCAAGGCTTGACTGTATTTATCAAGCTTATTTTTACATGCCTAGAAGTTAAATATTTTTCAGGTATGTAGTATGTTAATCGTATATGATATGATTAGTCATATAGAGATGTAAGGCCAGTCAGTGAGCTGTTAATAAATATATATTTAATTTTTTTTTATCTGACAGATTGGCTCATTTGAACATAGCCTAACCACAGACCTGCTAAATCACTTGGTGTTCCTTCAAAAGGTCTTCATGAAGGAAGTTAATGAGGTCATCCAGAAAGTCTCAGGTACCCTGATGTTATTGTCAAATATAATCAAAAATCATAATGATTAACTGACTGTTGAATTAAAGCTTGTGTGTGTGTGTGTGTGTGTGTGTGTGTGTGTGTGTGTGTGCAGGTGTTGAACAGCCCATTCCTTTGTGGAATGAACATGATTTGTCCACTGATGGAGACAAACCTAAGATCCTGCTCTATTCCCTTAACTTAATGTTTAAGGTACCTTACATTTAATGTTCTCTGAAGATCCTATTATTCAGTGTTGGGGGTTAATGTTGGTATTCCCTTTTTCAATCCATCATAAAGCTTGTTAAATTAAAATAACTTAACACAGGTAATATTTGACTAATTTTAGGGAATCCAGATGACAGCCACCACTCCCTCCATGAGAGCTGTGCGCTTTGAGACCGGATTGATTGAACTGGAACTGTCCAATCGTATTCAGTGCAAGTCCACACCCACAGGAAGCAGCTACCTAAAGCTATTTGGAAAATGTCAAGTGGATTTGAATCTTGCACTTGGACAAATTGTTAAACACCAGGTTTTCTGTTTAACTCGCACTACTCCAGATGTGTATATTTAAATCCATTAACTTAATTTAATAATTTTGTCATTAATTGCACCCTCTTACTTGCCCTTTGTCTTAGGTTTATGAGGAGGCAGGGTCTGATTTTCTTCAGGTGGCGTATTTCCGGACTCGGATTGGCTTGCGCAATGCTCTGCAGGAGGAGATCAGTGGATGCTCTGACAAAGAAGCTGTGCTTATCACACTCAACCGGCCAATAGTATTTGCCCAACCAGTGGCATTTGACAGAGGTACTGTAAGCCTTAATATATTAAAACTTAATATATAAATTTTATAGATAATTTCATATATTTGCACACAACTAAAAATCCTCTACTACCATTTCTTTATTCCATCATAAGTATGGGGATTTTTATTTTAGTTTATAAAATTTTTATTACCACTTCTGGTCTAAAATTAATACTATGTTTAAAAGTCATGGCCTGCAATTTATTGGTTTACTCAGTGGGTTCACTAATATTTGTTCAGTGCTGGTAAATGTCAGATGTTTGTTGAATGTGTTTATCTGTGAAGAAATAAGTTACTGTACGCAGAGCACCCGATGAAGTCTTGTGCAGTTTTTAAAGCCTCAACCGCTTACCAGAAACATATCATAGGATGATGGATATTTTAGTATTTGTTGCTTGCCATTCAATAAAAGGTGAAAAGTTGGGCGTGATGTTCTATCAGATGCTTTTACATTAAATGTCACTGAATTGAGCATGGGAAATAGAATATTTTTTTACTCTTTTTTTTATTTTATTATTTTTTATTTTATTGTCACGTGATGGCCCTTTCCTGTCTGACAGGAATGACATTTCATTCTTGTGTGTTTCAGCTGTGCTGTTCTGGTTAAACTATAAGGCAGCATATGATAACTGGAAAGAGCAGCGGCTGGCGTTAAACTCGGATATCCACATGGCCACTAAAGAGGTGGTGGACAAACTACCAGCGATTCAGCAGACCAGCGTCCAGGCCTTCAGTACTCTCTTCCTGCAGCTGACCGTTAATGACTTGGGCATCTGCCTGCCCATCACCAGCAGCTCGCAGGTACAAGACACACAGTTTTTCTATGAAGGAATTGTTCCCAGAATGAAAGTTATTATTGATCATGCTGTTCTTTATTATTATTATTTTTTTTATTCTGCTCTCATCTAGACAAATCACAGTTTGGATTTTGACACTGGCTCGGCCTTGGTACTGACTATAGAAAGCACTCTGATCACGGCCTGCTCGTCTGACTCCTTGGTTAGTAAAGGACACTTCAAGAACTTCTGTATCCGTTTTGCTGAGGGTTTTGAGACATCATGGGATGACTGGAAGCCTGAAATCAGAGGAGATATGGTCATGAATGCCTGTGAGTAGCAATGTAGTAATGTTTTATAATGTGAACACATAACGGAAACTATGCGAGTGGAGTAGCCCAAGTGTGAGCAAGCTTTGTGTTTTCAGGTGTTGTTCCTGATGGAACATATGAAGTCTGCTCACGAACTACAGGCCAAGCCTCTGCAGGTAGGCATACAGTGTGTGTGTGTGTGTGTGTGTGTGTGTGTGTGTGTGTGTGTGTGTGTGTGTGTGTGTTGCTGACCGTGTGTACATATAATCTTATCTGATGGCAACCTATTCATTATGCAGAGAGCAACAGTGCAGGAACTTGGACCCTAAATGTTTTGTGGAAGATGTGTGGGATAGATGTGCACATGGACCCCAATATCGGCAAGCGCCTCAACGCCTTGGGGATCACCCTCACGTCACTGACTGGCGAAGAGGACGCAGATGACATTGCAGATCTGAACTCGGAGAACATGGCTGACCTGTCAGATGAGGATGAGAGTGATGACATGTCCCCCACTGTCCACATGGTCAGTACATTCAGTCTTCAGGAACAGCGCTGGTTCTGTCTGCTGGATGTCACAGTTGTATTTAGTTTATTTGATGCTTTGATGCCAGTTCTTTTTGTGCTCTTATCCCTCTGTGTTTATAGTGATATGGGAATCTCTGTCAGCGCACTTTTCAAAAAGTGTTTGAATGCATTTATGTTTGTGAGAAGTGTGTTTGGTCTAGCTGTGTGTGTGTGGCCATTGTTTACAGTGTGTGGATGGGGATGCCAGCCCCAGACTCTCATTCAGGAAGCGGCTGGTGAACAGCATTCTTGGTCTTAACCCTATGCCGTCCCCTCACTCACCTTCATCATCTTCTGAGTATCGGGATGTTTCCACTGGAAGCTCAATCACTCGTGCCAAGTCGAGGAGTGTTCGACTACCTCCTTCTGCCAGTGCACAAAGATCTAGACACCCTAGACCCCTATCATGGGGCTGTGTATGTACAATAGAGTTCTCAGCTGGCTGGCTTCCTCTCTCTTTTGACCTGTCTCACTCTGCATCTTTATCCCCTGCATCTGCGTTGCTCTCGGGTGGAAGATTGTTTGAAAACTAAACAACATAATCAAAAATATGGTGAATGATCATTATGGATAAATGATTTCTTTATACAAACTCCATTTTGGACATGTTTTTCTTATATTGAATCACTTTGAGCTCAATTATTTCACCAGTGAAATTGAATGGGCACTATTGCAGGTGTCCAGACAGTGGAGCTGTAGGGGCAGGTTTGACTTTTTTCTGGACCTTCTTACTCTTGTCTGACATCTGACCCTTCTTATTCTGACAAATGGGTGACCAATCTCGTTTTGGTACACCATTCCCACCAGTCCTAGAGGGTCAAAGGGGTATGCTTCAGTGTGATTGTGTGTGAATGGAATATTTTTCAGTAATAAGTGTGTGTAGAGTGTGCTGGTGTTTTGTTTATAGTGTTTTGGTATGATGAGTGCTTGTCAAAAGCTTTAGCATGCACCTTACTTAGGAGCATTGTGTTTTGCTCTGGGGTTGTGATTTTGGGGTTTGCTTTCTTTATGCATGCATGTGCCAAAAAAAGAAACAATGCATTAGTTTTTGATATTGACTTAATATTGATCATCGTCTTCTTTGTCCAGGAGGCCATTGACCCACGCAGACAGGCTGTAACGGGTAATCAGATCATTGATGCCCGAGGACGCAAATTCACTAAGCGCCTGGTGGACATTAGAGAACTTAATGAGCAAGCCAGAGTCATTGACGACCTTAAGTAAGACTCTTACAGAATCAATAGATTAAACCCATCAGTGAGCTTGATGTATAAAAGAGCACGCTGTTTTTTTTTTCTTTCTTTCTAAGGAAACTGGGAGCAAGTGAGGGTACAATAAATCAGGAAATCCAGCGCTACCAGCAGTTGGAATCTGTTGCGGTAAATGATATCCGACGCGATGTGCGCAAGAAACTCCGCCGATCGAGCATGAGGGTGAGAAACCCTCCATTTTTAGTCATTATTATTATTATTATTATTATTATTATTGCTTGTTCTTATAGCTATGTCTGCATTCTAAATAAACAAACCACTTCAATCACTGTTACAGGCTGCGTCTCTGAAGGATAAATGGGGTTTGGGATACAAGCCGAGTTATAACAGGTCAAAGAGCATCTCAGCTGCCGGGAGACCAGCCATGAAGAGGATAGAGAGGCAGAGGTACGCACACTTATTTAATGTAATATTAGTTTGACCTGGTTAACTTAATGTGGACATATCCATGTTGTTTTCACCAGGTCAAGCTAATATTACATTATATTTGTTTTGTGAATTGTGATCTTGCGTATCTGTCCTATGTTAGTTCCAGACTGGGAGATGTGGAGGATCTGCCAGACATTAAAGTGGAAGCAGCATCTCCAGGGCCAAGGGTTACTTTCAATATCGACACGGTAGTATGTCTTAATATTGTTAAACCAGTCTGTGCTATAAAATGTCTGTTTGTTTTATGTGATAATTGTCCATCTTAATTTTTTTCTTTTTGTGATCGTTAGCATGTGTCATTTATTATTTTTTTCTTCTTCTCCGTACTACATATAGTTTGCAAATATGTAGAAATTAACTTGTGTGACACACACAAACACTTGCACGATCACAATTCATATGCACACGTTTCTACCTCCAGTGGTTCTTTGTTTAACTATTATTTAATTTCTACATGTGCCCAGTGTGTACGTCATGTTCTGAGAGGTTCTTTATTTTTTTTACTTTTGTTGTCCGAACCTTTACTGCACATGCCCACAAACCGGGTCTTTCATTTTTGTATGGGTTCTTTATGCGTTTATTTATGTTTAAGATGAATAATGTGGCCCTGGACACTCGTCAAACTCTACTTCTGCCCCCCCAGAGTCCAGTCGACTCTGTCTTTAAGGTACTGCCTTGTTGTTGAAATCTGCTGAAACCCAATCACAGATCTCTGTAGAGTAAAAATGGAGCTGCCGCATGTCTGATCTGGCCTCTGGTTTACTTCTGCCTGTCTACAGCAGCACAAAAATGAAATGTTACTTTTTCTTACTCTTTCAAGCACACATACGCACACAGACAAACAAACTGGTGTTGGTGTCACCCTGTTTAGTCTTTCTGGTTGATTATTGTGTATTCTATGTCTCTTGAACGCAACTTGTATTGCTGCGCTGTTGCATCTTACCATTTCTGTCTTTTCATTTATCTGTCTTTTCATTGCTTCATCCCTCTCTCCTCCGTTGGGTTGCAAAAAGTGCATGAATTTGGGGAACAAAATGGTTGATGATACTAACCTGGTTGTAAGAGCTCAACAGATTCAGTTACCATTAGCACTTATTTTGAGCTATAGAATTCTTAAATATATATTTCATAAAATTTAATCATAAAAGTAAAATTATATTACTTTTATTTTAATGCAGTTGGGAGCCTCTATTAGACACGATTAATACTCGTGAATGAGCAAAGTTTAGGTTTAAAATCTAAGACAGTGTTTGTATACAGCCAAACCCTGTAGATGCACCCCTGTATCCCCTTTCAGGACAGGTTTAGTGCAGAAGTCTGGAGAGATTTGTAGATAATTGGATGAGTAGATTCTCTGACTGTTGACTCTCAATGGTTGTTAAAGTTCCCGGAGGAGACAGAGATGGACTTGTTGTCTGTCGCCACTGATGATCCTGCTCGCCATTATCCATCATGCTCAGTGTTCAGTACGCCCAACACACCCGAAGTCTTCTCACCCAGCATTCCCTTCCAGCCTGATGACAGTCGCCGCGACGACTTGTCCACCTCTTCGTCTGAAGACTCTGACAAAGATGATGAGTTTGATCGTGAGAGACCACACACCTACCCTCGCCGGGCAGGGTGAGCTCCGCATTCCAAACACTGTTGCAGTTAGACGTTTAACTGCAACATAGACTCTTCATGAATGTGAATGTTTTGATAGTATTGGCCTCAAAGTAATTTCTTTTAACTTTTTTTTAAAAGTGCAATACCTTCCTTAAAGTGAAAATAATTAATCGTTAGCATCTTTAATAGAAAACAATCCTTTTTTTTTTTTTCATTTTTTTTTTTTCTTGTATCAACTCAGGGTCAGAATTATACATACAGCACATCTAATATAGCCATCAACAAGCTTTTGGCAAAATTCTAGTTGGATATTTGCCCACTGTTCTTGAGGGATTTGTTGATTTCTTTGTTTTACACACAGTCTAAAACTTTTTGACCAGTCCAACAATTGTTAGACCTGAACTTGAAATCTGCAGATGTTCGGAAATGGCTCCAAGAGATATTCCTGAACTGTTTAAATCTACCACACCCGTTGCACTGAGCTCTCATTGTTCTCTGTGATTGTCAGTCCAGTGAGTCAAGCAAATATTTTTTTATAGTGTGTTATCACAGAGAAGCTACCAACTGCAGACAATCATGATCACTAGTTAAGAGGTCTTGAGCTTGGTGAATTTAAGGATTTTTTCAGCACCACTGAATTTATAATCTATAAAAAGTCGGTATGTATAGTTTAGAGCTCGTATGTATAATTTAATGTGTAAGGGAATTAATCTGCAGTCCAGAAGGAGCAGGTACTGTACCTGAAATAAAGAACCTACCAAAACATACTGCGTGGTTTTGAAAAACTCGTTGAAAAAGTTTTATTTTTATTTTTTTTAAGTTTGATTAAAATATGGTTGGGTATAGATACTCTATTTTCTCTAACTCCGTATTGCATGCATCTGTGTTGCTCAGAACCTCTCAGAAGAAGTCATCAGCGTTAGCAGCACTGTTTAGCGAGCGGTGGCCGTCCACGCCTCCTCAACGTGGAGCGGTGACTCCACCCACTGAGAGAAACATTGACTTTGAGCTTGACATACGTGTGGAGATTGATAGTGGCAAGTGTGTGTTACACCCCTGTGCTCAGCTGCTTGAACATGAGGAGGGGGCAATGCGCAGGTAAGTATAATTCAGGCAATGCAGAAGGTACATTTGAATCGTTGGGTGTTTTTAAAGCATTCTTCTTTTCTCCCTGTAGAGGTTGTGATCGAAGCTCACGTAGTTTGGATCAGGAATCTCCTCCGAAGAGGCGGAAATTGCAGCCCAGCTTCACCTCCAGCTCCAGCATGCTGAGTGCTAAAAGAGTGCCTTCCTCTCTCCAGGGCAAGAGCAGTGACATTGAGACCACCATCTTCTACATTCCTGGAGTTGACGTCAAGGTCAGCAGCCACAAACTACCAAACGCGCATATGAGTTAATGTTAAATCTTGCATGCACAATGCATAAATATAATTTGCTTAAGAGTCAAATACTTCTTTTATCCAATAATTAGGGTTACGTTTCTGTTTATACACTGTGCCTGTATTTAGTTGGTACTTTATAGCTCATTAGATGTTAACCATGTCTTTGCAGCTTCATTACAACTCTAAGACCCTGAGGAGTGACTCACCCAACACCTCACGAGGCACATCTTTACCCCGAACCCTCTCTAAAGAGTCCAAGCTGTATGGTATGAGAGACCTGCCTGGCCCTGCGACCATGGCCCCTGGCAAGACTAACACACTCTTGTCCCCTCCACTCCCTCCTCCCCCTCCTCTTCCCTCAGGTACACACATTTTCTGTTTCATTTCTGTCTGTGTGTGCACCGGGCGGTCCATGTGCATGTTCCCTATCTGGTTAGCCTGGAGCATGGCACACAGTGTAGAGCTTGGCTTCATCCCTGAATAAGTTCACTGCTTATCCATATATGGCTCTTCTTTACCAGCTTCTTTTTATTTCTTTATATACTGTACATGTGTACGGGTCATGTCTTGTCTTTGACCAGTATCTGTGTTGGTGTGTGCTGTTAGTGTGTGAGTGGCACAGTATGGCATTGACTGATGTGAATGCACTCTCACAAGCTGTTTCATTGTGAACTGGAATCATATTTCCCCAATAAATCCTGAGTTTGCCAATTAAAAGGAGGAACTTTCTGACACTTTGCGGCTTTCTCTTTTCTCTCAGAGTTTTAAGATGTAGTTCCATGCTCTGCTTGATAAGGGTGCATGTATGCTTTGAAACCCTTGGTCCCTGCTTTCTTAATAACTGGACCTGCACAAATTGTGTGTGTGTATATGTGTGTGTATATGTGTGTGTGTTGTTCAGTACATCTCTTATTATAAATTATTGTGGGTATTTGTGTGTAGCTAAAGGCAAGGCAAGTGGTGGTACGAAGACTGCCAAGTTGTATGCATGGGTGGCCCTGCAGACTCTTCCAGAGGAAATGGTCATTAGCCCTTGTCTGTTGGACTTCCTTGAAAAAGCATTGGAAACCATACCAATTACCCCCGTGGACAGGAACTATACAGGTATGTACCTATACAACATGATAAGAAAAACGTTGTGTACTCTAGTTTATGTAAAGGTTAGATTCATTTATTAGAAAATGAATGAATTTGTTTCGTGTTGGTAGCAATGACTGCACCAGAGGAGGATGTCGGGCACTTTGACTCTGTGGATCCGCTGGAGGAGTCTCAGGTCTCTCTGGTATCATCCTCTACCTCTCCATACTCTTCATTTCCCGTGGATGTGGTTGTCTATGTTAGAGTGCAGGTAAATACAAGCAAGCAGCTGCCATATAAGCACATTTGTTTTTGTTTTTTTCCCCAGAGGATGCATTTGGGTATGCTAGGAGTAGTATTATACTGATTGATATAAGTATTTGGACTGCTTACTAAAATGCTTAGTGCTTTTTTTTTTTTTTATACAGGTGTTTTAGCTGTCCTGTGAGTTTGTATTTTTAATCAAATCTGCCTATTCTTGTTTAGCCATCTCAGATCCGGTTCAGCTGTCTGCCTATGTCTCGAGTGGAATGCATGCTGAAGCTGCCCTCTCTGGACCTCGTCTTCTCCTCCAATAGGGGTGAGCTGGAACTTCCCGGCTCTACCCACCCAACTGAAACTCAGCACACGCCCTCCTCCACGCCTCCCTCTGTGCACAATAACCTCCGAGTGCCTGGAAGCAAAGGTAGGAGTATCCACCTGGTCTGTGAAGGTGTAGGTCAGGGGTCGGCAACCTTAAACACACAAAGAGCCATTTGGACCCGTTTCCCACAGAAAAGAAAACACCGGGAGCCACACAACCTAAAATGAAGACAACACTGCATATATAGTTTTTTTTATTTTAATTATTTATTTATTTTAAACCTTTATGCTATGTATAAAAAATCTATAGTGTTGCATTTATGAAATAAGCTCAATACATCGCGCGCTGGTGGGTGTCGCACATCAGCGGTTGTGACGCATATTTTGAGCGTCATGTTTTTATCTTAATGTTACAACATAACCATAATCTCAAATTTAGCGTTACATTTAAAAAAAATAATAATAACGAAGTAAAATAAAATGAAAGAGCCACATGCGGCTCCAGAGCGGCGGGTTGCCGACCCCTGGTTTAGGTAATTATGCATAGCTTTTTCCATGATAAATTCTAACCATATGTAATGGTTCCTTTTATCAGGTCCACCCTTGGGTTTGGGCAGCCCTCTGGGGCGGAGTCGACATAGCAGTAGCCAGTCTGATTTGTCAGGCCCGACCACTAACTCCTCTGGGCTGAGTTTTACGGCGTGCATGTCAGACTTTTCTCTCTACGTGTTCCATCCGTACGGAGCTGGCAAACAGAAGTCTGCTGTGACTGGACTGCCACCTGGCCCAGGACCGCTGGGTAGGTGACAAATATAGAAGTGATAGAATACACTCATGGACCACTTTATTAGGAACACTGGCCCTCAATGTGCTAGGAAAATGGATATAAATTCTTTGGTATATATATTTCACAAGATGTTTGAGACTCTGGTCCCAGTTGACATGATTGCATGAGATTTTTCAGGTGTGCTTAAATGCTATAAATCACCCATTTTACCACATCACAGAGCTCTTCTACAGAATTCTGATCCGGTGACTGGGAAGGACACTGAAGAACATTGACCTCATTCATTATCATTGAGATTAATTTTGCTTTGTGGCTCAAGTGTCAAGAAAACATTCCCCACACCATTACCCCACCTTCACTAGCCTGGACTGATGCCACAGTTTGGCTTCATAAATTCTTACTGTTGGCACCAAATTCTGACCTTGCCATCTGTGTGGCTCAGCAGAAACTGAGATCCATCAGATGAGGCCACTTTTTTCAGTCTTAGGCTGTCTAATTCTGTGGAGCTGGTGCCCCCTGGAGCCTCAACTTTCTTTGTTTCCATCTGACAGAAGTTAAAGTGGTTGGTCTTCTACTGTTGAAGCCCATCCATCCCAGTGGTCGATGTGTTGTGCATTTAGAGATTCTTTTCTGCCCCCTTCAACTGTGCAGCATTGTTATTTGACTTACTGTAGCCTTTCCGGTCAGATTGAACCAGATTGGCCATTCAAAGCATTTAGATCTGCAGAACTGCAGGTCACTGGATGGTTTTGTTTTATCACACTGTTCTTCTTACACTCTTGATACTATTGTAAAGATCACCGTTTATAAACATAACTGCGTGAGTGAGATATGATCGGTACAGGTGTTCCTAATAAAGTGCATAGTGAGTGTATATTTTATACCATACAGAATTCACAGAAGCCATTACAGTTGAGTCACTGTGCCCTTATAAGCATTATAGCTGTTGTATGTTCTTGTGTTAGGAGCTGTAGAAGAGGAAAGCACATCTGTGACTGGCAGGAAGGATTCACTCTCAATTAACCTGGAGTTTGTTAAAGTCAGTTTGTCCAGGATGAGGCGTACAGGATATCCTGCCTTTTTCGACACGTCCAGTGCCAGCAAGGCGGGCAAGATGGACACCACCCTCATTAACATTTCAGGTGCATTAACACTATCTAGTCTTCCATTGTACTCATGTGATGAATCGTATTCTACCATTAATTTATTGTAATGTTCATTAACCATGTAAGAGATCTGAGATGGGATGTGTGTTGTTATTTAGCGGTATGTGATATTGGCTCGGCCTCCTTTAAGTATGACATGAGACGCCTTAGTGAGATCTTGGCCTTCCCGAGAGCCTGGTATCGTCGCAGCATCGCTAGGCGACTGTTCCTAGGAGATCAGACCATCAATCTACCAGGTCAGACCATGGTGTCCTGGGTCTCTCTCATCTTTGTTTCCATAGAAATGCCACTAACACTTTTTTTTTTTTTTTTTTTTTTTTTACACACACATGTCTGTCCAACTTTTAGCATCAGGTCCAGCCACCCCAGACTCGGCAGAGAGTGTAGCTCAGCACCTGTCTCCCGAGTCAAGCCGGAAGGCATACTGGAGGACTTGGGACAGCCAGTCAGCCCAGCACACCTCTTCCAGTGTATTTAATGATTCCACCCCACCCAGCCACACACACCTCAAATCTCCTGCTACAGGACGCTCCCGCAGTGTGTCTGACTCCTCGGCACCTCGTAGAGGTACAGAAAAACATATGTTTATCTTTAGTGAAACATATGGGTGTTATTAGTTTAATAGTGTTGTTTTTTTTCCCTCAGCAGACTCTGTAACCAAGACATCCACTCCTTCTGTCCGTAACAACAAGGCAACAGCCCAGCAGGGATCACCATGGGAGACACTGGTGGTGTTCGCCATCAACCTCAAACAGCTAATCGTACAGATGAACATGAGCAACGTCATGGGCAACAACACGTACGAGACCAACTTTAAAGCACACTCTACACTCCTGCATTTATACATTAATACTCAATTGATGGTCTTCCACATAATAAAATATGAATAATAAAAAGGATTAAAACACTAGGAGAAAAATAATGTTTGAGATGATGTCATGTCTCTGTCCTTTATTCCACAGCCAGCATTTTTGATTTATTTATTAAAGAATCATATGTTGTACAATTTAACCCTTTGTAGTTGTGGAATATTCAGGAAGTAAGTTAGTTCCAAGATTAACACATTTTTAATCACCTTTATAAACATGCGCGTCTCATTAATTATTCTTTAACGTTAAGAGACGAAAAACATTCACAGAGAAATCTCAAAGCCCACTATGCTAAAAACGTGTGAAAGAACATGAAGGAACATTTTAAGCTATTGCTGTTTCAATGTCCAGATGCTGAAGACTTAAACCAAAAATGCTAAGTAAAATGATCCTCAAGGTTTCAGCATAACAATCACAAATACAGTCATGTCAGCATCCGCCATACCTTATAGTCCGTTAAGATAGAAATGAGAATAAACACGCACGCAAAAACATAGACGCACAAAATGCACAATGCAACACAATACAAGTCTGCTGCTTCAAAGTTTTTACCTAATTATGTCAGATGTTACTATGGTATATTGAAGTATAATTACAAGCATTTCATAAGTGTGAAAGGCTTTTATTGACAATTACATAATTTCTATGCAAAGATTCATTACTTGCAGTGTTGACCCTCCTTTTATAAGACCTTTGCAATTCGCCCTGGCGTGCTGTCAATCAACTGCTGGGCCTGACAGCAGTCTGTTCTTGCATAATCAATGCTTGGAGTTTGTCAGAATTTTTTTTGTCCACTTGCCTCTTGATAGACCGTTCCCATTGAGAACTTGTGGTCAGAGGAGTTTCCTATCCATGGACCCATAATTTCGATGTTTTGTTGCCCGAGCTACTTAGTTATCACTTTTGCATTATGGCAAACTGTTCTTGGATGGTTGGGAGAAGCTGCTCTCTGAAGATGTTTTTGTACCTTTTTTTTTTTATTCATGGCTGTGTTCTTAGGCAAAATTGTGACTGCATAAACTTAATGTAATTGTCAATAAAAGTCTTTGATGCTTATGAAATGCAAGTAATTATACTTCAGTATACCATCTGACAAAAAGATCTTAAACCACTGAAGCAGCAGACTTTGTGAAAATGTATATTTGAGTCATTCTCAAAACTTGTACAGCTAAATTTAGTTGTGTTTGTGTGTGTATAGTTGGACAACCAGTGGTTTGAAGAGTCAGGGGCGTCTGTCAGTGGGCAGTAACAGAGATCGGGAGATCAGCATGGCCGTGGGTCTAGGACGCTCCAAACTAGATTCTAAAGGAGGAGTGGTGGGAGGAAACATAGACGTCAACACACTCGAGATGGTCTGTAAGTACATACCTCAAGCATTTCAGAAGAACAAAGTCTTCATACTCCTCCTGGCACATCAGTGTTGTTTAAAAAGATGTGCATTTTAATTGTGAAATTGTGCCCCAAGGTCATTTATTCTGAAACATTTTATTTATTTATTTTTTATTCATCAGAACCTATCAGCTTTTTTTAAATTAAAGCTTTAATCTGTGTTTGCTGAATATTCAGCAAACACAGTCGTACTGTACTAAACCTGGTAACATTTCTTTCTTTGTTAAATGTTTATAGCACATATTTCCGAACACCCCAACCAACAGCCAAGCCATAAGATTCAGATCACCATGGGCTCAACGGAGGCGCGGCTTGACTACATGGGCTCCAGCATCCTGATGGGGGTCTTCAGTAACGCCGACCTGCAGCTGCAGGATGAGTGGAAGGTCAACCTTTGCACCGAGGCCAGCCTATCAGAGAAAAGGTAGGCTCCTCATACATTGTGATCTGCTTGAGCTTTAATTGTTTGTATAGTTAAATAAAATATGACCCTCATACAATTTTACATACATTATCCTCGTGTGTGCGTTTGTGCGTGTCACTCGCAGTGAGATCTTTGTGCATGGAGACCTGCAGTGGGATATCTTCCAGGTCATTATCTCTCGATCCACCACTCCTGATTTGATCAAGATCGGCATGAAGCTGCAGGAGTTTTTCACTCAGCAGTTCGACACAAGCAAACGCGCTCTGTCCACCTGGGGTCCAGGACCCTACCTGCCCCCCAAAACATCTGTGCCCAATGTGGACAAAGGAGGAGCTGACCTCTGTAAGTGTGTGAGAGGGTATGTGAGAGTGTGTGTTTGTGTCTGTGCAAGATTGTGTGTGTGTGTGCGCGAGAGAGAGTGCAAGTATGGGGGTGTGTGAGTATGTTGGTGGGATGTGTGGATGAGGGTATGTGAATGTATGTTTGCTGTGTGTTTGTGGGTGGGGTGGTGTGTGTAAATCTGTTGGTGGTGTGTGTGAATCTGTTAGTGGGATGTGTGGGTGTGGGTATGAGAACGTATTTGATTGTATGGGTGTGGTTGTGTGTGGGTGTGTGTTTGCAGTTTGTGTGTTGTGTGTAAAACACATTAATTCTGCAGTATATGGTTTCTATTATCTATTCCGCCTGCAGTTCGTGGTTTAGTTTCACTCTGCAGGGCTTTAGTCAGACTTCAGCCTGTCACATGACACCACAGCGCCCTGCCGGATTTAGATAGTTTACAGAGTTTGTGAGTATCTCCTGTCTTTAATTCGTTCCTAGATATGGATGCGGCGCATCATCGGCACTGGCCTGCTGTGCTGAAAATGGTGGCCGGCTGTCACATCTCGCTGTTCCAGATGCCTCTTCCCGAGGATGCCGTGCAGCTCGGGGGCTCGATGAGTCTCCATGGAAACCACATGACCTTGGCGTGTTTCCACGGACCCAATTTCCGCTCCAAATCGTGGGTTCTGTTCCACCTTGAGGAGCCCAACATCGCCTTCTGGACTGAAGCTCAGAAGATCTGGGAGGATGGTAGTGTAACGTGATGGTGTTAAGTTTATTTAGCGTAGTGCTACCGATGGAAAACACTGTCTATGACTTGCTTATTCCCCCTCTCTCTCTCTCTCTCACACACACACTCTCTCTATCTCTCTCTCTCTCTCTCTCTCTCTCTCTCTCTCTCTCTCTCACACACAGGTTCCAGTGATGACTCCACCTATATTGTGCAGACTCTAGACTTTCACCTTGGACACAACACAATGGTGACCAAGCCATGTGGTGCACTAGAGAGTCCCATGGCAACCATCACTAAGGTAACCCGTCGTCGCCACGAGAACCCACCTCACGGAGTGGCCACAGTCAAGGAATGGTTCAACTATGTCACAGCCATGAGGCACGAAGGTAGAAAACCTCACCTAGATTATATGCTTAGACTAGTTAATTATTTGTGTGTTTAGGGGAAAAGTAGCCTGAGCAAACTGTTAGTGTAATTAGAAATCTAAACCGGTTAGGGTATTTTATTATACGGTTGTTTCAGATTTATTATGATTTTTAGACATGTTTTGACATTTGAACTTTGAACTTTATCAACAACTGTTTCAGCAGCATACAAACTTGTCTACATTGTTAAAGCATTCATTGTGTAAGTGTGTGTGTGTGTGTGTGTCTGCAAGCCAGTAAGATGATGTTGGAAGCTAGATTGTTGACTTGCATCTTATGGATGTTGGCAAGTTTAAAGCTAATCTGAATCTCCTCTAATCACTTTACCATCCACTTTAATAGGAACACCTGCTCGTTATCGTGGGCATAGACATACTGGACAGATACGATTTAAGGGGTAAAACTGTCTTAAAACCTTTAAGTCTTCAACCTGTCTAGTTTGTGAGACTCCATGTAATCGTGTAATGAAATTCTCGCCATGGTCAGAGTCACAGAGAGCACTTTTTTCCATTCTGATCTTTGCTATGAACCATAACTGTGGCTCTTGACCTGTATAGTCATGATTTTATGCTGATTAAAGAACTGTGAATGTGCATGTGACTGGGTGTTCCTAATAAAGTGAATGGTGTGTGTGTTTGTGTCAGAAGGTTACATACACTCATCATGAATATGATGGCAATATTGTGACATACTGAACTGGCCTTCCTTTTTAATTTGCCAAGCTTAAGACTCTTAACTTCCTGTTGGTGATCATGGCTGACTATATATGGTAACTTCTCTGTGCCAAGATAAA
This sequence comes from Clarias platycephalus, assembly GCA_030068275.1. Lineage (NCBI taxonomy): Eukaryota > Metazoa > Chordata > Actinopteri > Siluriformes > Clariidae > Clarias > Clarias platycephalus. The sequence goes on along the minus strand of JAQQZT010000039.1, from coordinate 21,283,003 downwards.
AAGGGTTTGTTTGTCAGCACAATTTGATTGACCAATGGGAAAGTAAAAGCAGCTCAGTGCAGATCTGAGAAAGAGAATGATGCACTTACGGGTAGAAATCTATGGTGGAGCCATTTCTCAAAGATCAGGACAAACAATTATATGCGAGTACAAGTTATTAGGAGGTGTTGCCACATTTGTAAGGTGGTGTAGCGTCATGCCTTGGAGCTATTTTCAGTTCACAAAGTAAATGGAATGGAATAATGAAGTAAAAGTCTTCAGCATACCATAGATGGTTTGAAGCTTGGATAGAGCTTGGTGTTTTAAACACACATCAAAGTTGGTTGTGGATTGCTTTAAGCAGCCCAACATTAAATGCTGGATCTGTAACACTATAGAAAAAGCATCTGCTAAAGGTGAAACTTGCAAAGGCAAATTGAAGGCATGTTCAACCAAATAGTGTGCTCCAGGTATAATTTTGACCCTGTGTTGATTCCTAAAAAGCCTAAGACTCTCTCTCTCTCTCTCTCTCTCTCTCTCTCTCTCTCTCAGAGCTGAATCTGTTGCGTAATGTGGATGCTAATAACTCAGACAGTGGAGCTGCTGCTAAAAGCTCAAGTCTTCTGAGTGGTTTTCGTGGTTCATCCAGCTACAACCATGAGACTGAGACCATATTTGCGCTGCCGAGGATGCAGCTTGAATTCAAATCTATCCATGTTCAAGACCCAGAGGAGCCTTCGCTCAGCGGTATAGCCACAGCTCATAGCTTACTGAAAACATTAATTTAGGAGACAAGCTCCTGTTGTGGTTAAGAGATTATATCTAACCTCTGTGTGTATGTTTGTGTGTAGACCCTAACAGCAAGCCCAAAGTGGAGTGCAGCGTAGTGACTGAGTTCACCGATCACATCTGTGTTACCATGGACGCCGAGCTCATCATGTTCCTGCATGATCTGGTTTCTGCATACCTAAAAGAGAAAGAAAAAGGTGATGGATTTCTTATTAGCAGTCACATCAAATCTCTCAGATGTTAAGGATAGAGTCTATAGGTTTTACTGTATTATTTCGACACATTCAGCTATAAAGAATAGTAGCATACTACAAATGAAGGTGCATACTGAGTACGTGACTGAATCGATCTGTTTGTGTGTGTACGGCAGCACTGTTTGCTCCACGCATTTCAGCGTCACGGCCGGGTCAGAAGAGCCCCACAGCGCAACAGGAGAACGGCTCAGATGACAAGGAGAAGACTAAAGAAGACGGAGTGAACTACACAACTGTGGACTGGAGAGAGTTTCTGTGTAATACCTGGCACCTGGAGCCCACACTCAGGTAACTAAACACTGCTCATTCTCACTAATTCTGTCTTCACTTAAAACTAGGGATGAACAATCTGCAGATAGGGTATTTAAGTAAACAGTCAGGTCCATAAACATTTGGATATTTACGATCTAATTATTTTAGCTGCCACAGAGTAAAGTAGTTCAAATTTAAATTAAGAATTCAAACTCCATGAGCATTTTCAGATGAAACGTTTCAGCTATAATTTGACTCCGATTCTCTTTTATGGCCCAAAAATCTGGAACCATAGGAAGCTCTCGAATTGACTACACTTATGTAGATACTGAATACAAGAGAAGTGAGCATTTCATCATCTGTTAAGAAAAAAAAAATGTTTATGGATCCAGACCTTTGTGCTACCCGGTATATGAGGCTCACTGGAGTCACACTGGTCTGTTGTTGTCCACATCAGGTAAACAGTGTAGAAATCGCAGTTTTCCTATTTGAGGGACCATAAGTAAATTACAGGAAATACTAAAATAACGTGTAACTAAAATGTATGAAATCTGGGACCCACAGGCATCAGCAGGGTATTTGGGCTTCAGCACAAGAAATGACTGCTCATGTAGATCAGGTGACTGACCTGGCCTTTGCAGAACATTCCACTTTCTTGTTTTAAAAAAGAGTCTCTGGCGTTACAGGTCAGGTCAGCAGTGTAAAGCATCGTTCACTGAATGTAGTAGAAATTGTCTAAATCGGAGCAGACACTATAGCTGTATGCACTCCGGGATCCAGACTGCTGCTTTTGTCGCCAGTCAAATTGTCAATAAATCTAAGAGAAACAGTCTTGTGGCAGCCATAACTGTCGCATTTCACAAGATGAGGTGGTCTGCTTTGGACCATGAGCAGTTCTTTCTCTTCTCTATATTACCATTATCTCAAACTGTTCCCATCATTGTAGTACAAAGTGCTTGTCTCATCTCTCCATCACATGTTGTTCCAGAACTGTTAGGCCAAATCTAATTCCTGTTTTTAGAATGATCACATTAAAGTGCTGGAATCCTACACCGTTAAACTCCCTTGTATGGTCATTAACAGCTACAAAAACGATGTGTTCTGTCCAAATATTTATGGAAATTACTGTATTAAACTGTATTGCTCTGTCATTTCTACCCTCCCCTGAAAAAAAAGGAGGTGAAATTTTTATATAATTGTCGGAGAGTGACATTTCCAGGTTTTATGTAGGTCATTGAGTTTCTAGCATAGTTGTAGATTATAGACATTCTGCTCATGTGACTACAGACATCCTCTGGCAGCATGATTTTGTGGATTAAAAGCATCATAGAAAACTATTTCACAAAGGGTAGTAAAGGTGTGTGTAGATATTTGTGTATGCCAAACCAAACTAGATTTCTGGGAGGTTTACTAAGTTGGGAAATGCTGTTTTCTTTCATTTTCACATGCCTATGATGACCTGCAGGTTTATTTATGTATTCAGGAACAAGTCTGACTGTGTGGCTGGTTGTAGGTTGAGACATAAAAATCTTTTACTTCTTTGAAAAACCTTATCAGGGACAGTCTGATCATTCTGATTTTTATATATATATATATATATATATATAGACACACACACACACACACACATGAATTAGCAATGTTTCCATTCTTGCTGGATTTCCATCAGGACACTGAATAACACTGTGTATGAACATTTAAGGTTGATTTCGTGGACTGGCCGGAAAATCGATCCAGTGGGAGTAGACTACATCCTGCAAAAGCTCGGCTTCCATCACGCAAGAACTACAATTCCTAAGTGGCTCCAGAGAGGAGTGATGGATCCCTTGGATAAAGTTCTGTCCGTTCTCATTAAGAAGCTGGGAAATGCACTGCAGGACGAGAAAGAGAAGAAAGGAGGAAGAGACAAAGAGGAGCATTAATGAACTTTCTCAGACGGTTTCATTCCCCCTCCTTTCTCTCTCTCATTCTTACATGCACACATCTAAATGTGAAATTAGCTCATTACACGTTATAAGCTTATCTGAAACACTGGATTTGTTAACACTACTGTACAGCGCGCTCTCGTTTGCATACACACTCACCGTACTTAGCTGTCACGTGAGTGCGGGTTCAAGTTGCAAGCTGTTCTGTATATTCTGTATATTTTTTATTAACTGTAACTTGCTGCTCAAAGCCAGATGGCTTTGTTTTATGGATCATGTGCACTTATACCCTCCATGCCACTTCATTAGGTACACCCATTCAACTGCTCGTTAACGCGAGCAAACGTCAATGTTAAATTCAAACCGAGCATCAGAATGCAGAAGAAAGATAATGTGTGCTGGTGCCAGGTCTGAGTATTTTTACACACTGCCATCTCTGGGGTTTTCAAAACAAATATCCAGTGATTGGCAGTTCTCTGGGCAAAAATGTCTTGTTGCCAGAGATCAAAAGAGAAAAACTAGACTGGTTTGAGCTGATGGAAAGGTATCTAACTACAGTAAGTATAAAACATTGCCTGGTCGCACATGTCTCAATTTCTGCTGCGACATTTGGGTGCTAGAGTCAGATTTTGGCATACCCATCATGAAATCATGGATCCATCCTGCCTTGTATCAACCACACTGGCTGGTGGGGTGGTGGTGGTGTTGTAATGGTATGGGTTTTTTTTTGTTGTTGTTTTTTTTGAAAACTACTACCAATTGAGCATGGTTTAAATTCCACAGCCTATCTGAGTATTGTTACAAAGCTAAAATCATCTCAAATTGGTTTCTTGATCATGACAATAAGTTCTGGATCTGCAATCCGATAGCGCATGTTTAGGATGTGGTGGAACGGGAGATTCCCATCATGGATGTACAGGCGACAAATCTGCAGAAACTGGGTAATGCGTGATTTGAATATGGACCAAAATCAGTAAGGAATGTTTCCAGTACCTTGTTGAATCAATGCCATGAAGAACTAAGGCAGTGCTGAAGGCAAAATGGGGTCCAACCAAGTACTAGAAAGGTATGCCTAATAAGGTGGCCAGTAAGAGTAAATTCTAGGTTTCATTAACACACCGCTAACATGGTGAGAACCACAAGTGTCTGATCTGTAGCTGTACAGTATAAATGTAAAAAAAAAAAAAAAAGCGGTGTCTTAATCTCACTCAAGCTTGTTTTAAATTCCACTTGATTTTTTAAAAATGATTTTTTATATTAATATTTAATTTTAAGTCAGAGGACATGTGCCAATTGTTTGTTTGCATAATTTTTACAGCCTGTCACATCATTTGAGAGCCAAGAGCTAGCATGTGTCCTTAAGCACATCGATTCATGTAAAAGTGACCAAAATTTCCAATGCCTGAGTTACATTGGGCTTCAATGTATTGCAACAGATCAAGCCTGAGTTGTATTTCAAAATGTGAATCTTTCTTATACTATATGGTTTGTATTGACATACACACCTGAATATTTTAATATAATTATTGTGCAACTCATGACTCGTGTTAGGCGTGTGTGAATTTTTAATGTATAGCTGTGCAATAGACTACTGTATATACACAGAAGTGACAATATTCAGTGTACTTTAACTGAATAAAAATTGTGACTGATTGCACATCTGTCTCAAAACATCACAAACTAGCCCACCTGTGTTTGAACTCTATTTCCTGTCCTACATGTACTGTATCACTAAATGGACTAATTTCAGGTCAATTCCTATACACAACGTCATATCATTTCAACGTTCTAAACATCAGGGTACAGTTCAAGTTCATTAGAACACTCTAGCTAATTAAATTAATTAGATGCATTAGTCAATCATGTGGCAGCTGGATAATGCATATAATCACACAGATACATGAACTGTGAATTTTTTCATTTACGGTGACCACGACACTGGCCATGAACCAGTACTTATTACATTACTTATTAGAGTATTACAGAAACTACAGATCTGGGATCTAGTACAACAGTTTCTATAACTTCAACAGAATGGTGAACTGTACATCCAGTGCGTATTGCGTTCCTTATTAAAGAAACGGCTGTTGTGTGTCACTCTGTCTGCTCAAAGGACACCGAATGATGACCGACTCCAGGCCCCAGGCTGGGACATGCGAAGAATGAATTTCACTGAGCATTAATGTTTATGTGAGAAATAAGGGTCACATTTTACTCCCTTTTTAAACAAAACTGCATTAGAGGTCTCCAAATTTAATTTTCCATCAGAAATACAACTTGGATTACAAGTTCAGGCTGATTTATTTTCTTTCACTGCTTTTCTACATGTGCTATTTCAGTGCATGTAGTTTTAAATGCTCCTTTCAGGAAGCACATTCACCCCAGCCCCTCACGAGGCAGGGACCGGAAACGTCCATATTCAGGACCTTTTTAACCACCTCACTCCTGTAATAAACTAAATTAGATTAAAAGAAGAAAATTTACATACAAATATTTTTAAAAGCTTTATTTCACCCAAACCTCACAAAAAGCGCCCTGACTCAATTTACTGTGCCTTTTTTAAACTCTGAATAGGTAGACTTTGCAGAGACTCTTAACATTCTAGCATGTTACATAAACTCAAAAAAATGAGCTAACAAATGTGCTAAAAATGTCCTGCTCTATAGTTAAATGCACTCTATATTAACTATAAAAACAATTCAAGGGCTATCCATAGTGTCTTACATTTAACGGTACAACAGGCTGTTGTGTAAAACAAAAAGAAAAAAAAGCCTACACATTATCTTACTATCAGTAATTCCAGTATTATTATAATTTTGGTCTGTCATATACATTTCCATATACATATCTACTGTTAACAATAAAACAAAAATAATCTATCTTAAAGATTAAAACAGGTGTAAAAAAAAAAAAAAAAATTCAAGTCTGGCCTCCATAATGCTGTGTAGTAATGAGGCGGTTTGGTGTGGTGGCTCCCGCACTCGGTTCCGAGTGAGAGGTTGAGTGAGGGGGTGGAACCTGATGTGGCGGAACCTGATGTGGCAGCTTCACTGAGCTCTACAGTGTTCAGATACTTCCCTGATCAGACAGTGCTTTCAGTTTGGGAAATCAGTCACGTTCATATCAATGCCACTGAATCATGGGTGAGGCACGGAGGGGAGGGACGAAAGAGGAGGAACGCTTTCACAGGCTCGACCCTTCTGCTGCTTGTTACACGGTTTCCTGGAGCGCTTCTTGGCTGCAGCGTCGGCGCTGCCCTGGGCTCCAGGTCTGCGGCCGCGTTTGATGGGTTTAGTGGTGAAATCGGACTTCTGGGTGACCGCCATGGTGGACTGCACGTCTGAGTCATCATGCTCTTGGCAGCACAGCTGGCTGCTGATGGGATGAGGTCTCAGTGTGCCCTCCTTATGGGTCTTACAGAAGGAGTTGGGGCACAGCTGACAGAAAGCATCGGATGGTTTGCCACACACGTCACAGTGGTGCCAGGGGCAGTCCCAACGACCTGCTCATCACAACAACACAAACAATGAACAGGCTATACTTATTTTGCCCCGTTCCCACAAATAAACCCTCTCAAAGATCTAGGGCTACAACAAATAGTCTCATAAATATGATTAAATAATGATTTTTAAAAGAAGTCACATAATTCAAATCAAACAACTTGAGTCACTGAAAAACCTGCAAACAAGTTTGTGTTGAAGAGCAGAGTACAGTATAATTTAAGTTCATTATTTAGACTGAATGAGGTGATGCTTCACAGAAAGTGTCATGATCAATATTTTATTTAATGACTTTTCCTAATTAAATCACTAGAATTCTTGAGCGGGTAGAATATTTCAGCCATCATCCATCAATAATATTAAAGTTGCAAAGGCCAAAATTGTTTATAAACCTAATATAATTGATATTTGGATAAAATATTGAATACCTCGATCATCTTGAATAAAGTAAGAATTAAATTTTTACTTTTGAAATGCTAAGTAAAATATTCACGTTTATGATTTACTTATGTAACACCAACTGATCAGTTACAATATGGATATGAAGCTTACCGAACGGTCTCTTAGTTCGATCCAGGCAAGATAAGTGGTACGCTTTAGTGCAGCCCTTGCGGTCACACAAGACCAACTGTCCTCCATCACCACAACGGAAACACTCATCCTCAGACTGCTTTTTTCCTTCACTTCGAGCGCGCCGACGCTTGGGCTTCTTCTTCTGGAGCTTGGCTTTAGGCTCGGAAGTGGGGGTGATCTGTGAGAAACAGCACAGTTCATTCTCTTTTCAGAAAATCCTTTCCCAGGATCTTTAACAACTATACATTTTAAAATCTATCTAAAATGTACATCAATTCATATGTATATTGTATATAAATGTATACACACACATCGTAATTTAAAAAGAAAAGAAAAAAAACAGATCCAACACCACTCAGCTTCTTTTCTTAGGGTAACCTGAAGTCAGTAGACCACCAAAATCAATCCAAACCAATCTTTGCGCTCAAAGAGTAAAACAGTTCTGCACGTAACATCAGTTCTGCTAATATTAAAATGTTTTTACATTTCTAAATGTAAATGTGCATAACATAGTTTAAACATGCACTCCCTGAGCACTTTATTAGGAACACCTGTATATCTACTCATTGATGCAGTTGTCTAACCAGCCAATCATGCAGCAGCAGTGCAATGCGCATGGGAAAATTGGTTGCTAATCAACTTATATTACGATCATTGAGAACATCCATAAGTTGTGGACAGTCTGATTTCCATCAGGTACTTAATTTAAACAGCTCTTCTTAGAGTCTCAATTGATGTCTTGCACGAAAGACTAAGCTAGTTGGTTGGGATCTCATCCTACAGTTTTAGCAGCAACATTACAGTAACCCATCAGAATCAACCAAACTTCTGTCATGCGGTGTACCTCAAGGTAGAGTTATAGGTCCAATGTCATTTGTTCTGTCTATGCTTCCTCTCGTGCAGATAAGTCAATATTAAGACATTTCCTACCACCTCTATGCAGCTGATATTCAATTATCCACAATATTGAAACGCAAAACATTATGCCCAGTATTGTATAACCAGGACATTGGCAACAGATCTTTTAGATGCTGTGGATTGCAGGGTGGGTCTCTGTGGATTGGACTTGTTTGTCCAGTGCTTCCCAAGGGTACTCTCAGTTAGATTGAGATTTAGGGAGTTTGGAGGCTGTTCTATACCCTATATCGTGGCCAGTATTGACTTTTTAAGTGAGTTGTGCTACTTTGGCTTTTGTGTGGGATCAGACCAAACAGGCTACCTTTCCTACCCACAGGCCCAAATGATGCTTGGCGCCTAAGATCCCGTCACTAGTTTAGTGGCATATAAATTATAATTTTAATTTGAAATGTGGCTGGTTTTAAAAAGCAGTTACAGATATCTGTTCACTACAAGCTTTCAGGTCTTTGATGTTTATTTTGCCATGATAATAAGAGAGGAGAACTGTAAATGGCCAGACTGGTTTGAGCTGATAGAAGAGCAACAGTAACCCAGATAACCACCCTATACACTTGTGAAGAGCATAAAAAGCATGCCATATCTACACCAAGATTTCCCAAGGGCAGGGAAAAAACAGCCCGATCTAAAGGAATCTTGCATTCTTCTATGACACACAGATCTTTGGTGTCATCAGCATGACTCCATGGAGTCAAGCTGCCTTGTGTCATCAATGCTATTTAGTGGCTTTCCCATTCATCGGATCTGAATCAAGTAGAACGCCTTTGGGTTGTGGAAGAATGGAAGATTCACAAAGTGTATTTACAAATAAAAAAAAATAATAAAAAAAAAATCCAGGAACGTTTCTGATTTTATATAAACATGTCAACTAAGGACCAGAATCTCAAAAGGACAGTTTCCAACATATAGTGGAATCCATGTCACGAAGAATCAAGGCTGTTTTAGATGCAAAAGGAAGGCCCTATCCAGTATTAGTACAGTCAACCCTCTGTATCCGTAGGGGATTGGTTCCAGGACCCCAGCACATACCAAAATCTATGGACGCTCAAGACTTCATTTGTGTGGATTAGCAAAGCACTCAGTCTGGTGAAAATTCGAGTTTTGCCTTCAGAGCTTTTTCCTGAATATTTTTGACCCATGACTGGTTGAATTCACAGATGCAGAACTTTTAGCGGCTGTATCACTTCACCCAATCACATACTACATTCTTTTACCCGGCATAATCACTAGATTTGTGTGCGAGATGTGTGTATCACTCAAGGGGAAAAGAAAGCAACAAATCAACTCCACACTACTATATATTATACAGTTGACTTACATTATTTATTACCAAAGTGTTTCTATTTCCTAGTAGCCTAGTGGTTTACAATAAAGTACCACTAATGCTCTTTTTTTTATTTTTTTATTTTACTTTTATAAAAAAAATTTACATGACAGAAAAACTGAATAGTCTCGCTTTTGCAGGAGCCATAAGAATCTGAACAAAGTAACTTGGACCTTCAAATTAAATACCTAAAGCTTCTTGTCTTTACATCAAGTACAGTACTGTGCAAAGGTCCTCAGAACCCCACGTTCCTTTATATTATACTAAAGAAGATTAAATAAATAAACTGGAACGAACATTTTAATGTAATAGGCTGAAAAGTATCTTTAGATAGAATTTTAAAATTTGTTGCTCATGTAACAGCCTCAGCAGCAACCTCTTCCCCTCTTGTCCATTCCAAACACTCAGCATCACCAGTACACAAATCAATGAACTGATCTTCTGCACCTGCTTCTAACGGTTCCTGACTTAAGTTACATGTTTTTTTTCACACTTGAATGATTAATTGGTCACTGTGTGACTTTAAAAAAAAAAAAAAAAATCAAGTGCAGAAAAATGAGGCAAAAACAAGAGCCAAAAAATTAATCTAAGTTGAGATGGAAATCCTCTACCCCTCCGTCAAGAACAGGCTGTTTTTAAAACTAGACAAAGTTATAAAAGAAAAAATTATAAAAATTTCCTCCAGGAAGCCAAGATAAGTATTCCTCAAAACTACTTTAAAATAGGAGCAATTTGATTGGGTGCTTACAGCAGCGTGTGACTCACCTTGGGTCGATCTCCTAGGAAGCCACTGCAGTTGGGTGCACCACAACGACAAACAGTCTTCTCATTTCCGAGACAATCCAGATTATAATTAAAAGTCAACTCTGTGCCTAGAAATTTAAACAAATCAAACAACAAACTAGATGACTTAGAAGCAAACACTACAAAAAAATAAAAATCACTGCTTTTCAGAAAGCCCCATTTTAAACGCATGACATTATACATGTCTGGCACTGTTAGGAATTAATCATGAATTAGTTCCCTAAGGTGACCAGACACTGAACTGGATGGTAAAAGAAGGAAAAATAATGATAAATGCCCAGGCTAGTTAATTCCTTTGGTTGTCATGTTTTAAAATAAACTGTTAAACATCATTTTCATAACATGAGCTGTCTGGAAGAACCACAGACAGCTCAAGAACCACAATCTCTCTACAGTGTCTACATTCTTGATAAACATTGCAGAAGGATCATAAACACTTCAGGGTGGGATAACAAATATAATTAAATTTTGTGACAATCAGGAAACCAGTGTTCTGTAGAGTAAATTGCACTACTTAAAACATTTCTAATTTTATTTTATTTTTTCAAATTCAAAAAAATTCCATACATGTTTGTGCTAAACAGTGATTTCAGACTAGACAATATCACAGACATATCAGGAGAGAAAGATGCCACTGATGATGTTGCACTCTAAACAGCAGTCCATTATGTGTTCAGGCAAAGTTGGCTGTCATATTTGATTCGGACCATGTTCAAGTGTGTACACTGAACCATGCCAGGGCACAATATGGAGTGTTTAACACTGCGCAAACGTACTGGACTTTGGGGTCAAGTGGACTTGGATCTGTGCATGACTGCCTAGTATGAAAACACCCTAAACTGCACTTATTACGAATTATTCTTTTTATATAATATTTTTGAAATGTAAGTTGGGCTTCCCTTTAAGTTGTCACTCATCTGTATATTTTCTGCGCCATCATGATGACACTGCATTTACTGTGATAAATGATGGCTGGTGTGCTTGGTGATCTTCTCTGAACTGACCTGCCGGAATGTCGCACACAGCGAACAGGCCTACACGCGTATCTCCATTCACAGTCCACTTCTGAGTCTCACAGTTGGGCTGGCAGCTATGGTTCATGAACCGGGAGTAGTTTCCTTTAGGGCCTGCATCAATGATCCGGTCCTACATAAACAAATGGCATTGGGTTATATGACAGAGAACATTGGTGTAAGGAGTTACTTTGACATAAAATACCCATGAAATAAATCGAGTCATGATTAGATTTTTGTATGCGGACATTTCTTATGCCTTTTGATCTTGTGCTTAAAATCTTAAAAATTCCCATAAGTCAATAGGCCCCAAGATACACCACAACTCTCACAATATCAATAGAAACTTGATTAAGCACTATCAATCCAGCTGAACACTACAATCCAACCCAAGTGCAGCAGCAAGGGCACTGGGCTTCTCATGGAGAAAACACTGATATTTACACACTGTGGCTTTTTTCCTGACAGTGTATTATACGAACATTTCCAGGATCCTCTATTCTCACCATGTCATAAACTCAAAGACACTATTTAAGACAGACTATTTAAAATGTAAATCTGCTGAGTCATATGTGATTATCCTAATTTGCATTTATAAATTGAGAATATTTCTGAATATCTATCCTCAAACTAATAATTTCAATACTTTACACTGTAGTATTTATTGCTGTAGGGTCACAGCATACTGAACTGTATGTAGCTGTATGTATCTTCTTGTAGCTCCACTGCACGCTGTCCAGCCACGGTAGACTGCACGGGTACAGCAGGAGCAGAAACTTTGTGTAAGGAAGGAATTATGCTGATGAATCTTCAGCTAAAACTAATCACAACAGACTTCCTTTCATCTCTACTCATTTTGACTCGCCGTTTTTTATAAGATAAAAGTTGTGGCTTTAGGCTGATAATATATTACATGCTTTTTAAAGTAATAAAAGAGTGTTAAAAATACTTTTAAAAGGAAGATAAATATTTAACACTATGCACATTTCTAATTGCAATTTTGTTTCATGTCATAAAATGTACATGGGTCTTGTGACACATTACCTTGTCAATAGTGAGCATGTAGAAATGTGTGATGTCATTTTCCTGGGCATATTTGATCCTGGCTCTGCACTCCTCCTCATCAATTAGCTCACCGACATACTCATTGACAAACTCTCCCTAATTTGTACACACACACACACACACACACACCAGCCAGCAATATTAAAACACGCACCATAGACAAATATATCTTCTACATAAACAATCTACATTGTTTATAATTACTCCAACAGTGTTAGTTCTCACCTTTTTGATGTCTCGGAGAGAAATGAGACCCCAGCCCTTCCCGGCTGTGCGGATGATCTTGGTCTCGGGATAGAGGCGCTTGGTGAAATCCTGGTTCATGCAGCGGTCTGCAGCCGGACACACCTGAGGGTGACACTCGTACAATAGCATACGATTCAGACACTCCGATTCAAAACTGCATGGCCGCTCGTCACTTGGCTTACAGTTGCATTTGGGGATCTCCGAGATGTCGGCTGTGTAAATCTGCACACGCCCAACTGGTTTGTTGACCTGCAGATAACGGGTTGGCATTACTTTAATGATAATAAATTATATAGGCCAATAACACATGACACATGAAAGGCATTAGATGTTTAGATGTTAAACATTTAAAAATGATTAATTAAATGGTAGGATAACATCAAAGTAACGTTCACTGCTCATCAAGAAGCACCAACTTTATGATGTCTTGCATAGAAAGCTGGTACCTTAATATATTTGTATGGAGGAGGTTTCTTGTTCTTCTCCTGAGCTTCTTTAGCTTCCCTTTCCATTTTGATCTGGTTAAACCGAGCCTCAGCTTCAACCACAGCTAAAGACATGAACAGGTAGTAAACAGGTGAAGACACATTGGTATAAACGAGAGAGCCTTATGTTAAATAAGGAAAAAGCAAGAAACAGCTTTACCATTCTTAAAGACTTTCCCAATGCCAGTCTTCTGGTGTCTGCTCGCTCTGTCTCCCTCCATATAAGGGAACACCCGGCCCTGGTGGGTCCAGTAGTAATCTTTTGATCCAAAAAAGTAAACAGGGAATTCTCCAATCTCATGACGTAGATGCTGGATATTTGTAGGGATGTTCCTGGGGTGACGGATTTCTGCTGGCCACCATCTGGGTTTTAGAGTGGGTCAAAGACACGGGTCATCGTGATTCTGTCTCATGGTAAGTGAATAATTCTGATACTATGATGTACTGCATGTCCAAGAAATGTATATATTTTTTATTTATATAAAAAATATATATATTTCTGATATGGGCTGCGGAGTAACCACTTGCTGACTAGCGCTTACCTGTAATTGCCCAGTTTGACCCAGATAATGTCTCTGTACTTTGGCTTTTTGCCTGAGCGGCAGTCATAACAGAACCAGCTGCCATCAGGCATGGTGATATTTAAACAGTCAGGGTGAAAGGCAGCTGGACACGATTCACAGCACAGGAGTCTGCCACCTTCAGGCACAACATTTAACAACATGAACATACATCATTGCTTAAAGGCATAGTTGTTGCAATTGTCACAGTTAGCTTAAATAAGCTTTTAATAAAATGATAATGCAAACATAGTGTGGCCCAGTATCTCGATCGAAAGCTATTTATTTGTCCTTTTATGAAAGAGAGTGTGTGTGTGTGTGTGTGTGTGTGTGTGTGTGTGTGTGTGTGTGTGTGTGTGTGAGTAACAGTCAAAATATGGACACAAGTTGTGAGTCATTTTACACATTATAAAACAATC
>JAQQZT010000039.1:21255880-21268800 GCA_030068275.1 Clarias platycephalus | reverse complement strand
TGTGTGTGTGTGTGTGTGTGTGTGTGTGTGTGTGTGTGTGTGTGTGTGTGTGTGTGTGTGTGTGTGTGTGTGAGTACCAGTCAAAATATGGACACAAGTTTGGAGTCATTTTACACATTCTAAAACAATCATGGATTTTTTTTTTTTTTTAAATACAGTAACACAAGGAATTAGGTAATTATGTAACAACAACAGTAAGTTGTTATTTTATGACATGTATGTCAGCTGTTCTGGAATAGTTCTTGCAAGAATTGTCGAGTGCATTTGCAAAACCCATCAAGCACCATAATGAAACTGGCCCTTATAAAAGATCTTCCCAGGAAAGCAAGACCTATTGACTTCTACTGTAAAGGAGAAGTTCATTTAGAGTTACCAGCCTCAAAAGTCGTCAATTTAACAGCAGTTCAGATTAGGGCCGTTATAACGGCTTTACAGATCATAAGCAGCAGGCACATCTCAATATCACAGTGGTACCACAGCATATGAACGCTCCACCTCACAAATTTTTAAGGACTGAAATTTTGCAAGCAGTTTGCCTCGTCATACGAAGCATTTTCAGCATACGAGCAAACCAAACCAAATGGCGGCTAAGTTACGGATAAGTCCGGGCACCGTCCAAAATGTGATTGAGTCAGTGGAAAGCCAAGTGACGTGAGTTTACATTTATTTTTCTGGAGGAGTTTTTTTGCATTTTGAGCAAGATTTAGTGAAGATGTAGCACCATGGGTCCAAAGAATGTTACCCAGTACGGTAGCAAGAAGAAAAGGGAACCACTTTCAATTTAGCTTTTTTAATGAAGCAGTGAGGTTTAATGTCTTTTTATTTTCAATTTCTTTGATTATAGTGTTGGAAATTGGTAATACTGGTAATATTTTTTGGGTAGCTAAAACAGATTATCTACATTTACATTATTTCCAATGGGCAACACGTTTCGCAATATAAAATTTTGCCTTAAGAACTCTTAAATTTGTTCCCGTGGTACCACTGTATACTCTGTGTGCGTGTGTGTGAGAGAGAGAGATAATGCATATTCTCACACATACAGTACATACAGTATATAAGCATAATTGATAAGTATCTCACCATTGGAGCAAATGAAACACCAGCTGACATTGACATGTGTATGATGTCTGTAGCCCTTCTTAGGGTTGAAGTGGTTTGTACATAACATAGTCGTAGGATTCAGCATCTCACTTCCAGCTGCTATGCACAGGTCTCCAGTGTGGTACGCCACTGTGCAGCGCAGGCAGCGAATCATTTTGCCTAAAACATACATATAAAATTTTTTATTCCGTCTCAAAATAAACATGCTCTGTAGCAGTCAAATGCCTGAATAAACATGAGCATACCTTTGGTGGCTTTTGCTGTGCCACGGCCACTGCAGTGACAGCTGAGGCAAACGTGGAGCGGGCAGCGGAATCCTCGGTTATCGAATACAGTCAAAGCATTTAACCGCAGACATGCCTCATGGTAGAATCGACCACAGTGCTGGACACTGCAACGTTTCACCTCCCCTTCAGACTTCTTACAAGTAAAACATGCATGGACTCCTGAGACCAAAAATGTAAAAGAAGAAAAAAGGCTTTTTGGCAGGGGAACAGGGTGAGGCACTCTTCAAATAGTGGCAAACCAAACAGTTGCACTTGTCTCCAGCTTCTCAACAAGATCAACAAAATGTAATCCAGCTGGTTCTTTTAAAGAATTCTATTTATGGAAAGTGATCTGACTTCCATGTACACTTGCCAGTTAATGCTAATGAACATCAGATTGTACACTTAAAATTATTAATCAACAATTGACTAAAGACACCAAATGTTTCCTGTTTTTATCCAACTGTTTCTCACTGACCATTTAAGATATTTCAATATAGGATTATAACAATTAAGCACAAGTGGCATCACACATCCCAGCTTCTGTACCAGTCAAAAGTTTGGATAAACCTTCTCCTTTTTCCTTATTACCGTTTTTTTCCTTATTTTCATTATCGACATTGTACATTAATACTGAAGACATCCTAAAACAACTATGAAAGGACATGCGTGGAATTATGTAGTAGACAAAAATAAGTGTTAACACAGAATATGATTAATATTTTAGATTGTCCAAAGTAGCTACATTTAGCATTGACAGCAGCTTGGCACTCTCACAGCAGTCACCTGAAATTAAGTTAATTTGTGACATTTATTGCCTTCTTAATATGCTTCTTTCAATGTCAGTCAATCCAAAAAAACATGGATTGCCATGGTCGCCAAAACCATCAAATGCTACGATAAAACTGGCTCTCATGAGGACCTTTCCAAAAAAGCAAAGAGCAGGAGCTACCTCTGCTGCAGAGAATAGGTTTATTAGAATGATCAGTCTCTGAAACTGCCAATGTACAGCACCTCACGTTATAACCCACATAATCGCTTCTCGGAGTTCAAGCGGCAAACATATTTCAACATCCACTGTTCAGAGGAGACTGTATGAGTCAGGCCTTCATGGTCGACCTGAGGCAAAGAAACCATTTGAGCAGAGAAAGGAATGGATATTAGATCAGTTGAACACTGTCCTTTGGTGCAAATTTGAGATTTTTGGTTCTAGCTGCTGTGTCTTTGTTAGATGTAGGTACACATTTCCTGAATGTGTGGTTCCCACTGTGAGGCATGGAGGAGGAAGTGTGATGTGGGGCGCTTTGCTGGTGACACTGTTGGTGACTTCAGGGCACATCCCATTCCATCTTGTTTGCATTAGTGGGACCATAATTTGTTTTCCAACAGGAAAATGACCCAAACACAACTCTAGGTTATGCAAGAGCGATTTGTCCAAGAAAGAGAATGATGAAGTGCTCCAAGAGATGACCTGGCCTCCATGATCACCCAATCTAAATCCAATTCAGATGGTTTGGGACAAGTTGGAGCGGAGAGTGAAGAAAAAGAAGTCAAGTACTCCTTCAAGAGTACAAGAACTCCTTCAAGATGGTTGGAAAACCATTCCATGTGACTACCTCATGAGGCTGACTGAGAGAATGCCAAGAGTGTGCAAAGCTGTCATCAAAGCAGAATGCGTCTATTTTGAAAAATCCAAAATATAAAACATTATGGGTTATTTAAGGTTTTTATTGACTACATAATTCCATATTTATTCTGTCAATTTCAATGACTTCAGTATTAATTTACAATGTTGGAAACATTAAAAATAAAATTTAAAAATCATTGAATAAGAAGGTGTGTCCAAACTTTTTTAAAACAGCCCATTTAAAACCTCCTGCCTTATATTGTGTAGGTCTCCCCTGTACCACAAAAACAGCCCTGGCCTGCCAAAACAAAGTCCACTAGAATTCTGAAGGTATATTTATGTGTGTCTACACACACGCACTAATCCACTTACAGATTTTGTGGACTTATCTTTGTCACCCAACATGAATTAATGTGCTCTCTCCCATTAAAGGCGTTCAAGAAACCAAAAGTCATTTTTCATGGTATTTTATAAAACAATTCTCCAAAGGCCCACTGACGCAATGAACAATGCATCAACATGAACCATAAATACTAACTATATGGCGAAGGCTGGGTATTATTTAAGAACTTTCTACACTGGAAACGATACTTTCACTTACAAAATTGCAATTGAAAAAAATATTGTTCAGGAAACAGTAAGATGATTTTTAAAACAGGAAACCACAGTTCACATTACGAGTTTTATCGTCAGTCTTATTTTTCAGCTCCTTAACATGTTAACAGACTCGTTTCATAAAATAAATAGTAAAAATACAAAGGCCTTTACCACAATGTGGTTTGTCTCTTTTAACTACTCAGTTTTATGTTTAAGCAAAATGCCATTTTACACCTACTCATTAATGAAAACATTTTTGAGAGCACCTTTGTGACTGTTAGGAACATAGAAAAGTCTCTTTTTTACCTGTGCGGCAGGCAGTACAGAGCACCTTTTCTGATGGTTGATCCAGACCTATACACTGCAGGTGGTACGAACCATAGCATTGTCCTTCACATGTCACCAGGTCCTCACTTGTCTTTTCACAAATCTGAAAAGACAATACTTTTAAAAACATTCCAACACAGAAAACTACAATATAGCCACTAGGCACCAACACATGTACACTAACCTGACACACACACTCTTTTTTATTATTGACTGTACGCTCTGCCTTCCTTGTAGCATGAGTGTCATCAGTAGGAGAATCCGGTCTCTCCTGGTACGAAGTCTGCATCACATTGGATATGATGTTTGGTTAAACTGCTCCAAAAAGAGTGTACGTCTTAAAAAATTCTGCTGTATGTACTTTAATTATTGGGATTTTATAAATTTCTTTTTTTGCTATAATGCCTTTTTGGTTGCCCGAGTGCGATATAAGCAAAAATCTGGTTTTACAGAGAAAAGGAACATCTGTCAAACGATACCTGGGTTGATGAGTCATGCTTCTTGGATGAAACTGATAGCGGCTGGTCGCTAAGCTCAGTCTTCCTAACCCATCTGCCCTTGAATTTAGTCCTCACTGAGACAAAAATAGTAAAACAGCAACTTTACTTCAGAAACTTAATACACACGACTCAATGACTAAAAGATCAAACAGACAAGTAGCTATTTCTCCCAATTACCCGAGACTGGTGCCTTGAGCTTCTTTCTTTTCTCAGTGACTGCAGATTTTTGTCTCTTTTTCCCTTGTATGGTGATGCATGGCTCAGGTGTCTTTGCATTTTAAAAGAATTGGGGGGAGGGAACAAAAAAACAAAACAGGATATCAAAATACGCAATAAAACATAACCATGTCTATCTGAGGGAACATGCACCATGACCTTAAGTATGTTGGCCCAGAGAGTACAATCTAAAACCCGTGTCATATCGTCCACAGCACCCATTTCTATATTGATTTACTTGTGTTACAGAAATGTATTTTTATTGCCAGTCAAACAATTCTTCTAATAGGGATAGAAATCATCAGTGACCACTAAAGATTAATATTGCAATTTTACTTTAAATATCACAATTATATAAATATCCCCATTTGATATTTTTCCAATTTTGTTACAATTTTAACTCCTTGGATCTTTAAGATTATAATAAACATGTCATAACACAAACCTTAGCTTTATTCACTAGCTTTACAACTGAAATGTGAAACATGAGTAACTGACACAACTGAAACATGAGTAATTAAAGGTTGCCCATTCATTATATTATCTTTCTCACTTAAAATCAGGAGCAGCATTTAAACAATACAAATTACATCAAATGCAAGAGTTTGCAACATTTAACCTAAAATTAAACTAAACAAAAAGCATTTTTTTTTACTGAGCAGCTCATCATAAGCCATAATTATTATTTCTAAACAAACTTAGCAAAACATTTACTCTAACCACATGGGATGCCAGTGTGTGCATAGTTTTGAGTGTACCACCTGTAGAGTTATAAAGAAACAGTGACATTTTGCTGACTCAAATGGCCCCAAAGCATTGAGCACGTGTTGAGCAGTTGTGAGCATGTGGGTGGGTGCACACAGCTTCTAACGCAGGCCCATGCAGCTTCCGAAGTGTATTTCAAGACCAAAGATCACTCACAGTGTTTTGAGACTGATGCAAGAGTGTGTAATGAGTGTCAACTCTAATTAACTCATACATTTTGGAGAAAAATACAGATTGGAAGCTTTTAATGACAACAATAACAACGTAATGCCATAAAAATGCATTTCCACTCATCACTTGGCATAGTATTGGTTATGACCAAGGTTGATCAAGCATAACTGACCAAACTGAAAACCAATCAATTCTGGTGACTGGCTGATCGATTGCTGCATCTGTATTATAAATGGTTTTTTTGTGTGTGTTTTTTTTTTTTTTTTTAAACACAAAGGCACATAAAATCGTGATTCGTAACTGACTCGAATTTTCTCTATAACTACCTTCGAATACTGTTTATTAACTAATTTATTAAGACGGGTACATCAACATTCCCTCACCACAATGTGCTGCCAACTTAGAGAGTATCTTAAATAAATCAAACCTTTAGCGTTTTACGCCATTTTGCACCATCCGCAAGCTTGGCCTTTTTCCTGGGTTGAGAGTCCTCCTCTGCATTGGGCTCTTCAAGTGCACGCTTTGAGGCCTTCTTCATAACTGAACACAGGATTTATTTATTACAGATTTATTTTCCTGATACCTCAGCATGCCCAATAATGTACAGAATGATATAAAAGTGTTGTTTCAATAAGGGCTGCACAATCATATAGTGATTATTTTAACACATTTTGCGCTTAAACTATTAATTGTAACCGTTGTATTTAAATGGATTGATCAGAGATAAGAGCAAATAATGGCACAAACCACTTCATCAAATTTTGGAAGTCTGTGCAAAAAATATCACTTCAAAAGTATTTTTAAAAATAATTAAAAACATAAAAGGGTACCTTTAAAGGCAGCATCTGCCTTTTCCGTTTTTAGTTTTTTCTTCATCTTGCTGACTTCAGCATCTTATAACAGAGAGAATATTTATCATTAATTCAACATTAAACCTGTGCAAACATGCAAACCAAGTAGAGAAGATATGGCAGATCTCACAGTCTCACCCAAAACCACTGGCTTTAGTAATTCTGTGTTTAGACTTTCAGCAATAAAAGCTGATGCCTTAATTTTCTTCCTTTTCAGGGAGTTTGGAGCAGCTGGAAACTTCTGTTTAAGTTTTCCCTGTTTCTTCTGAGATGCTTTCAGCTGAGGGTCAATTTCAGCAAACAGGACATCCTACACAAACATATTCATATGAACTTTGTATGAACACAGAGGATAACACTGGTAATAACAGAAATATGAGAAAGAGGAATGCAAAACCTGTTTCAGTGATGACTCTTTTCTGAATATTCCAGATTTATTCGTTTTAATCCTATTAGTCTCTAGTTTATCTGCAGCAATGGACGTATCCTAAAACAAAAGTAGAATTTGCAGCAGGAAATTTTAAATTTTGAGCAAATCAGATCTAGACCAGATTCCTAACTTTACTCACCTGGACAACAGTGTCAATATGAGGAAGAACTACAACAGGAATAACTTTCTTTCTCTTTTTGAAAAGAGCATTCTGCTCCTTGAGGCTCCATTGGCCCCTGCTAGCTGGGGCTTTAGGTGCTTTAGTAGCAAGGGGCATTTTCCTTGCTGAAGTGCTGCTGTTGTTGGAAAGGGGGAGAGTAGGTTGGAAAGGGTTGCTCAGTGTCTGTACGGTGATGGGGCTGGACTGAGTGGAGTCTGGAGGAGTGAGGCTCGCTGTATCTGGAAGTTCTTTTTGACTCTGCTGCTGTTGTTTCTGTTTGCACTGAAGTTCTTGCAGCATTTGAGAGTTGAAACACGGCTGGTTGCCCTCATATGTGAAGCTGAACTTGGCTAGGCGCTCCTCTACTGTTAAAGCTACTGCTTCTGTTGCCTGGGAGATGCCTGTATCCCATGGTATCCGCACCTTACGTGGAATTGACAGCTATAGAAAAGACAACACGCAGGACAAAAATAGCTCATCATCGATTCTCAGTGCATTTCTGCTTCTATAGTATGTTTTAATGCATTTTTCACACATTATATAAGTAATGTTTAGTTAGAAGGTTGTAAGTGAACAGTATCAGTACCTTCTTGCCACCAGTGTAAACAGAGGACTTTTTATTTCCATGGCACAATGTGTCATACTGCTCTTTCTCAGAGAATATGACCAAGTTCTTCCCAGCAACATATCCTCTCTCTGGTGTGTCGCTAAAATACTGTATATGGTACAATAATCCTCTGCAATTGTCTGATATTGAAGAGAAACACGTTAACAGCAGCATTAAATGAAAATCCCAATACTGCTATAATTAAACTTACATGACCACTCTGTCTCTTGACCTTACCCTTCTGCCTGAAGTGAAGGTTGAACTCTGGGTCTGTAGTGATCATGCACGGCCACCATGGGTATCCATACACTTTAGCCCAGACAATATCTCCTGCAGAAAACTGCACATGCGGTTGCTCCTCTGGTAGTGATGTCTCAACATCACCCTCGTTCTGAACACCAGTTTCCTCCTCAGCAGGTGACATAGGCTATGAAAAATAATCATTCAGTACTTGTATTCACATTTATATTGTATATTGGTTGGACAGAAACTGTTATAGGTAGTGGGCCAATAATGTATGATTCTTGACATGTAATTTTCCTAACATTCCTTAGCAGCTCTTGAATTGTTGCAACGATTTCCTTGTTTGTTTGTTTTTTAATATTACAATTTAATCACAAAATTCAAACTACTATACACAAAGTTTTTTCCTTCAACTTGATAAATAAAACAAAGATAGGAAACAAGAAAGGAAGGGTGTACGCTTGAATTAAAGCCATACCATGCCATTTGACGTTACACAGGTAGGTGCCTCGATGACCGTGTCTTCACTGGGTTCAGAGGTCAGGACATCCGAGTCAGGGGCAAGGTCATATGACTCACTGGGCTCGTCACATGGTTCTATGATGATGTGAGTGAAAGGTGATCTCTCAGAGCCATTAACAACAGGGTCGATGGGGTGCCGTCTGCTTGGTGGCACTTTTTTCACCGCTCCCCTCAACTTGCCTCCTTCGTTTGCAGCATTCACAGGCGCCGGCATGCCTTCCGATAAAACTAAAGCTGCATTTGCTTCTTCTGTGCCATCTTCTCCATAGCTAGCTTCATACCTGCTTGATGGTGGGGATTTTCCGTTGGGCAAATGTTTGGTTATTTTGAGTGTGAGCTCAGGGGAGGAGTCAGGCTTCCTTTGTGGGCTACCATTCGGAGATGCACACTCTACCGTTTTAAGAAGGGGCGAACCAGGTGGGGACGGGCAGAACTTTGACAGTGTCTCCTGATCACCGTTAAAGAATCGAGATGTCAAATCCTTCAGATGTTCGTGAGTGTGGTTATGGTTACCAATCTTCTGCAAAACACCATCATGGGGTGTGGCTGCTAGCTGAGAAGCAGCCTTATCCATCAGAAGAGCAGGATCTGTGCTTCCATCCCCCCGTCCTTTACATCCACATGGTGAATCAGATAACTGTTTCATACTGGTCGGAGTCTTTGGCTCAGGCATTGCAGGTAGAGATCCTCCCTTACCGTCCATTGATGCCACTCAGGGATCTGTTGTAAAACAATATTAAGATTCAATTAGAGAACAGTGTTTTTTTTTTTTTTTTACATATCCCAGTTAGAAAGCTGCGAGAGTGGTGGCTCAGGTGACTAAGGCTCTAAGTAGCTGATTTGAGGATCTGGCTTCAAGCCCTGCCGTTCATGGGTTGCCACACCTTATACTATCAGTTATTTCATGAAGTGCCAGTCCCAAGCCCAGTTAGAAAAATGGGAGGGTTGCATCATAAGGGCATCCTGCTTAAAACCTGTGCCAGGTTGTGTGCGGATCGGATGGTCCACTGTGGCGACGCCTTGACGGGAGCAATGAAACAAAGTTTGATCCCAGTTAGGAAGCTGGGGTCAAAGTGCAGGGCCAGTCAGGATACAGCAACCCTGGAGCAGATAGTGTTATGGACGCAACAGTGGGGGTGCTAAGGTTTGAACCCCCGACCGTCCAAACAGCAACCGTTTGAGCCACCAACAATAATTTCAACTAGGCTCAGTTCCTTTAAAAATCAGCTCTTCCATCTGAGCAGTAAATGACGAAAAGAAACATGTCCATCATTTAACGACTTATAAAAGTCAGATTTATATGCCTTTACTGAAAATTGCCTGTTTTGCATGAATTTACCGGCCTGTAATACGTCATATCATGTTATATTAAGAAGAGAAAAAAATAATTTAAAAAATATACACCACAAGCAAAGCCACTGTGATGGCTCACAAAACTCAAGTGTAAATCCCAGTGTTACCCAACAGCTGATGATGAAACGCTGAGAGCTGCTGCCTGCGCTGCATACAGAGGAGAGGAGGAGAAAAGCTCCTCACAGCTGCACCTGCAGCATGATAGATAAAACTGCCTGAGCAGAAGAAGGGGAAAAAAACCTGCATTAAACCGAGACACGATTAGATTGTGGGTGTACTTCCTAGCGTGTGCAGACAACACTGTGAGCAGAACACGATCACTGGCTCCGAGTGTCCATGTTCAATGAAAAGGGGATCTGGTGGGTAAAGATGGCCTCCCTGCCTCTTCAGGGAGTCAGGACACGGCTGGTTTGGTCCTGACCAAGTGTGAGCCAGTTTACTGAGAAGTAATCGGACATGTGCGTGCTGGATCATGCGGACATAAAGAGCGAACCAAACAGGTTGTAAGATGTAATATTAAACCTTATTTAACACAGAATCGACGCGATGGGAGGACTTTCACCGTCGGATCAGATTTCTACCAACAGCTGCTTGTGTAACTTAGACCTTAACTTGGTCTTAAAATTTGAGTAAAATGAGAAAAAGAAAAAAAAATGTTACAATAAATAAACTTTTATGTACGACAGCGTGGGATTAAAACTACAGTGATTGTTGGGAAAGGTCCGCGTCCCAGAGCTCCGCTTCATGGAGAGAGAGAGAGACCTATTGATATTAATAGCCTTCAGGGACAAAAACGAATGCACTGTCCATAAAAGACCAGTTTAATGCAAATACACGCCTCAGAAAGCTCTGCAGTCCTCACACACACACACGCACTCAGCGGGATTAAATCCTGCCTGGTGTTTTCATTTACACATTACCGAGCTGCCTGGCTAAGCGTTAACGCGGTAATGCTGACAAACAATAACACAGAAAACACGTTAGCCGTGCGGCTAAAAATGATTTAAAATAGCTAACAACTCGGGAGGTGGCTAGCCAACTAGTTATAACAAAAAACAACACATGACATATTATCGACACGGCAGGGAAAACGTGTAATTTCTGAAATAATAGCAAAAACCGCGAGTACTGAGATGCGGTGTGAATGTCAAATCTGACTCATACATCGAGGCAGCTAATGCTAATATGACTGACAAACCAGGTTAGGATGCTAGTTAGCTTCCTAGCTTTTACACACTCCAGCTGCTCATTGACACGCCAGCAGACGGGCTACATTCTGCACAAACACACCGCTTAAACGCTACAGCAACGTGAAACAGCCCAAATGACATTACCATGTATTTTCAGCTTAAATACGCGGGTTGAAGCATCGCGTTACTCCGACCTTCTATTCATTCGAGTTGAAGCTTTGCGGGGAAACTCGCCCCAATCAGCGCGAAAAATACTCACTTCCGATTGGCTGGCGGCTGCTGCTCCGTTCACCCGGCCTTTTCAAATGTGTTCCGCTCTCCCTCGCAACAGAGCATCTTCAGAAAGCGAGGCGAAAATATCCGCGCAACATTAACAGTTTATAGCGCAAGCGAAATGAACAAGTTTCCGAGGTTACTTGTTTATGTTTATTCGGGAAAAAATCTAGCTCGATAAGCAAAACAGGCCGCCAACTGAAGTGAGCAAACTAGAGGGCATCCTCACCGAGTGACGTCAAAGGAAAGGAGGCGTCCCGCGCGACCTGGTTGCCAGATTTACGGGTACCCGCAAAAGTGCACAAATGTTCATTCCAGCGTATTATATTGTTCTGAAGAAATACCATGACGGTTTTTTATTTTTATTTTTTTCATTTTTGACGCGATATTATGAAAATAATAAAGTATAATCAGACTGCAACAGAACTCGCCTATCTATCAAATACTCAGGAACAAGTGCTGTACATCTGAAAGAGCAGTGCACACAGCGAATAAACTTCGGAATAACAGAAAATCATCATGAGTATGAATTATGTATCCCATTTAATGTAACTTTTTAACTAAATAAGGTTTTTAAACCGTTATGGTGGGTTAATTTGATGAAAAAAATAAAACGTGAAAAAACATGTCTGGCAACCAAAAAATAAGCGCGCCAGAAAATCTCTCCAATGGCATTCCTCCAGGAGACCGTTTCTATGGAAGCCCATTTCCGCCATTTAAAAAATAAAGCCGTGTATATGAAAGCGAGTAACATACTTTCATTGCTTCTTTTTTGTGTTAAAGCATTTCCTAAATAATGACAATGTACCTGTATTAATGAGCAACGCCCTCAAACGGCAGTAGAATTACGAGTATGTGTTTTTATTATTTTAGTTTTTTTTTTTTTGGCCTACTCTATATACACCAGTCTAGAGGAATGTTAAATAAATTCCCTGATTTGTTTTGGGGGAATCAGGCTGAAAAGTTTGAAACGAGTTTGGTTTTAATATTTGCCAGAGGCACGTGCTCCGTGTGTGTGGTATCGTTCCTTGTGAACTCTCCTTCACTGTCACTGTTTACTTTATGAAGTGTTGTGTAGCGCGTGTTTTACAGAACAACAGCGAGGGAGAACCCTGAACAGCCTTTGTTAATGTGTATTATGTGAAACAGTCCAGATAAAACAACGAGAACGAGGGGGGTTCAATCCGATTAAATTCCACGCCTGTTAACAGACACAGGCGGTTAATATCGAGCTGCAGCAGCCTCGGAGTCGCCGTGCAAAATAGTGCGCATGCGCATGAAGGAGTGCAACCATGAGAGAGTTAGAACACAGCCGAAGCAGACTGAGACGATTTGATTTACATTTACCCCGTAAACACACACGCACGCACACACAGATATAAAACGGCGAGGAGTGTGTGTAACGTTACATTTCACAACGTCTCTTAGTCACACTGTTTTGTGTGTGTGTGTGTGTGTGTGTATAACAGCCTACCTAGACTCACACCAGCTGCCACAAAGCTGAAATGCTGATTAATAATGTATTCTGCTTATTTTAGGGCCCAAGCACCGTGACATCATTGTGTGCGAAAGGTGTTTTTGTTATTCTAAGGTTTTTTCTTTCTGCATCCAGGGCTTTTTTGAGGTCTTAATATGCTCAAAATCAGCCTGAAAAATGACCAATTAACAGCACCTCAGATTAGAGGCGTTATGAAGTCTTTACAGAGCAGAAGTAGCAG
>JAQQZT010000039.1:21229320-21240935 GCA_030068275.1 Clarias platycephalus | reverse complement strand
GGCTGAGTGGTAGTGGCAGCCTTAATGAGGGAGCCCCCTAGTGACGGGGAGGAATTGGCCACGACTAAATTGGGGAGGAAATTGGAAATACCAAAAAAAAAAAAAAGATTTTTCTCATGTCGGAACATAATGTCACTGTTTTAACACAGGTATTGTCATCTGTTTTCTATTGCTCGTCTTTCAGTTTAAACGTCTAACCTACACTAGAGATTTTAATTATTTGATTTCTTACGCAGGTTTACTTTTATTTGAGAAAACCAGGATAACAATGTATATATTTGTTTAGAATGACTCACACAAGCATCTCTGACTCACTGTAATACAGTATTTTTCTCAGAACTTGGATAACTGTAATATCCTGAATGCATTGCTTTTTTATCAATCCACTGTTGCAACATCTACCTACATTAGTATGTTTTCCATGTTGAAGGTACACAGCGTATGTGAGTAAATTGGGGTAGATACATGTTTCTACAGTTCCATAAATTAGACACAGAGTCACTTCTACTGTATGCCTGCAACTTTATTAAAAAAAGCCATTTTATAAAGTAACTAACAGATTATCATTATGAAGACTGTTTAGTAACTAAATTCTTCACTGTGAGATCAGAGGTCTTTATAAAGTTTATGTAAAGTACTTGTTTTTTTTCCCCCTCTTAGGAAAGCTGAAAGAAGTAGCCTGCTTCAGTTGTACTGCACTCCGCTTGTCTGGAAACAGGTATGCAGAGCTCATGGCACAGAGGAATACACAGTTTGCATTTAATTATTTGCCTTTATTGTTACTACTTTTATTAACTAGCTTTATGCAAATGCTCATCTGAGTTCCCGGTTAAATAAATGGACATTTGTGTGTGTGAATCCTTCATGTTCATTAAGAAGCTTTTTGTTTAAAAAATGAGCTCCATTCTTTCTGAAAAAGATTCAATGATATTTGTGGTGAGTTTTTGTGTCTGTCTCTCTCTCTGTAATAGTCCTGAGATTCTCCGAGGCAGTTTGGCAGCTCAGACGTTCTCTCGTGTGTTGTATCCTGACCGTTCTTACGTGCGTCAGAGCTCATTGACCGGTTCATCTCGTCTTTGCTGTGCCGTCCTGATCCCCAAGCCTGCTGCGCTATGCCACACCCACGCTGTCTCTGATTGGACAGTTGCGCAGTGGACCACTCCAGTACGGTGGGTTCACACTTCAAGCTGTCTTCATGACGAGTCCAAAGTGGAACGCTCGCTGCGTTCGTTAAAAGACCGAAATAAAAAGCTAGAGGAGGGAGGACCCATTTACAGTCCTGCCGTAGACGCGGAGCCAGTGCGGCGAACGCTAGGGCAACGTGTGATCGATGAGGTGAAGCACTATTACCACGGCTTCCGACTTCTGTGGATGGACACGGCCATCACCGGACGCATGCTGTGGAGAGTGCTGAACGGACACATCCTGTCACGAAGAGAGAGGAGACAGGTACAAACACAGATACGAATACACTGTTAGCCAAACAAGACTATATGGCAGTAATATTGAGGGAGTGCATGGAAATTTTGCTCCCTGGCAGCTTTGGGTCCAGTTTTTATAACATCATAAAATTTTATGCACAAAGTGTAAGTGAATTCCAGGCATTTCTACTACATTTATTTTGCCCATATGGAAAATGCATTTATGCGTATCTGATTAACGGTGACAGCTCTGTTCAGTTCCAGGTCCTTATGGCTATTCATAATCTTTCATAATCTAAAAGATAAACTTAGTTATGGTCATGTATTTTATTAGATTATTTATTTATTTGTTTGTTTACTCGTTTATTTATTATGGTGGCCGAGAAGTGTAAAACAAAATAACAAAACCGAAAACAAAATAACAAATTCAAAAACTAAATAACAACACCAAAAACAAAACAACAAAACTGTGAAAGCAATATAACAAATCAGAAAACACAACGACATATCCAGATACCAAAATACCAAATGGGAAAACACAACGACAATTCAGTCAAACCGGAAAAGGTAGGTATAGTTTGCGAATGAAATTCTTATCGCTGATTGGATGAGACATCTGTCACTCAATTGTCCAATCAGTGGTAAGAATCAACATGCCTATGTGTGGTTTGCAAATGAAATTCTTATTTCTGATCTTCAGTGGCAGATGTCTTGTCCAATCAGCGGTAATTCGCAAACCACACCTACCTTTTTTGGCTTGTTGATTCTTACCGCTGATTGGACAAGACATCTCTCACTCAAAATATACAGGAAGTTCTGCAGCCACACAGACATTTAGATGTATTTTCATTTAAGGATTCATTTCAGTATTTTAGGATTATACAGCACATTGGTCAACTAAGGTGTGTTAAAGGTGCTTTAAAAATGATTCTGACTTCACTTGATAGTACGTTTTGCATGTCTTGAGTGACAGATGTCGCATCCAATCAGCAATAAGAATTTAATTTGCGACCTATACCTACCCTTTCCAGTTTGAGTGAATTGTTGTGTTTTTTCATTTGGTATTTTGTTTTTTAATTAGTTGTACAGGTTTCGTGTTGAGTTTTATTGCAGAGGTGACACTTCTGACTTTGTATGATGACAGTCAGCAAGTCAGGAGTTGACACAAAGCCAGGATGTTCATTCTACCACCTTGGTTTCAGTACAGGGACCAACCTGGATGAACTTCTTTCTTGAGTCAGGAGTCACTTCAACTCATGCTTGTGAGACTAAGCAAACATGATTTCGAGCGAGGGTTAGGACAAACATCCGTGTGCTTAAACCTCACATACAGTGCAGCAAGAGAAAGCCAGTGGATCAAATACAAACCATGCAGCTAGAATTCGTTTCAATTGTAGGTGTCAGACGCTGATTAGAGATAAAAAAGAATCAGGACTGCTGATAGACTGGGTGATCTAACAGCATGCAGCTTCTCAGTGAGAGCTCATGGTCAGTTTCTTTGGATGGATGCCCACACAGCATGACTCAGTTGCTGCATGATATTTTACACCGGCCTCTGTTCTCGCCTGGAGCAATCATTCTTTTCAGTAATACAAACCTGCGCTGTCACTACGATCATATAAAGTTAATTCAGTTAATTAATTGAGTTAACATCTTTTCTACTAACAAATACATTATATGGCCAAAAGTATGTGGACACTCGATCAATCAAACTCATGTGTGCTTGTTGTACATCCTGTTCCAGATTTAGTCCTCTGTGTACAGTTATAATAACATTGTCTACTAAGGCTTTGTACTAGATTTAGGAGCATGGCTGTGGATATTTACGAAGGCATGTGGCATGTCAGCAATTTAAAGATCTATCACCATGTTCATGCCCACCTCTGGACGGAGAAAGGGATGATACTTACTGGATGCCAATGCAAAACGAGCGTTGTGTAACATGGTACACTAACAGGCATGGCATTCTATCATATACCAAAACACATGGAAAGATGCCAAAGGTGCCACATAAATGTGGCAGGCTCAGAGCCTAGATCCATAAACATCCCCAGAGGTGTAAAAGATTCATTAAGTTCAAAAATGAGGTGATTATGAGAACATTTCCATAGGTCTTGTTCGTTATAAATTTTCCTGCTGTGCATGCTGTCTGTGAAGTTAGTCACCCGGAGCATGAGTACAACGTAAGTAATCGGGGTCAAATTCCACAATCCTAGTTCTGTGAAAAACTGCATTCCAGACTTCAATTGAAACTCATAACACGCTTCTGCAGTCTCACTGAGCCAAATCAAGTCTGTATCTTTCGAAGTAAAAAATGGAACTTTCTTTTGTCTATCATCGGAAAAGTCTAATTGGATTTTGGCAGCTATTCACTTTTTGGCACAACACTGTGTAGATTTTTTAAAAATTAAATACACCTTAAATTACACTGTAACATTGAAGGATACCAACCTGATTTAGCTCAGACGGACTGACACTTTGGACACGTTGTCATTTTGGAACAGGTCGAGGTAAAAGGAAGTTGTAATGCTACATCTTACGGAGACCTGCAATACAATCATGTGCTGCCATCTTTGTGGCAGCAGTTTGGCCTACGACCACAGATGGGTGTGATAGTCAAGTGTTACCATTCTTCTTCTTCTTCTTTTTTTTTTTAAATAAGTAAGTAGTGTCAGTAGCTGTAGCCGTTAAAACAATGGGGCCGTTATAACATTCATGAAATTTTAACAGACCCCAGAGAGTGCGCTGCTTTTAGTGTGGCAAGAATCTGAAATAATGAGCAGACATCCTGGAACCCTTTTGCAGTGCATGTAGTTTTATTGCTAGTCGTTAGTAGTCACCTGTATTCAATTTGTCAAATATATACTGTTTGTTGCTTCTGATGGAAGGAAAGCTTTACTGTAAGGAAATAAAACACTTTCATAATGCCATATTCAATAAACTGGAGCACCCTAACTGGTACTGTTGGTTTTATATAGTGTAGATTTTATAAGCCATAGGAATATAGGAATGCTCATGCTCATGAAGGTACTACACTCTGGCAATAGTGAAAAAAAAAACATGCCAAACAGCACCTTTTTTTGAAGAAGCCAGTTACAAAATTATTCTAAAAAGCTATGAAGGAAAATGGAGCGTTAAAATAATTATGGCTGCATTAAAAAAAAAAGAAAGGATATTACCTGTTTGCTAGCTTTTTAATAACATTATGTCTCAAAAATGGCTGGTACAGTATTACATTCTTTGCCACAATGCTAATTGATTCTTTTAAATTAATTGCATTATAAGCACTTTGATGCTTTGATCCTGAATTTTGTGCATTGATAGATTGTTATAGGTATCTTTTTTGCAGGCTTCCTTTGATTTTATTGAGGTTGAATTAAATTGCAGGATCTTTCTTTACTTCATTCTTCTTCGTACTCGTTCGAAAGCATCCGTCGGATTTTCCGTGTCTCCATCTCTTGAGATTTGTTTCCTTCTTCTGATCTTCTACATTCACCTCTCCTCCTGGATAAACATTGATGACCGGAAAAGCTGTGGTGACATGCTGTATTAAATTGAATTGTGGGCGTGTATGTCCTCTGATGGCCAGATGCCCAGTCTCCATGTTTTTATAATGCAACGTGATACCCCCTGGGGAGCTGCTGCCCTTCAGACAGAGGTAAAACAGGGGTCAGCGGAGGCCATGCTGTAATAGAAGTCATCCCTGACATTAGCATTACATTAGCAGTTTTTCTGTTTCTCTTCCATACTAGCATGTGGTAAAAGCCACTAAACTGGTCTGTCCACATCTCTGCTGTTTTTGATGCATTCCAAAGAGTTCCTTTAACACATTTCTTGTAGATGCCATGCAGTATAATCTCACTAGCATAATTCTAGTGTCTGAGCGTCTCATCCTCTCAGACAGACACATGACTCAGTTACTGCCTGTGCTGCTCCATTCCCGGAAGATCTCTGCCCATTACAGACTGAAATAGACACGCTGCCCTTTCGTTTTCCTGATCCCTGATTACAATCTACATAATAAACCATTTGCCTGGTTTGATTCCACCTTGTTTTGTTTGTGCACACAGCAACGATGCCTTAAAAGCATACTTGGAGTCTGGTATCATGGCAAATCTGTTACATGGTTGGACAGATATAGTCTTGTGAGTCTTGGATAAATCCTACATAATAAAGTCCCATCTTTAGATAACCATTTTTTGGCAAATTCCCAGCCTAGCCAGTCTTTGTTCTTGATGATCATGCTGTGTGATTAGCGTGTGGCCTTCAAACTGTAGCACCTTTACAACGTTACTTCTAATGAACTTGCTTTCTCACCACCTTATCAAAGGGCAAATACAAACTAGCACTGACTGACTGACTGCATGTTGCCGCAGAAATTGAGAGTTCTCAGACCGGAAACAGTTTTCCAGCCTTCAACAGTTCAGGCTGATTGAGCCTGTGAACAATGTAGACTCAGCTTCTTGGTCTTGCCTGACCGGAGTGAACCCTGATGAGGTCTGCTGCTGTTCTTCTTGTGACATCTTGAGGGTTCTGAGCTGCTTTACTGTTCACTATGAGTGTAAAGAGAGTTTATTTGAGTTATAGAAGCCTTCCTGTCAACTCAAGAATCATTGATGAAAATAACTCTGACACACTCAAATCACCCCATCTGGCACCAAGAACCAACCGAAAGTTACTGAGATAGAAACCTTTTTACTATTTCTATATGCCATTTCAACTTTAAACGAACTGTATCTGCATGATTTTATACATTGAGTTGGTGCCACATTATTGGCTAAGTGGTTGGTAGCCGGTTAGCTCAGTCTATTTAACATTTAGTAATGTTATGACCTGGAACAGAAATGCATTTCTTTAATCAGGAATTTTAATTATAAATCTACACAACGTAGCTTATGATGATAAAGTGTGTGTAGGAGTGTGTGGTGGAAGTGTAATCAATATGAAAAACAAAAAAACACAGTGTACAAAAGAGCTATCAAAATAGATGTAAGACAAAGCTTTAGAAAAATATCAATCATCCTGTGATTACAGAAATCTCTCTTGCTTTCTTAATTAAGCCCTTAATTAAAAAATGTAAATGACGTGTAACTTCAAGGACAGGGTCTTAGTCAGAGATGCTACTAAGAGTCAAAGGATCATTAGGGAGAAGTCGACGAGATTCCACGGCTCAGATGGGGAAAATGAAGCAAATCTGAACGTGGAGAGAGAATCTCAAATTCATATGAAATTCCGTTTGGTGTCTCAGCATATTATTGAACAAATCTGTACTAAATCATAAACTAATTATAAAGCTACAAGAATAAACCACACTTATTAAAAAGAATGTTTAACAAGAACGATGACGCTAAAATATCGGCCAACAAGATTTATTGTTTGTATTTTAAAATGTCAATAGTGTTCGTGTTCTAACAAACCATGAACTTCATCCCGCAGTTTAGCTGCAATATGAGGGGAAAACTAATGAGAAATGAAAATGTGCATGTTGGGTAAAACAGGTTAGTTTTTATAGCAGGCTTTTGGATGCCAGTTTATATGCATGGAAAGTTTGCCTAATATAAGCCATTTGTTTTGTACCTTCACCAAAACTGTTAGAGTGGATTCAAAGGAATTGAAATGAGCAGAGTGTAGGCATTGAATGACTTGTTATAACCATCTTACACAATTAGTCCTCATACAATTCATGTGGGTCTATTGTGTGTATATATATACAAGAAAAAAAAAAAACCAGATTAAATGCCTTTACACATTCTCTTAGCTTGATTTGGCATCCACTCAAGCTTCCTACCACCATTCCTCCTCTGTGTGTCTTTAATGCTTATTCGCATTCAGCCCAGAGGCTTTTGATGTCACTTCTTATCCTCTTTTTCTCCCCTCCTCTCTAAAGCACCAGAACCCATGCCCCTTTTTTCCTTGTTCCCTTTTTTCCGTTTACCCCTCTGTGACAGAGGTAATATACATGTCAATAGAGGAAAGCACAAAGCTTCTTTTCATCCCTTTTGTCTTTGTTCCTATAGGACCACGGACATGCAGGTGGAGAGAGGGGAGAGGAACACTTAAAATTTACCCACATGTTTTTAAGCCCCGTCCGCATTTTTATATAAAGTCAGATCGGTAGATTTTTAACAAGATTTTATTCCTGCCATAAACGGCCTCTGCTAATTTAATGTTTTTTTTTTAATGAGTTGTAAAAAGAGAGCTAGCAAATCAACAATGACTAAGGATGACAAAGAAGGAAGGAGCGAGAATGGGGGATGGGATGCATGGAGAGAAATGCTGGAGGGTCAGAACTAAGATAGGCCTTAGTCATCTACATATAATATGCCCCCTGGGTAATAGCCCACCCATAATTAATCAGGTTAATGTATTCTATAATAGGTTATATATAAACCTTAATTACATGTAACAAATGACTATTAGGCAACAATGAAGAAATTTAGTGTAATGATAGTGTAATAGTCAAGTAAGCAGGAATTACTACTCAACATGATGCCTACAAGAATTCACATTTTCACCGTCAGATCACGTGATACCTCAAGCTGCTTCAATTCAGTAATGCGTTACGAATTAAAAAACATCAACGTAGACTTCAAAGTGCGAAGTGTATGCAATTAAATATTTTTTTGTCTTTTTCAGTTCCTGAGGACATGTGCAGACCTATTCCGGCTGCTGCCTTTTCTGGTTTTTATCATCGTTCCATTTATGGAGTTCCTGCTTCCTGTTGCTCTGAAGCTTTTCCCCAACATGCTGCCATCGACTTTTGAGACAAAGTCCAAGAAGGTGCCGTGAGCTTTCACCATCTGTTCTTCCTCTACAGCTACTGCTCTTAGTTTTGATTTATATGCTAGCCGCTAACATTTCCTATCATATCAGTTTGACGAGTATTAGAGTTTGAGTATACTTTGAGGATTTTTTTTTTCAGCCTGAAAACCTTATGAACACTATTTTACATGCCGCAGGAAGAGAGACTGAAGACGGAGCTGAGAGTGAAGCTGGAGATGGCGAAGTTCTTACAGGACACGGTGGAGGAGATTTCACTGAGAAACAAAGCAGACAAAGGCAACGTGACTGAGGAGTTTTCTACCTTCTTCCAGAAGGTGACACCACAATGCAGATCCCTCACTGATTAACACCAACCACCAATCAACGTTGAAAACGCCAGTCATTATGATTAAAAATGATCATACCACAATGAGCTCCAGACCAATCTCCAGAACGTTCCAGGAGTACTTAATGTTCCTAGGATCACGCTGGGAGTCTATCACTCTTTCACTGAGTCTATCACTCCGTCCCTCTGTTTTCCTACTTTCTGTTTCTAAATGATTACTACAGAAGTTTTAGTGATAACATGGCAGATGATACTCAGGAATTTAGTTCTTGACTTTAAAAATGAACTCTTGTAAGATAAAGATGAAAAGGAAGAAGGTATGCCAATTTGACCAGAAACAACCTGTAGCTTAGATGTATAAATCAGTGTGATCAAGCTAGTGAGCTGACGTGCTATACAATGAGCCTTGCTGCTTCAGGATCTATTCTCAGTAGCAGTGCAAAAACAAACCGGACATTTGGCAACATTGTGTCCAAAATGTCACTTATTTATCAAACTGTTGTAGAAAAGCAATATTGCCTTCGTAAGTGTGCTGTTATATTGAATATTGAATAATAACTGCATTATTTATGCAATATTGCTTAATAACAAACCTGTGATGCGCACCAATTAGAAAAGGGGAATCGGGTAGTCAAATACTCTGAGCTGTTTGAGGTGCTATTCGTATTACTACAGTATATGCCATACTTCAACATGAGCTCACTATAATAAAACATTCATTGGCAGTATTTTCATAAACTGGAAAATTGTGTGCTTTGGGATTAAAAAGCAGGGTGAAGTGGGGGAAAGAGAGATAATACTGTACATTTCCATTAGGGTCCAATACAACTACCTTAATATCAATGAGTGACCGGACTTAAATCACGCACATCTGGTTTACAGTTTAAACATATTTTACACAAGAAGCAACACTGCATTCACAGCATGCCACAACTGCTCAACACTCCATCCAGTGTCTGCAATCATACACAGCTATCAAAATGAAATATTAAAAAGCTTAAATTAATTTCAACTTTTGCCGTTATGTTTTTTTATTCTGTTCATTATTTTCTGCAGTACGTCACACACCTAAACACACACTGCTTCTGCTGCCAGAAAGAACATTTAACATGAAAATCATACATGATTTCACCAATATATGTAATCGCCCCCCTCTTGATACCAATAATAATAATTATTTATTTTAATTGATGCTGAGCAATGCTAATTACTGTGATTAGTGTTAACCACAAATTGAGACTAAGCATTAATGCCACAACAATGATCACATGCTGATACTGATTACTCTAATTAATACTCCCACACTGATCATTCTTTTTTTTAATGCTGATCACTAATTAAAACTATTATTATATTGGACTCCCAGAAATATAATCATGTCTGTGCAATAGCTAATCATTAGTCAGGTCAAAGTTTCCAAAGAGGGCTCAAACCTTCAACAGTCCTACATTGCCCCCTTGTGGACATTCTGCACTCAAACCCATGCTATATGCAAATTTTACATATTTTCAGGCAGATATTACATTACATGCATTTTTACTTTTCCTTCCATTCTTTCTTTCTCACCTTACATAAGATCCGTGATTCGGGTGAAAGGCCTAGCAATGAGCAGATCATCCGATTCTCCAAACTCTTTGAGGATGAGCTGACCCTAGACAACCTGACACGGCCTCAGCTGGTAGCTCTATGCAAGCTCCTGGAGCTGCAGCCCATCGGCACCAACAACTTCCTCCGCTTCCAGCTCATCATGAAGCTCCGAGCCATCCGCGCTGATGACAAGGTGCCTGACCAGACTCTACGTTTTCTCTTTAATCCCAACTAATCACAGTCTGATTGACACGTTAGTTCTGGGTGTGTGATATTGTGTTGGCAGCTGATAGCAGAAGAAGGAGTGGAGAGCCTTAATGCAAATGAACTGCAAGCAGCATGCAGGGTTCGAGGCATGAGAGCTCTGGGGGTGACGGAAGACAGGCTTAGAGCTCAACTTAAACAGGTAACACACTTTGATCTGTTCCAGCACTTCAGGGTAATGAATTAGCTGTCAGCTCTGCACTGTATTCTGTCCAGTGTGCATTTATACAGTATAATTGAGATTGTTTCCATATCTGTGTGTATGCCAGTGGCTGGAGCTTCATTTGAACCAGCACATCCCTACATCTTTGCTGCTGCTTTCGAGGGCTATGTTCCTTCCTGACACTTTGTCCCCAGAGGACCAGCTTAAAACCACACTGCAGACGTTGCCTGAGATAGTGGTGTGTATATTATACATGATTACCTGACCATCAGCACATTAGCTGCAGTTTGTAACTGTAGTGTTAGAGTTGTGCATGTATGTCAT
This sequence comes from Clarias platycephalus, assembly GCA_030068275.1. Taxonomy (NCBI): domain Eukaryota; kingdom Metazoa; phylum Chordata; class Actinopteri; order Siluriformes; family Clariidae; genus Clarias; species Clarias platycephalus. The sequence goes on along the minus strand of JAQQZT010000039.1, from coordinate 21,230,068 downwards.
GTCTGTGTGTTTTTGCAGGCTAAAGAGGCACAGGTGAAAGTGGCCGAGCTTGACTTTTCTAAGGTGGATAACAAGACTAAACTGGAGACCATGCTGCAGGAAGAGGCCGCTATTCGCCAGGAGAACAGAGAGAGGGAGCTGGAGAGGCTAGCGGAAACCGCGGAGAAAGCAAAAGAACAGGTAGAAGCACCTGCTCACCGATTCAGCACAGACTAATAATGCGGACCGTCTATTTATACGTGTGTATAAATACAGTGTGAACGTACTTAAAATTAAATCTACACAAATTCCATACTGGTGCCTCTATCTGACTGTTATCTTTTTACCTTAAATTCGTTTTCAAAAGATTTTAATGGAAGGCAAAGCTAGATGTTTAAAAGAATGCAGAACGTGGAGGTGTTTGTTCTTAGCAAAGATGAGCCAGTGTGATTTGTATGTAAATAAGCCAGTGCAGTCATGATTAATTGCCCTTATGGTGCCAAGATAAATATAGTACATGATGATGTACATGATGATATAGTACAAATCTTAAGTAAAAAACAAAAAAACCCATATATATAATATATACACACACTCACCTAAAGGATTATTAGGAACACCTGTTCAATTTCTCATTAATGCAATTATCTAATTAACCAATCTAACCAATCACATGGCAGTTGCTTCAATGTATTTAGGGGTGTGGTCCTGGTCAAGACAATCTCCTGAACTCCAAACTGAATGTCAGAATGGGAAAGAAAGGTGATTT
>JAQQZT010000039.1:21207343-21223690 GCA_030068275.1 Clarias platycephalus | reverse complement strand
GTGTGTGTGCCCTGCGATGGATTGGCACCCTGTCCAGGGTGTACCCCGCCTCGTGCCCTAAGCCTCCTGGGATAGGCACTAGGCCCCCCGCGACCCTGAATACAGGATAAAGCGGCATAGAAGATGAGTGAGTGAGCATGAATTGAAAAACAGGATCATCAATTCAGTTAATTAAATCCATCAACAATATTGTTTAAATTGCATAATTGATTAAATCAAACAGCTTTAAACTCTAACTAAAGTGAAGCACTTGTTGCATGTAATGCAGCATTTCTGGATTTGGCAGATTCATTCTTTGCAAAAATGTTCCAGATTTATCAATTTGCACAGCACGCTTTATGTTATTCCACAAGTTTTCAATGGGGTTTAGATCTAGGATCTGTCACCTAATCTAGTCGATCTTTGTTAACTCGGATTTGTGCTTTTTTAGTTTTTATCCAAAAAATTAATTGTTCTTGGAGCCAGTCATTGTTCTTGGAGCAAGAAGCAGCGCCATTCATAGTGATAAGCTGATTTTTTTTTAAAGAATGACCAAAAAGTTTTACCCGGGTACAACCTGTATTCCATACATATGAAGAATGTGAGAGGTTGTTGTCATATATAAGGAATGACCTAGGTTGCTTAGGTAGGTTACTTGCCACACATTCCTGCAGCTCCTATAGCGTTGCTGCAGGTTTCTTGGCAGCCTTGTGGAGTGCAGTCACGTGCCATATTAGAGGAACAGTATGCATACCTATGTAACTAGGTTATTGTACGTTTTTTTTTTTTGTCCTCCTTGTCCCTCCCTGAAACATTTCTAATTGTTTTTCAATTAATTTTTGTTGAGTAGCTGGATAATGTTAAAGGCTGAAAAGCATCAGACATGAATTACCTTGGTTTAAGTTTCTTTTAAATCACAAAACATGCAATTGTAGTAGGTATGTGCACTTTTTATCTCCATAATCATCATACATTGGATTTTTATATGGATTCCAGGTAGCATAAGAAATCAAGCTAAATAGTAGCGATATCATGAAAGTGAATAATGAACATAAATAAAATTTTAAAAAATTTAATAGAAGTGAAATAGTTTTCACTTTTTGTAACCTCTTTTGAATTAACTGTGAATGAGCTCTTTGTCTCTTCACTATTGCACAATAATCAGCCAATAATACTGGAATGTTTTGGAATAATTATAGTTTTTTATGCATTTTTTAAAGAAAAGAAATCTTGAATATCCTAGTGCATGTAGTCATTCAGTGTCTGAAATCCCTCCTTTGTGCATTATATACAGTAGTAAATGCTCTGTATATTATTATAACAGACACATATATCAGCAGTTCAAATATTAATAACTGAAATAAACCGAACTCAATAAACCAAAACTGGAAAACTACAGACATAATAAAAGCAAAGTTCTTTATTAAATGCTACTACCGCTACAAGTACCTATTGGCTTAAAGGTTTTAGCTTCTGTAGACTGCTCCATGTCAGTGCTTGTAAGTGTGTGTATAAAGTAATATTGTAGTGAAATATCCAGGGAATATAGACTACAAAATGGCTGATGTACAAAAAAATGTATGAATAGGGAATGAATTCAGACACAGCACTGGTATGTGGATGTACAGTACCAGTCAAAAGTTTGGACACACCTACTAATTCCGTGGTCTTTCCTGAGTTTTCCTTCTTTCTACATTGTAAAACAATTCTGAAGGCATCCAATAATATGCAGTAATCTCCTCTAAACAGTTGATATTGAGATGTTTCTGTTACTTATGCTCTCCGCAGCAGAGGTAAGTTTTGGTCTTGCTTTCCTGAGATGGTCTTCATGGTTTCATCATGGTGCTTTTGATGGGTTATTAAAAGATGTGTCCAAACTCTTAACTGGTATGTACTGTACAGTATGTTTGTACCTTCTGTGATGCATTATAGGATGTTATCCTCAGTAAAATGGTGGCGAGAGGACAGCTTCAACACAGCTAATTATAAAAGAGGTTCTGGATTTAATTAACAGTTTACCTTTTGTTGTTTTCTTTTGTTTTCTTCTTTATAGATTTTTCTTTGAGAAATGTAATGACTTACAAAGGTAAGAAAAGAAGTTTAAGCCTCTTAAGTGAGTTCTTTTGTGTCATGAAGTCATTTACATAGATTTTCTGGCTTGCTTTCAAAGTTTATTACAGCAGTTTATTTTAACAGTCAGAATCAGACTCAAGTTAATTTGCTTGCCAGTTACTAACTTGGTGCTAATGGGTGAATTAATTTCGTTTTTTTGTTCATTTTGTTTGTTTTTTAATATCATATACCTTTTCATTGCCTGAAAGTGATTGTGTTTAACTTCGTCTTTAGTCTGGATTGGTGGTTTAAGCTGAATAAAATTTCCGTCCTACCTTTCGAATTTGACAAATGAAATATGAAACCACAGTTCAATGTTATAATAGATATTGTTCTCAGTGATGATGATGATGATTATAATAACAGAACTAATCAATACCTTACTCAATACCACACAAGGTATAATTGCTTTCCTTTCCTGGGGGGAAGTGAAAAAATTCCCGTGTTGTGAAATGCTATTCTTCCTGCAAGCAAAACCAATTATTTTCTAAATGCTCAAAACGGACCATTTTATAGAAACAGAAAAAAACGCTGAATATGAATACTGTCTATCATTTACATGGTGAATTGACACAAAAGATGTGCAGAAGTGGTTTGAGAACCTATTGTACAGTAATTCCATGAGATTGGAAGAGGTTTACTGGCCAGCTGTCTCCTCCTCCATCATTTTACTTATCATCATTGTCTTATTGTGTAAATGCTTCCTGAACACTGCATGTTGCTTTCCTGTAGGGAGAATCTGATTAGCATCAATGAGCTCATTGCTGTTATGAGGCAGATCCAGAGCATTCCAGAGCATAAGCTGCTCAGCATCGCCGACGCACTGGATGAAAACAAGGATGGCAAGATAGACATCGATGACGTTATAAAGGTAACAGTTTTTGCTGTGATAGATGTTCGATAGATATTTAAAGGATAAAACAATGGGTTGTGCTGCTACCAGAAAATAATAAACATACAGTAGAGGTTGTGTTGGAACATTTACACTTATTTTTATTTTATCAGCCATAACGTTAACACATTACTGATTATCAATTAAATAATAGTAAACTGGTGACAGTATCATGGGCACCCAAGGCTCATCCATGCCAACAGGAAGCCAAAGGCTAGCTTGTTTGGTCTGATCCCACAGAAAAGCCCATACAATACAAATCTCTGTAGAAAAGTCAATGCAGGACATGTTAGAAAGGTATCAGGAAGGTAATAGGATGGATCCAAAAGTCTGTATCCATAGGCAAAATGTTATTTAGAAAGATTAATTTTCAGGGAACGCTCGTATATATACACTTAATACAAGATGTTTTCTTCACTGTTGTTTTTTAATATGCAGATGACTTTGCAGAAGGAAGTTGTGTAGTCTTAGATCTGGTTCTATTCCAGTCTTCCAGTGTTGGGTTTCAGGGATCTTGGCTCTGAAATAATATCATAAGGGAAATAAGACATCTCATGTAAGGGAAAATGCAATCCTGCATACCAAAAAACCCTGAATATAAAATATATTTTCCCCCATTTACTCCTCAATTTGTTCACGTAATTTCTGTCCACCAGCCAGCTCATTTCTGTCATATAACAGCTAGCACCCAGGGAAGATGCTGAACCAAAACATTAACCTAGCCGATAGCATTTTTTTTTATAGCTGTTCGTGCTGCATTAGAGGGCGGCATAACACACTCAAAGGAAGCATTTTCTGCCCTTTTGTCCATACATGCGCTCACTGGCATTTATTTATATATTTTTGTCATTGCAAGGGGAGAAAAAGTATTCCATCTCTCCCATCCATATATCAGAAAAATATATTGTAAAAGTGTATTGAATCTATAATATACAGTATACTCTACATACTGCATGCTATGATACTGTTTTCGCTGGGCTTCTCAATATGCACATATGTTTTAGGTGGTGGAGCTGATCGATAAGGAGGATGTAGACATCTCCACGGCGCATGTGGCGGAGATCATGTTGATGCTGCAGAAAGAGGAGAAGCTGGTGGAAAAGGAAAAAGCGAAGGAGAAGGCTGAAAAGGAGCAGGCAGTTAAAGTTCAGCAAAACTAAACTAATTTGGTCATGGCAAGCTACCCTGGAGCAGAAAAGCACAGAGGAGCCACTGGTGCTGTAGCCACTGGTTTCATACTTGAAAAATAAGAGTAATTTAATTGTTTGTTTAAAAAAAAAAAAAAAAAAATCCTAACATTTATTTCACCATCTAACCATCGGCAGTGATGTCACTTCATGCGAGCTGAATCGCTATTTTTCATTTGCACAATTGCACCATCATGGTTATCATCATTCCACTGCCACTGTTGTCATTTGGATCTATTCTTTTTTTGCTGTTTTATTTAAACCAGGCTCTTTTGCGTTGAATTAATTAGCAGATGCTACCGAGTGTAGCTCAGTGTACGCTATTGTATTCGTCTAGAAACCAAAGTATATTCGCAAAGGTTCTACCGAACTCAAGGTCAATATGCAACTGCAACAGACTGATCGAGAGGTCAGCGGTTTGAGTGAGTATAGTCTTTGCGATGTAATTATTTTATGCTCGCTATTACACTGTCATGGCCTTGAGTGAACAAACATAACCTTTCCTGGTAATGTCAGTGATTGCGCAGCTGAAAGTCTTCTCTTCAATGAACATTTTAACAGCGTTCCCTTTCAGCCTCTGATGAAACCCGGAGGTTTGTGGATGCGTTTATTAGGGGTCTAGTTAACCTTGGAACAAATGCAAGCTGTAGACTCGTTATTCAATAGACTGGAGTAGAGGACAGATGGTGAAAGAATTTTTTTGGGTGCTTAATGTGTGTAGTTGTGAGAACAGAGAAGATGAAGTGATCTCTTTGCACCGCAGACAAGTTTGAGGTATCTAGGCCTCGGCTCAGACCCAGTATGGTGAGGCCAGTCTGGGTACAGTCACTTCAAGGTCTGGGTAAACACTCGCACCATACATGGAGAGGGTAGCTAGCAGATACAGAGACACATTTTATTATGTCAGCATAACATAGTTGCACAGGGCACAGCAGACAGTGAATACATCACTCCCACTCCTAAACATGTCACAGAGAGGGAACAGAGTGTCTGACCTGAAAGCACCGACTCTGTGTTGCATCAGCGAGACAGACGGAGCTCTGTTTTGGAGTCGGGGTGGCGTTCTCTAACTTTAGTCTCTAAGCTTAATCCAGGCTGCAAACACGGGTCAGAGGTCACCCTTTACCATAGTAAGAATTAGTATTTGTGCAGCCTATGTATGGCGTTTGGACCTTAAACCACATGAATTGATTGCACAGTAAAATCTCATCTGTTGTTTAAAGGGAGCAAAATGTACTGATTTACAGTTGGACTATGATTATTTTAATCTTTATCTTTTTAATCTTTTTTATTTTTATTTTGAGGTTGTGATTCAGACTCAGGAATGTTTGTGTAAAGGGCTGCAGTTGCAGGTTAGGAGGGAGGTGAGCTTGTGAGTTTGTAACTGGAAGAGAGCGACGTCGTTTATCAAGTGGCAGGAGACTGATGTTTGGGTGAGTTTTTGAGGGGATTTTGAGGGGAGAGTTATTATGGAATTTCTCTACCCTGAAAGTGCACTACTGTCCTCCAGCGTTAATGTGCAGTCACAAGGTCTGACCAAGAGTTTGTACAAAACATAGTCATGTTGTTGTTGAACTTGAAATTTTTAAAGATTAAAGAATTTAAAAAATTGCTAAATTAATCAGGAGAAAGACAGCCGACTGGGAAAGCAGGGTAAAACTGTCCAGGATGTAACCACTGTTTACTTCATCCAAAGTTTTTACTTAATTTAAAATGGCATTTATTTAATAGAAGAATTCAGAGAAATAGCTATTTTATTTTTGTTCAAAGTCCAATTTTTTGTTCTGTGTTGATTAGGCTTGTCCCAAAAAGGGGTAATTGTTTAAATCTGTGTACTGGCTCTTTATGAAGATAAGCTAGAGTAGTATTATAAACTGAAATGTGCTCCTATCAAGAGAAGAGTTTTTTTTTTTATTAGCCAAAAAAGGGATATAGTGTTTTAAAAAGGTAATTGTCCTGACTGATTCTCTGTGCTGTACAAAAATAAATAAATAAATAAATAAAAGTATCCTAAGTCGAAAAAAACGATTGCGTAAAAAAAAAAAAATCTTAAGTTGAATATCAACCATTAAATACCTTTCTTTTTTAAATTTTTATTTAAGTGCAAGTGTCTCAGTACCCTGTTATTAAAAAATGAATTCAAATGTGTTGAATCCTGGTAGATGTTATGTACCTGTATGTTATACCTGTCCACGTGTCCAGTGAATTGGCTTTTAGTGATTAAATTCATTGATTTTTTTTTTCTTATTACAGAGTTTACCAAATTTTTTTTAAATGTCTAACTTGATTATCTGTTTAGGTTTTGCTATTATTTAAATTCGATTACATTTAAATCTATCAATAAACAAGCTTGTTGATGAAAGTTAAGGTGGAGCTATTGGTACTGTATTTCAAATCATCAAAAAAAAAAACAAAAAAAAAACGTGTGGCTTTCTTTGAATGTTTATTGTCTTCAAATATATGAAAATAATAGCTTTTACTTTTGCCGTGACTGATTCTCATGTAAATATCCATATTCTGAAACGGGTCGTTCCAGTTTGAATAAAAAAGAGGTAATATTATTTCTGAGAAGTGTTGTTCGATTTCTTCTCATTATTATTATTATTATTTAACCGACAACATTCATTCATGTTTTTGCTAGAGGTTTGTTTGCTTTCTTCCTATCTTTCCTTCTTTTATTTTTTTCCCTATTTATGCCTTACCGTATACCATTTCCATTTGTGTCATCACTCACCATTGCTGCTTATATATTATACACTCACTGAGCACTTTATTTTTATTTGCTAACGCTGCTACACCTACTCATTCATGCAGTTAGAAACAGGCAGTTGTGTGACAGCAGTGCAATGCATAAAATGATGGCACTTCAGGCAATGTTCAGAGAATGGAAGAAAGCTGTGATCTTTGTGATTTTGAACATGGCATGATTGCTGGTGCCAAATGGACTGGTATTAAGTATTTCTATAACTGCCAATCAAACAAATTATGTGATTTTCACAAAAATATCTCTAGAAATTACACTAAATGGTGCTATAAAGACCAAAAAAAAAGAAAAAGACATCCACTGAGCTGCTGCAGTTCGGTGAATGGAAACTCCTTGTTGATGTAAAATATCAGACTGGCTTAAGCTCACAGAAAGGGTACATATATTCACTCTGTACAATCTGTACGATTGTGGTGAGCAGAAAAGCATCTGTATAAAATGCACATGTTGAACCTTAGGTGCATGAGCTACACCAGCAGAAGACCGTGTCAGGTTCCACTTCTGTTAGCCAAGACCAGAAAGCTGACTGAGGCTACACTGAGCACAGACTCACCATACACGAGCAGTTTAAGACTGGGGAAAAAGCCTGACCTGATGACTCTTGATTTCTGCTGAGGCACACAGATCGTGGTCAGATTTTGGGACTAAATGCATAAATCCATGGACCCAACTTGTCTATGGGTCAACAGTACAGGCTGGTGGAGGTAGAGTAATGATGTGGAATGTTTTCTCCTTACACTTCGGGCCAATCCCAATAGGACCCATTTGACAGAACAGGAGAAGGTGCAAATGATGCAGGCATGAACCAGTATCTCAAAGGAGTGTTTGGTATCCATGCCATGAAGAATTGAGGTTGTTTTGAGAGCCAAGTATTAGCATGGTGTTCATCATGAAGTGTTCAGTGAGTGTATGTTTACTCCTGCATGAGCCTTTTTATAAGAACCCTCTGTTCTATGAATCATCTGCATGCTGCCGCGGACATAAAGTCATGCAAATAAACTTGGAGCAGATCTTCTAAAAGCTCTTGTCACGAGTCAGTCACAGAAGACTGGAATTCTGCATGTCAAGATTATCCTGTGACAGCTGCCGTTACCGTGATTAGACATACTGTAATCACATTTTCTTAAAGAAGATTACAGTATGTCTAATGATAACTACGCCTTTGAGAAAATAGTCAGAGATGCTCGATTTGTTGGTTCATGCAGGCATTTTGCTTCTGTATCTTGTGTTTGCACTTTTGTTGCAAATAAGTATTGCGCTGATGTGGGTGGTATGGCAAATCTTTTCCATGTTGGTCCAAAAATATGCATGCTCTAGCTGCCCCCTGAGAGCCCTAGTAGAAGTGATGTTCTGTTCTTACAGCCGAGTTTTGATTATGTTCACTATTTGAGTAACTCTGCTTCAATATAAATAGGCACCTTCATCCAACAGAACAGTCAACCACAGTTTTAAGTGCATGTAATGAAAGTGAAATAAGTCCAAATAAAGCACTCTTTTTAAAGCAACCAGTTTATTTACAGAATTATTCAACAGAGTCAATGCTGGTAGTATATCTGTAATACTACAGTATGTTTGTTCTTTCTCTCTCATGGTTTCCATTAGGTGGTTTAGAGTTAGGCCTGCTCTCTAAAGATATATTAATAAAATGATTATTACAAATGTACAGTATTTGTAACTGTAAAGGTGTCTTTTTTGACACTTTTTTCCAAGCCCGTTCCTGTAGTGTAGTGATTTGCTTAAAAACACCCACACGCACCCAGGCAGAGAATGTCACCTTTCAGTGGTATGGAGCGAAGCGGTATTACAGCAGTACATCTTAGGTGTCCCTCTTAGTGATGTGTTTGATCACCCAGACCCTTTCCACAATGTTGCGCAATCCTGCCCAGGATGCTTTAGTGCTATTCCAGCTCACAGCACAACTGATTTACAAATCACCTAATAAACAGCCTTTTTCTGAAGTGAAACGTGTATGATAGAGCAGGGAAAACACTAAAATGTACCGGACAGGACAAGGATTAGGAACACCTTAGATGTCTAGAATATACGAAAAGGATATAGTACGGTCATCTTGTGTCTTGTTTTTTTATGATGGACATAAAAAGAATAAAATGGAAAATCATGTTTGTACTTGATTACAAATCAATTTGACTTGAATCATATTTGGTGTAAAAAGGCAATCTTGGATTTTGATCCGTTCTTTTGAGTTCTTTATTTTGGAGGACTCTTAAAGGGTCTGAATAAGAGTTTCTGAGTTTTTGTATCTGCTAAAGTTCCCTTTAGAAAGCGAAGAAACCTTGAGAAACACTTTCTTTTTTCCCTCCTAAGAGGGCACTTACAAAAGCAATCCAATTTGAAGACAGATTTTGGTTTAGTGCTTGGGCAGGTGAAAGTCTTGTGGGGAATTTTGATTGTAGATTATGAATAACACAGCTGGTAGCCTCCCTAAAAGTGTACACAAAAGTAGATGATAAACCTAATTTCGGCTATGTTTGTTCTTATCGTTTTCAAGAGAATGTGGCCTACTGCGAAATTCGAAATGCACCTTAAAAATAATGAGCGTTGAGAAATGGATAAAAGTAAAAATCCCATCAGAAAGCTAATCTCAAGACCTGTTATTTTAAATACATTTTAAAGAAATAATAACAATAATAATATAATATAGGATTTATACTGTATTTGGGCTTTATTGTGTGAATGTGCTCTAATTAGTCCCGGTTATTCTTACTTCATGGCTGACAGAGCAGCGATAATACCGCCAAATTGTACATGTTTGCACCGGTCAAAATCAGCGCACCCAACTTTTACATGACAGACACAAATACCAGCTGGGTGCCAAGTCTCACATATCATGCATGTCTCCAGTTGTCTGACACACAGTTGTCAGACTGATTAAATGATTAAAAGAAAATAATAACCTGTGCAGACTTGATATGATTGCACTAAACAACTACATGCTTTTACAGTAGCTCATTGTGTGCTGGATGTGAGGCTGTTTAAATCCGGCTGTTTAAAGTGCTCGGGAAGTGGCTTATTTCTCATTTCTGAAGCCATAAACTCAACATCTCCACTGCCTTGTACAGTCACACTCGGCTCCCTGACTCTGAGGATAGTTTAGATTGCAGTGTGTAGAGTAATGTTGAGAGCGTATGTACTCTGTTAAGGATCGCTGCTTATATGTGAGAGCGTTCTACAATAGGAACATTGCTGCAAGTTCTGTTCAAACTGAGACATTTCATGCTGAAGTTCCTCTGAACATAGATTGAGTGCTTCGCCTGTACAGTCAGGAAGCATAATTACAATCTGTGTTCGCTTTTGTGCTCCCACTTTCACACACATTCTCTCCTGTCTGTTTGTGAAAAGGTTGAACATGTCTGGGATGTGTTGGGAATCCCTGGGCATGTGAAGCATACGCAGTGCACTTCTACCGGTCCTGCTTGTCCTCACATCTCTCTTTCCTTCTTGTCTGTCCTCTTCGCTTCTGTTTAATAGCCGGTCCTTTGCTTTATACAGTGCGCAGTAATGCTCAGTAATGTCTTTAAGTAGTAAACACAGCTGGAACTGTAACAGTGCAGTGTTGTAATTGTGTGAGTCGTACGTAAAAGTGAGTTTATACACTTGGTAATGTATGGAGTCATAAGGCATCTGATTAACTAGTTGGTTTTTCATGTAAGAGAATACATTCTGACGTCGGTTTATATGTGTGTATTCAACTTGCCTCAGCACTCTGATCTAGGATCTGCATAAATTATATATTTCATTGTGAGTGATTTGCAATATAGAAATGCTCCAATGCTTTTTTCTGCAAAAAAGTGATTTCTTAGCAAGTTATAAAAAAATATCCTGAATCTAGTAGAATTAATCTACAATTTCTTAAAATATGATTACAACAAAATAAATATTTATTATTATTATTATTATTATTATTATTATTATTATTATTATTATTATACAATATTATAATATTAATATTAATATTCATGTTGACCAGAGGTCCTACCATGGTCGTAAAAGGGAAATTTTACTACATTATAAGTGTAAATTTCTTCTTCTTTTGGAAGATCATTTTGCCAGTTTTAAGCAATTATTTCTTGACAGAATGGTTAAAATGTACACTTAGAAAATTCTAATTTCTAAACATCTAATAATCTTACATTTGCTTTGTTTTATCTTAAATAAAAAAAATTTTTTTTGATTGTTTATTTTATATAATTTTTTAAAAGATATTTAAACTTACTAAGATATCACTCTTGGCACTGTACACACTTAGTACTTTAAGTCACTCAACACTAAGCCACCTTGCTAGAGTGATGTGAAATGTATTAATATGTATCACTAAGTAGTATACTAGGAAATTAGCATTTTGTATTTTGCATTTTCCCTTAGATGCAGATGACTGTTGAATGCACATCTGGAATCCGTTTTTTCTTTTTTCATACAGATCCAACAGATCTGTTCCTTTTAAACAGGTAAAGTGAATACATACTAGGGCTAAAACAGCATTATACAAGTAGTGCACTGCTGAATTACACAATCATCTCATGTCCAAATGTGCAAAAAGAGACCTATCCTTTTCTGTTGTTCCTGTTATTTTTATTTTATATCAAAGGACAATAAATTAGACTCCTGCTTGAGATTTTGTCTGTGAGTTTGTTCTTGTAAAGCTAAAGTGTGTTTCTGACATATTGGTTTAAGAATGTTAATGAAGCGAGCGTTTACACTGAGTGTACACTGTTGACACGTTGCTTACGTCAGACACATTCCCATTTTAATCTCTTCTACGTTTAACTCTCTGTGGCTCGCAACAGCGTATTTCTAATGTGCTACAATATCAGAAGAAATGGACTCTCAGGCATCATGGCATTTAGTCCTGTTTTTACTGAACTGTTCCATTTGAACACTAGGAGGCAGTATGTGACACTGTATGGCATTACAAAACTCGAAGGCTCCAAGCCCTAATGCTTGAGTATGCATTGACGAGGTTGTTGTAATGGTTTCCCAGCTCACAACACACCACTTTCAATTAATGAGCTAATTAGCTGAGAGTGGGTGTGTTAGAGCAGAGAACAGTCTGCAGTCCATAATAAGACCTGCTAATTGCACCTATATGTTACACTAATCTAATAAACTGTCCTGAGAGTACACTCTCTAACACACTATCAAACTTCTTACTTCACATCAGTGCACAGGCCACAGGCAAGGCTGACACCACTTCTCTTTTTATCCAACACCAGGTAATACCAGAATCCTGATAACAGTATCTTAAAAAGTCTTCTTTTGAATAAAGAAAATTAAATTAGCCAATTATAAATATCTTGTTTAACAGGTGTCACGGTGATGTCGTGGTTAGAAATAAGCCATATACAGAGAGCAGAAACAAGGACACTTTAGTGTTTATTTTTGTTTTGTTCAATATTCTTATAAATATATTTATATATATATTTTTATATATATTTATAATAAATAAAATCACTAGAAGATTCTTGTTCATATCAAACATCAAAATGAAAAAGTATAATAGTTGTGACTTTGATTATGGCGTAGTTGATGATACCAGATTGCTTGGTTTTGTGTCCTTCAGAAACTGCTCTCTCCGCAGTCTCCCTGTAATAGTGTAAAAAAACAGAACATGGAGTGAGTGTAAGTTCAGCATGTGGAAACACCTTATTGATAAGAGCGGTCAGTGGAAAATGGCCAGAGAGGTTTGAGCTGCAAGTAACTCAGATAATCCGAATCGGGTTTTAGGATCAGAATCCGAATCGGGTAATCACACTTTACAACCAGAAACTCATTTCGGCATGAAGGAAACACTGAACCTTGATCTACAAAAGACAGAAGACCACACTGGCCCCCACTTCTGTCAGCCAAAACAAGAGGCTCTTCTATCATGGGGGAAAGTCTTCATCTGTCCAGTTTGAGTGAGTCCTCAGCTTTTTGTTAAAGTGGATCCTGATGTGGTCTTTAGCTGCTTTTTTGCTCACCATGATTGTAAAAAGTAAATATATTATAAGTTACATTCGCCTTTTTGGCAACTCAGACCAGAATAATCTTTCTCCTCTGGTCTTTCATTAAGTTAAGTTAAGCCTTTCATTTTGTCACATATACATTACAGCACAGTGAAATTCCTTCTTCGCATATCCCAGCGTAACTGGGGTTAGAGTGCTGGTCAGCCATCATACAGCGCCCCTGGGTTAAGAGCCTTGCTCAAGGGCCCAACAGTGGCAGCCTGATGGAGCTGGGGATCGAACCGCTGATCTTCCAATCAATAACTCAGTGCCTTAGCCCTCTGAGCCACCACTGCCCACTAAGGTGTTTATATATTATAGAATGTATTTATATATATTTTTTTAATTTTTTTAACCATTATTCTGTGGTCAGCATTTTCTGAAATACTTGATAACATGATACATCACACTTTTACACTCATGTTGATATTTCATGTGAACGTTAGCTGAAGCTCTTGTTCTGTATATAAGCGATTTTATACATTGTGTTGCCACAATCTTAGTGAAAAGCACTGTTGCCTTGTACCTCCAGGGTCCAGGTGTGATTCCCAGCCAGGTTTGATTCCTGCCTCTGTGTGCATGGAGTTTGCATGTTCTCCATGTGCTTGGTGGTTTTTCTCCGGGTACTCTGGTTTCCTCCCAGTCCAAAGACATGCAGATTAGGTTAACTGGCGTTCCAAAATTGCCTGTAGTGTGTGAATGAGTGTGTGTCTGTATGTGCTTGCCCTGCGATGGATTGGCACCATGTCCAGGTACCCCTTCTCATGACCTAATTCTCCTGGCACAGGCTCCAGGCCCCCTGCAACCCTGTATACAGAATAAAGCAGTATAGACGATGAATGAGTGAGGGCTACCACCATGTAATTGGCTAATTGGCTAAAAGTGTATAAATCAGAAGGTATACAAGTGTTGAGTGTATGCATTCAAAACTGTTAACAGAGAAAAAATATATGAGGAAAAAATATTGAGACAACCTAAATTACCAACATTAGTAGAATGCTACGAAGCCATTGTTGCGTATAACAGCTATGAGATGTCTTTGTTTAGAAGTAATTTTCATCCAAACATGCTTAGATTCCATAACTATAATTAGGACATTGGCTCAGCCAAACTTTTTTTTTCACTAGGGACCCACTTTTTAAAAATTACAAACCACTGTGACCAAATTCACAATAGGCATTATTTATGTGTTACTCATCATTTTTTATTGCCAGTTACACACCACTTGATTACCTTAAATGGTAGGGCAGTCATTTATGAGGTAGCCTACATATGATAAAGTATATTCATCCATTTAGAAACCTCTGTAGTTCAACTATTGACCATGGATGCCAATGATGCCCATTTTCACAACCATAGTAGGACCTCTGATTCACATTCCTACACACGTTCACACATTATGGGCATTTTGGATACTCCAATTAGCCTAATCTGCGTGTCGTTGGACTGTGGGAGGAAACTGGAGAACCCGGAGGAAATCCACCAAGCACGAGGAGAACATGCAAACTACACAAACACAGACCCGAGGCAGGAATCGAACCCGGACCCTGGAGATGCAAGGTGCTACCCACTAAGCCACCATGCCGTCACATATGATAAATTACAACTTGCTAATGTTTTAATGTCTTTATTTCCTCGACTCTCACTCTAACTGCAGACAGAATTACGACTGAACCGAGGCAGTGGTAGAAAACTAACTACTGTGACTAAAAGGTGTACTGCAGACATAAATCGTAACATTGATGACCCAAATAAAATCTCCTGAAACCCACCTGTGGTTCATTACACAGTGTTTGGGAACCAATTAGCCAGGCCATGTAAGCACTGTCACCTTCTTCTTCAGGAACCAGTGTTAAGAAATGTTGGTTATACTGTATATTTAGAGTCCTTTCCTTGTTTCTTATTTGCATTCATCTTCTCACCAAATTCAGTTTCTTTGCTGATGAGAGTAAATTCTCTGCTGACAAACGCCTGTGCATTGCTCCACTCATATCTCTTTCAGTGATGTGTAACTGTTGTTCCTGCTATGGTCAGGTTGTTCTGCAATTCTTCAAACGACTGCTGGCTTATGTTATGATTAGATTGAGACAACATTGTGCATATGTTTTTTTTTTAATATAGTGCCTTTATACTTTATCTCCTTATTTGTATAAATTTTAAACACGTCTTTGCATATACAGTACTTGTGAACTTTATTCAGATTTGAAAATGCACAGTTAAAAGTGTGTGAATTGGGTAACAAAAACAAAAAAAAGTGTGCAAAGTGGGTAACAAAAACAAAAGTGTCTGAATAGGTATTTTCTTTGATTGTATATCATTGGCAAATTATTGTGAAATTGTAAAATCCCTGGCGATTAAAAAAATGCTTCGAGTGGCGCAGTGGTAAAGTGCTCGTCCTATCATCCGGAGATCGCTGGTTCGATTCCCGGGTGATGCTGTAACCGCTCACAGCCGGAGGTCTAGAGGGAGCTGATTGGCCGAGCTCTCTCAGAGAGGAGGGATGAGAGGTACTTAGTGCTCACACATTAATCCCAGCTCTACAGCCAATCAGGGGCGTCTGTGAGCTCACGGAAGCGGAAGGAGCGGATAGCGCTGTCCTCCGAGTGTGGTACGCCGCCCCCAACGGAGCGTGATCGGGCAGTTTGAAAAGATGCGGTTGGATGCGGTGTCGCGTGGTTCGGAGGAAACACGTGAAAGTCTTCGGCCCTCCCGATTGAGTGGTAGTGGTAGCCTTAATGTGGGAGCCCCCTAGTGACGCGGAGGAATTTGACACGACTAAATTAGGGAGACAATCGGGGGGGGGGGGATAATAATAATAATATATATATATTTATATGTGTATATATATAAAAAACTAAATGCTTCCTTAAATTGTATAATTTTACTTTGAAAACACAATTGCCAGAGTTTGAATATAACTAAGAACATTTAGTTTGTTACTGTACTAAAGTAAATTTTTCAGATATTTGTAACTTTACTTGAGTTTTACTTTTATTAGTGGATACTTTTTACTTTTACTTATACAGTATCTATACTTTCTATTTCACTACATTTCTGCATGATGTTGTGTTACACAGTTTTGTATAGTATTTAAAGGAGTCATATCCCCACTTGCTAATTGTTTAACATTACCCATGTAGCAGGTGTTTGAAATTAGAAATTCATATTGCAGTGAAGAAAATAGTACATTTACACTTGAAAGAGAGAAAGAAAGAAAGAAAGAGAGAGATATGTGTAGAAATGTAAATGGAGGACTTGCACTTTAACTTAATATTTTACCTTAATTTTATGTAATACCTTTATGTAACTAGGGTATCTCTACTTTTATTCAAGTACTTTTCAATTCAATTCAATTCAATTTTATTTGTATAGCGCTTTTAGCAATTGTCATTGCCTCAAAGCAGCTTCACA
>JAQQZT010000039.1:21176756-21192050 GCA_030068275.1 Clarias platycephalus | reverse complement strand
CACACACACACACACACACACACACACACACACACACACACACACACACACACACACACACACACACACAAAAACTGTAGCTCAATCCCATATCCATATGTACCAAATATAAAAGGAGATAATGATATTTGATAACACAGACACATAAACCACAGATATTTCACCAATTTGGCATTTTGATAAATCGGTGTAAAGATTGTGCTTTCTACTGAGGTACTGAATGCATAAATACATTTCCTTCACTTAGAGACTCATTTGGCGGCTTCAGAGAGAAACAACTTTCGCCAACATTGTGTGTGTTATCAGCATTGTAGCAGGCTTCTCTGTCTCTCTCTCTGTCTCTCTCTCTCTCTCTCTCTCTCTCTCTCTCTCTCTCTCTCAAAAACATATGCTCATCTTTGTGCACAACTAGACAAACTGGAAAGAAAAAAAAAAAACAGTGGATTAACAGGTATGAAAAGTTTCTCTCTCTTTTTTTTCTTTTCACCAAGTGGTCCAGATGTCCTTACCTATAGGTGCTGTTTGCATGTGTGCGTCTGTGTGCTTGCTTGTTCCAGATGTGCTGATTGATCACGCTTGGGCCGGTTTGGCACAGAGAGAATGGCGTTCTGAGAAAAGGAGGCCAGTGCATCGTGTGCAGCCGTTCATTTTTAAAGACAGCTGGCACAGAGAAACACAGGAAGGAAATAGTGGTGCAAAAACTTTTACTGTTTCCTCCCTCCTTCTTTTTTCCCCTCCCTCGTCTTCGTCCTCTCTCTTTCTCTCCCGCTCTTTCTCTCCCTCTGTCTCGCTGGTTCTGTTCTGCAGGAAGCGCAGACTGAATGGACTCTATTGAGTGACCAGCTCTGCCCCAACAACAGTTGTCAGGGTGAGGAACCCCTGTGAGCACGGACCCCGAAAACCCCTCTCACACAACTCCACGCACCCCTCCCTTGCCCTTAACACTGTCCAGAACAAATGAAAAGCAAATGGAAAAAAAAAAACATGGTTCACAATAAACCAAGTCTGGAGAGAATTGATTAAAAAGCACTAGCACAGGCATCTTCTGCCATCGGCTAGAACATCAGGACTGAACCGGTGATCTGTGCCACATTTGAATACACACCTTCACTCACTCATACACTACCGTATTTAAATATTATAGAGTATACACTAGAGAATGCTACAGAAATAGCAAAATGTAGAAATATAGAAAAGGATTTTCTGCATTATATAAAGAGTTGGATTTAGTGCTGATTATAAAGACTATCTTCAATTTACTGTATATATGAATATAATGGCTTCCTAATCCATTCTAAGAACATTATAATCTGAAAGAATTCACACTGCTTTATGGTACTTTGGTGTGCAAGTGTATTTACAGTGCATTATGGGAAAAAGGGGGAAATATTCCAAAAATTATTTAGTAATTTTAAAATTATACACATTTCTATTTACATTTATTCATTTATTTAACAGCACCTTTTGATTCAGGAATCCATCCTGTTGTACAATTAATGTAATCAACACACATCTCTGTTAAAAATATATAATAATAATAATAATAATAATAATAATAATAATAATAATAATAATAATAATAATAATGTGACTATCATTTGGGTGTGACATCATAGCTCATACTGCATGTACTGTAGGCTGCTTAAAATTCCAGAAACCCAATTTAAAATACCCTCCTTAGCCAAAAACACCCTCTCACCCTCTAATATTCCATTTGACCACCTTAACCTTGATTACAACATGCAATGCGGTGGCCAATTGATGTGTGACAATGATTCCTCATGCCCCCAGAACCACTCTTTCTGAATTCATGTTCAGGAATATACTTGAGCCATCAGGGAAGAAAAATTCAATATCTATGATAACCTGGTCATTCAGTACATTCAGTTCATCAGCTGACTTCATTTTATTGCCTCGTAACATTGCTAAGTCTCGGCCTGAGCAATGATGCAGCCCCAGACCATAGCACTATCTCCAGAGGTTTGTACATACAAGGGCGTAACTGTGAGTTCAACATTAATCAGGCGGGGTGGTTGCAATCTCAAGGCCAGGTGTTTTTTATTTTATTTTATTTTGTTATTATTATTATTTTTTTTTAAACAGGTTGTTTCTTAATTTTAAGAATTTTAAGAGACTAGTCCAGCTGAATAGCATAAAATGATTCACTTTATACAAAAGCATCAAATTTATGACGTATCAGTTTGTTGCTCCAGTATTAGTAAAAACACGGGCATTTACTTTTTCTCCTTTTGTTGTTTATGTGCTTGCTGTTGCTTGCACCTGCTGCTGTGTTGGATGCAACAAAGTCTCATGCAGGACGGGGGGATAACTGAGTGCATGGAGTTTGCATGTTCTCCCCCTGCTTGGTGGGTTTCCTCTGGGTGCTCGGGTTTCCTCTCACAGTCCAAAGACACAAAGAATAGGCCAGTTGGCGTTCCCAAATTGTCCGTAGTGAGTGAATGGGCATGTGAGGGTTTGAACAATTGGCACACTGTCCAGAGTGTATTTGCTTCATATTTTAAGTTTCCTGGGACAGACGCCAGACGTGACATTGTATACAGGATTAAGCGGTATAGACGACGAGTGAATGAGTGATTGAACCACACTATCATGTTTAATAACAGTTAGTATTTTTAATTCATAATTATGATATGATATGATATTTTTTGGGGCGTGGAATAATCGATTTTGAGTAAAAATATGAAAACAGTTCATTAAACTAGTTCATTAAACTAGTATTTCTTCTTATATGCTTACTGTGCTTAATGTAGGCACTTTTGAAATGCTGACTTTTCTGGCTAGGCTGTGTACAGTACCTTCCGGAGGATATTTGCATGAATAGAATCTCATATTTTGACTTCACAGATAACGTAGACTTTAGGAGTGTGTTTGGGTGTGTTTGGGTGCTAGCAGCATAGTGAAACATCCACTGTGTGCTGAGAAATTCCATCCTCACTGATCTTTTCTGTTTGCCGAAGATGCAATTTTTTTTTTTTCAAATAATCCACACACGTTTGTCTTATTATCCTTGCAAAAGCCCTCAACTGACATAATTATTAAAACAGCTAGTTAATTATATGCTATACCTAAATAATCTTGTTTCAGTTATTCCTATCCTTGTGGGGACATTTGGTCCCTATCAGGAACAAAAACATGTCCGCATACACAAACAACCAAATACCTGTTAAATAGCCATTTTTTTCCTTGGGCAGCCCGAGAGGCAGGTTGCACATGTGGAAGTAGTCTTTGTCAGTAATAATGACTCCTAATTTCACAGCAAATAAGTCGACAGTACTTTCTTTGAATCTCACTCAATTTGCCAGAAGCAATAAAAACAACAGCATTCCTTCCAGTTAAACTGGGCTTGAATAGTTCCTGTTATCTGCCGAACTGCCACTGAACTGGAGAACTAACCAAATCAAAGTCTTTACCTTTTAGGGTGAACGACTGTATTAAAAAAGCCTTCCATGGACTGCATTCCTCTTTATTAATGAGGGTGCTACTTGTCTTCTTGGAGCTTCACTCCTTCTGTTATATCTACTTATTTCTCACAAACCTTCACAGTGGAGAGCTCCTTAATCCATTTTCTCTCATCCCACTGAAATAACACACACAGTTCGAAGTTCGGCCTGTTCCTTTCAGGGATTAAGTATTGTCTTTAGGGAGACACTAAAGAAACGTCTCCGTCAGGACATTTTAGTTATACGTAGGTGCAAGTAGTGCATCTCATTGGAAGCTGAAGAAGGAAGATCCAGCATGTTACCAGACTGAAGCTCTTTACCGTGTGATGCTTCACATCTACAATCTTTCCATGCCTTCCTTAGCATTCCCATTTAATTTGTGTGCTGTTTCGGTGGATATATCTGATGATTTGCTTTGGTCCGGGAACTAGATAGGTCACAGACCCACGGCACACTAACAGCTCAGAACCTGAAGCAAATGACAAGGAAGACTGCTGCACATCACTGTGTTGTATTGTCATTAATGAAATGGAAAGCAGAAAAAATATGTACTTGTGAGATTTCTTCAGTAATCGGGTTTATATTATTAGAGAATAGATCTAGGGAGAAGACATCAATATGATTTTGCTGTCTTTTATATTATATCTAAGTATGTTTTTTAAAAACAAAAAGAAATTTCATCTTTGGTGAAAGACCACATCATTTTTATGGTAAGTAAATGTATTGGAACATATAGCTTTAATGTAAAAGTTCAATTTGCATATCCTTTGTGTGGAATAACAGCATTAAACAGGGGACAATTCTGACATCACCAACTGTGGCATTCATTGTTTTTGATGTTTTTTCAGTTGTTGTTCGTTTTGGGGTTTCTCCGTTCCATCTCCTCTTCTTCCCCTGAATGTATTTGCTGCCCCTTTAGTGAGCCCATTACAGAAGCAGCCATGCAAGGCCAAGCCATGACACTACCACCATCATGCTTTACCAGTGACATTGTATGCTTCTGATCATCAGCAGATCCTTTCTATCTCTGCACTTTATCCCTTCCATCACTTTCGTACAGGTTAACCTTAGTTTCAGAACTTTTATGGCACTTTGCAAGTTCCAGTTCTCATGGCTAATGAGTTGTTTGTAGGTTGTGGTATAGCCTCTATATTTCTGCTCTCAAAGCCTTTCACGAATGGTGGATTTTGATCTTTTCACATCTGTTCTGTAGACATTACTGTTAATGTCACTGTTTTTTTTCTTTTTTTCTTTTTTTCTTTACAGCTTTCACAATATTTCTGTCATCAACTACTGCTGTTTTTCTTGACTCACCTGTTCGATGTCAGGTTGTTATTAAACCAGAGATTCCTTTCTTTTTTCAGGATATTACAGATTGTTGTATTGATTAAGCCCAGTGCTTATGCAATGGCTCTGATTGACTTTTCCTTCATTTCTCAGCTTTGAAAAAAATTGCTTTTCTCCCGTAGATTGCTCTCTGGTCTTTGTATTGGTTTATTCTATTTGACACCAAATGCAGTCTTCACAGAAAAGAAACCCCAAGCCTCAAACCAAGAGTAGACGTTCAAAGCTATGAAATGCATAAACAATCAATCTAACAGGGCACACCTAGTCAACAAGAAACACCTGTGAGCCACATGTTCCAGTTTTTTGATCACCTAAACATGTATGGGTTCAAATAAAAGGCGACAAGAAAATTGGTTTGCATTCCAATACTTCTGGAAGAGATTGTATGCTGTATGTCTTTCAATTCATCAGCTGTTCTTTCTTGTAACTCTGCTCGCAACCCAAAGTAATGAAACCAGATTGAGAAATATTCTCTACTCCAGCTACCGTCTTAACCCCACTATATGGCACAAGTTTTTTATGCCTATGTGATTATTACTAGAACTAAATACTGTAGCTAGCATACACTGATAAGCCAGAACTTTAAAATCATTACCATGAAAACTACCTAAATCTTCGGTTCCCCTTGAGCCGCTGAGCCAGTTCTGGCTGCTTGGCTCCACAAGACCTGAGGGTGTGCTCTGGTGTTTTCTTGTTTGTCTGGCGCATGCCATGGGTTCTTGATAAGATTGAGATATAGGGATCTTAGAAGCAAGATCAAAAACTTTGAACTCTTCGACTGATGGGCCGTGGTGGACTGTGGTGCGCTGGGTGTTCTGGTGCTTATTGTGGCCAGCATTTAGTTTTTCAGGTAGTTTGTGCTGCCTTGGACTGATGTCAGGAAAGGATGGATACAAGCAAGGCATAGGTGCAGATGTTAAGACTTTACAAAAAGCAAATATAAATTAAACAGCTCCTTATAGAAAACAAACAATAAACCAAGGACAAATAGTAACATAAGAAAAACAGTGACAACAACATTATGAAAACAGATGATAAACCAAGGCACACCCATGACCAGACCTATTTACAGTGGTTATAGAAAAGAATCACTCGCCTCTTAAAATAATCACATTTTCTTGCTTTGCTGCCTGACAGACACATTTTTTCTTTTATCCATCTTCATTTACTCTTTTAACATTTAAGTTAAAGATATAACACCAACATGAAGAAAATAATAAACAGAATCACTAATTTGGAAAAGGTACACCCTCTCTCGCTCATCGTTTATCCCTCTTTATCCTGTGATCAGGGTCGCGGGGGGCCAGGAGTCTATTCCAGGAGACTCAGGGTACAAGGGTACCCTGGACGGGGTGCCAATACATTGCGGGGCACACGCAAACACACATATTGTACAAAAACACACAAACATTCACACGCTTATTCACACACTACAGGAAATTTGGGAACGCCAATTAGTGTAACCTGCTTGTCTTTGGACGATGGGAGGAAACCCACCAAGCACGGAGAGAACATGCAAACTCCATTTACACAGATGCGAGGTGGAAGCCAAACCTGGAACCTACAGTAGAGGCGCAAAGGTAAAGTGCTAACCACTAAGTTACCGAACAGCCCAAAATGTTCACCCTACGTAAAAATGACTTACTTACTGTATAAACTCAATCAGTTGAAGCTAATCACCCTCTCGATGGCACACAAAGCTTTGGTCATCTAGACTTTACAATATTTGCCCACTCTAATTTGTAAAACTGCTCAAGTTGAGTTAAGTTTGATGGTGACCGTTGGTGGACTGCAGTCTTCAAGTCATTTCACAGATTTTCAATGGAGTTTAAGTCTGGACTCTGACTAGTCCATGCAAGGACATTCACCTTTTTTCCCCTTCAACCACTGTGTGGTCAGTTTTGCTGTGTGCTTGACATGTTAGGAAGGTCAACTTTCTTCCCATTGACAACTTTCTGGCAGAGAACAGCAGATTTTCCTCAAGAATTTGATGGTATTTTGTCCCATCTATTTTCCTTCTATCCTGAAATGTGCTCCAGTCCCTGCTGCAGAGAAACACCCCATAACAGGATATTAACACCTCCATGCTTTACTGTAGGAATGGTGTTATTTGGATGGTGTGTTGTATTGGATTTCCGCCAGACATACCGTTTGGTGTTATGCTCAGTCCTGACTGCATTTGACCTTGTAGTTGATGTAGGCCTCTTGGTAGCTTCTCTGACCAATTTCTTGTCTCTATCATCCAGTTTGAAACGATGTCCTGATCCAGGGAGGGTCTGTGTTGTACCAAATACCTTCTACTTCTTAATAATAGACTTAACTGGGCTTTCAGGTGAAGAGAGGTGACTCAGGTGGCTAAGGCTCTAGGTTCTTGCTTTTGGGGATCTGAGGATCTGAGTTTGAACCTCGCTGTCGGTAATTTGGCACTTCCCATGCTACCCAACCACTGCATGCAGTGCCGGCCCCAAGCCTGGATAAAATAGGAGGGTTGTGTCGGGAAGTGCATCCCATGTAAAACTTGTGCGAAGATGTGTGCGGATCAGATGGTCCGCTGTGGCAACACATAGACAGTAGCAGCCGAAAGAAAGTGTGCTTCCAGGCAGTGATAAAGCTGGTATATAATATAATTGATAATCAATATTATTCACGTCACATGACAGTGGTATTATGGCTGATCAGTGTATACAGCATTTTTTATATTGTAAGCACAGGGAGACCATGCAAACGCCATGCACACAGACCCAAGGTGGGAGGCAACGGAGTTGCTGGGAAGACGTAACTGCCAATTAATTTCTCCCCAATTTGGTCACCTTCCAATTAACCCCCACCACACAGCACTCCTCTACTTGCATGTAACATCTACCAATCTACCTGCTTTCTCATAGACACACGAAGTCAACCAACTGAACCTTTCCAAACTGCTGCTCATTTTCTGCTTTGAGGAAAGAGCTGTCTGCCCTCTTTTACATTCACATACTCACAATAGGCTAGTGTCAATGTGATCGAGAGAGAGTATGCCATTCATCCCACCCGGAGAGCGCACCCAATTTTGCACTCTTTGGTCTTCCTGGTCATCACTGGGATTTGACCTCAGGACACTCTCTGAACAATAGGGCAAACTTCTTCTGTTGCGCCACTCCGGAACCATGCCCACAGTTCCTTTTCTTTATTAGTTAATTAGTTATAGACAGACCTTTAGTATCACAAAGAAAATGAGTTTAATACTAAGTATATGTTCAATTACTACTATAAAATGCAATTTCCTTTTAAGGTAAATTATCACAAAAAATGTTTCTGCAGTCGTATCCCAAATTAGCAATAAGTCGCTTTAGTTCACTTCTTAGTCTTACTGAGTGCTTCATTACAACTTACCAACTGTTTTTTTTTTTACCCGTTGTTGTTGAAAAGGCCCATGGGTAGCGATTTCAGACCCCCCACACACTTACTATTCATTCCACAAAGTGAATGCTTAAGTCAGGAGAACGTCTAAACAGTTTGAAGACAGGCACGAAGCAAAGCTCGCTCCAGCACCCCTGCCCCCTTGCTCTCTCAAAAGGTTAGCTGCTTGGCTGTATACACAAACGGAGAGGTGGAGAATCTTTTAGCCTTGGAGTCAGACATTTAGATAATTGTCGTGCTGCGCTGATAGCCTGATGTGTGGTATGACTCTTAGCTAGTTATTCCACATAGCTGACATTTCCAGCATGCAAAATGACACTCCTACATGATGATTGTTTCTCTGCTTGCTTTGTGTGTGTGTGTGTGTGTGTGTGTGAGTGTGTGTGTGTGTGAATGCACACATGTGTGTGTCTTATGGACACCTGTCCCTGATCCTCACTCTTCTTCACGGTTGTCCCACACTAATTGCTGATTTGGCATAGTTATTCTGAAAACATTCCAAGGTCCAGTTACAGGAGAAGACCATTCACACATGCACGCACACACACACACACACGCACACACACACATACACACACACACACACACACACACACAAGGATACATCGGGATATACAGAGTTTAACCATATATTCCAGTTTGAAAGCATGCAGTTTCGTTTCTTTGATCACATCATAATTTCCTTCTGCGACTTTAATCAACGTTGCTATGTTTATTATGATTATGGATTACAATAACTAAGAAAGAGCCTGCATGTGTGTGTTTTTGTTAAACAAAGTGGGAAGTTTAGTTTGAGCTTGGTTTGGGTTGGGGTCAAGCTCTGCTGGCTCTTGGATTCACTGATAAAACCACAAAGCCCTCAATTGTCATATAAAAAAAGGGAATAATCAGCATATATCCTTCCAATTCAAACTATAGGTTCCTTTAAAAGCGCACAACCACAATATACACACACACACACACACACACACACACAGCCTTAAACTGCTGAACCGCTCTACTAAACACTCACATAATTCTTCCAGGCTTTTGTGGAACACTCATACGCATCTCCTAATGTCCCGGACACAGAGTTCACATAGTGCCGAGCTGGAAGGCTCTGTGCTGAAGCATTTCTAAAAGTCATAACTTGCAGAACCAGTAAACACACACATATACACACACTGCTCTTAGCAAGGTGGGGAGTCCCCCATCCTCACCCAAGTGCTCTAGCCAAAAGCCAAGGCTCTGTGCAAGGACTCCAGCCTGACGTTATGTTTGACACACTGCTCCTTTCGCAGCCTCTCCTTCTCACTTTCTTGTCACTTTTCACTCCCTCTCCTCCTTCTCCTCCCCCCATCCCACTTTTCCTCCCTGCGTCATAAGCGTTGGTGTCTGCTGTCGGCTTTTTAATAGGGCTGAAAAATGTCGCTGGAGTGCCGTCAAACGCCACAGACTAACGGTAAACAGGCTGTCTGGTCAGGGCTTAGGTCCAGCCAAACTTACACACACTCGCACTCTCTCGATCTCACACACATCACACACATACCACTGAATAACCATGTTTTTACTTTATTAAATTTAGTAAAAAATAAATACTGTGATCCTGCTCCCCC
This sequence comes from Clarias platycephalus, assembly GCA_030068275.1. NCBI lineage: Eukaryota > Metazoa > Chordata > Actinopteri > Siluriformes > Clariidae > Clarias > Clarias platycephalus. The sequence goes on along the minus strand of JAQQZT010000039.1, from coordinate 21,182,248 downwards.
TGTAACCACAGCGAAACTATTAATTATGCTCAGGCCTCCTAGATTCAGTTGGTTACTGCAACCCCCAGATAAATGTGTATGGTTTGTGTGTGTGTGTGTGTGTGTGTGTGTGTGTTCGTGCGTACACTCCAGACCACTGCGCACTACACAACCAAGCAAATTACAGAGAAGCCTGCCATGACATGAGTCCAGTACATATGGCATGTACTCACAGACACACACACCTAAATCTACACACACACAAGCAATGAGTTATCTCTGTTTTTAGGTTTGTTTATGCAGTGGGCTGTTTTGGTCAGTTTCTCTGGTCAGAGAAACTTTCAACTGTGTTGATTGAGGACACAAACCAGTAAAGACTAAACAACACACACACACACACACACACACACACACACACACACACACGTACACAAACACACACATACTGTATATACTGGACAAACCTCTATGGTATCCACAGGCCAGAATAGAAATACTGCAAAACAGTTTAGCAGCTGACCACAGTGATGCAGTGGTTGATGCTTTATGAATCTTAAACATAAACACACACCTGAGTTTATCGAGGCCTCTACACCAGTTTCAGCGCTAACCACCAGAACATCCAAGTGGTGCATTCCTTTCCCTTTACACACTCATGTGGTGTTAATGTGGTGATGACGATACTCAGATGAATGTTGCAAATTTTTTTTTATGTCACCATATTAAAGATTTTCAGCAGTCCATCTACAGACGCAGACAAAGTCAGACGAAATTTGACTGATTTTGTGTGTGTGTGTTTTAGTGGTAGACTGTAAGTCAGTTAGGATACACTTGTTAAGATCAGTATCAGGGTTTAGTTTTAGCGATTCATACACACGATCACAACAAGCGTAATCTAAAGCAAGATTCGTTCTTTACATTCAGCATGTTGATGATAAAGTGAGCAACATGAAGAAGTGAGAAAAAGAGCCGCTTGAAAAACAGTTCTGCAAAAGAAACGTTCTTTTAACTGAAAATATGTTAGTGAAAGAGACTGTTTCACTCTCTCTCTCTCTCTCTCTCTCTCTCTTTCTCGCACACATGCGATGAATGAGTGTCTTCAGCACTCTGGGGAAGTACAGTATGGTACTCTTCTGATAATATTTGAGACTTTGGACCCCAGGGAGCTTGCAGGACTAACACACACACACACACACACACACACACACACACACACACACACACACACACACACACACACACAAAGGTAAACAGAACACAGTAGTCCTGTTTCCATCTATTTGCTCTACATTTTAGCTGCATATTTATTTATTTATTTATTTATTTATTTATTTATTTAATTGTCTCTTTCAGATTTTTGTGAAATGTTTTTATCTACTCAAATATAAAAGCATGTCCAGACCTGGGACCAACATATTGTAATGAAATGAATTGGTACCTTACAGATTCGGGATCCCGGGTACGATCCTGAGCTCAGGTTACTGAAATTTTAATCTTCAACTGAAAACTTCAATTATTTTTGTATAGCATGTTTAATACATTTAGGCAATCATTCAATTTATACATTTTCCCCCTAATGAACAAGTCAGAGCCATCAGACGTCATGGGGAAAAATCTTGATTTACCAAACTCAAATGAGAACACACATGGTTGACACCAGACAGCGTGATTATGAATAAATCCCTTCTATATACACCCTTCTGTGTGCTATGTAGTCAAAAAGCGCAGTTGTGTAAACAGTAAATATATTAAAGATTCAACTGTTCTGTTCAAAGCCATCTTCATGGTGTTAAGTGTATCTTTACGCTGTCCATATGGGACCATCCTCAGCAGCAGTGAGTGTTTTCCAAGTGATGAAAATTCCAGTAAGTAGTAGGGTATCAGGATTAGGCAGTTTTGAAAATTATCATCGCTGTTATCTCAGGGGTATCATGACAGAGAGATGGGGAGTGAGAAAAAGGTATAAAAATAGGGACACATACATTATTAGGAATGTTTATTGTCACATAATGGTTGAGGACAATGTCCACTATGTGCAGAGGGTAAGCAGGGACTCTGGCAACGCAAGCTATGACAGCATAACTGAAAGTGAGAGCCAGGAGGAAACCCAGACATGAGGGCGCCCTGGGATATAAAGCACCCATCCAGTCCACTGTCAAGAAACCTGAGTAAATGCATGAGAGCAGGGGAATGACAGCGTCCGAGTTCACCAAAACACTCTCCGCTCGTGGACCTTCCAGAACTGCTCCTTTACCTAAGGAAAATCTATTACTAAAATGCTTGACTAAACAAACAGCTTCTCAGCCTAGACTTCAACACTGAGACTGTGTGTGAGACCCAAGTACTAATTAGAAGGCTCTTTCATAATGAGTAGTTTTGTGAGTGAAAGCTCTGGCCCCTGACTGCTTAAGGTACAAACAAACAGCCTGCACCTTTTGAACAAAGGAGTGGCAGCTCATAAAAGTACAGAAGTTTGATCAGGTACTGCCGTGTGGACAATTCAGTGCTTTATTGGTCAATAGTCGTATCTTAAAACCAACGCAAAATTTCTCTGGAAGCCAATGCAGTGTGGATAAGATAGGGGTGATGTGATTCTAATAAAGATTCTGCCTGCTGCATTCTGCTTGTTTAAGCACCCAGTGGAACATCCATAGAGTAATAATTTACAGTCCAAACTAGAGGTAACAAAAGTATGAACTATTTTTTGTCATACTATTTAGACATCATATTTTTTATCCTAGCAATATTTCTCACATGAAAGTAAGCTATCCCTGTCATATTTTTTTTATCCAAGTTAGGGTTAGGATCCCTAGTGAAAAAAAGGACATGGATTACAAATATATTCAAACCCTCCACAGTACATTGCAAATATACTAACAAAAAGTGTACCATCAGTTAATATATAAAAAGTATACTTATATCATGATGTTACCATTTTTTTAAATTATACAGTACTTTAAACATACTTAAGCAATATAATTGCTTTATAGTACACTTTCCAAAAATATGTTATAGGAAAATATACTTTAAGTAAAAGGTCAGTGTATTTTCCCAAAAAACTTTTTGAAACATTTATTTTTGCCATATTAAAAAAATATATATGCTCAAAATAATAATTGTAACAATGTACAAAAATTATACACTTTAGCATGTTCAAGCTTATTTACTGTATGTGTGTTTGAACTCCATCTATTGAGTGCGCTCAAAAACATAAAGCTGCGCTTGAGAACTCTTCTACAATTCCAGCCAACCAGAAGGGGCAATACCAGCCACTTGTAATACACTAAATACACTTTAGTATATTACAAATATATTGAAATCCTCAGTAGTACATTGCAAATATACTAACAAAAAGTTGCACCATAAAAAGTATACTAACATCATGCTTTTACCACATTTTGTAATTCAACTTTAAACATACTTCAAAATAATTGTATTATAGTACACTTTTCAAAAATATATTATTGGAAGTATACTTTAAGTGAAAGGTTGGTCTAATTTCCAAAGAACACTTATTTAAACTTTATTTTACAATGTATTTTTTTTTTTTTTTTACATTTGGTATATACCAAATGCGTTTTTGGTATATTTAAAAAAAAAGAACTTAAATAATCATTGTACAAATGTACAGAAAGTATACATTAGAATACACATTTTAATATACTGTAGTCTCAGTATATTTTCAGTTAATTTTAAATGTAATTATTCATATGTACTTATTTATGCTTATATTTAGTGCACTACTCTCTCATGCATGTGCGCTTTTAGACTCGTTTTTGCACGCTCTCTCTTGCGTGCACGCTGTCAAACTCGTTTTTGTGCACTGAAAATCACCTTTGCCCGTTCAAGATAATTTATGTGTTTGAACTCTCACTCTTCTGTGCGCGCACTGTCATAAAGCTACACTTGCCCAAACTTCAGAAGCGTTATAACTCTGCAACTATTCCAGCCAACCAGAGACTAGAATCAGCGCAACACCAGCCAATCAGAAACTGGAGGCGGGCAGATTCAGACCGTCTGTTTTCTGATTGGCTCCCCAGTTCTCCGCTTTTAGCTTGAATTCACGCCAGAAGTATAGGTAGTTTGAAATTAAGTACATAGTTTGAACTATATAATGTATTATCTAATGTGTTATTGCTAAATCCTATGTACTTCATGTCTGGTATAATGCTCCGTAGCTCTCATCCTGTGTTCAGAGTCTCTGCGTAACAGCTAGAATCAACGCACCAGGTTTAAACTAATATTGCATATTCCAATACTAATGTCTGTCTTTGTCCAGACATCAGTTTATATTTCTGTTTGTGTGTTTGTGAGACAACCTGAAGTTTTGTTGAAGACAAATATACAGTACTAACAGTTTTAAAAAAAAGTACAAAATTTTTTATATATATTTGTAACCTTGTGCAAATTACATTTTTATTTATACTTAAAGTTGTTACACAGAAAAGTATACTTAATAAACTTGAAATTGTGCTTTTGTACAATTTAATTACAACTTAAATGCACTTAGTACAAAATTAGTTGTTCAAAAATAGCAAACTTTATGTATATTAGTCATTAGTCTGGCTGCAAGTGCACTTAAGTATGCTTTGGCATGCTAGAATTTAATATACTTAGCATACTTTTTTTCACTTGGGTTCTGTTTTATTAAATTAAATTAAGAAGACGGAAGTTACTCCTCATTTATTATGTAATTTCCTTTACACATTTCTAAACTTTATTAAGCTGGTGTCTCTTATTTGTCTTTGCCAAAAACCATAGCTGTGTCATCAGCATAACAATGGAAGCTAATAACATGCTTGTGAAAAGTTATGAATACCTAGAAGAAGCAAATGTATAGAAAAACGACTAGTGGGCTTAAAACTAAACCTTGTGGATCACTGAACCTTTCCCTTAGTATACATAGAGAATTCACCATTTACATTTACATTTAGGCATTTGGCAGACGCTCTTATCCAGAGCGACTTACAAAAGTGCTTCAAAGTTTCTGTCCCTGGATAGATTCTTACACTAGGTTACTAACTTAGTACTAATCAAATAAGACCTGAGCTAGGAGAGAGCTACAATGGTGTCAAAATTTGCACTAAAGTCAAGCAATACAAGCAAGGAGACACAGCCCTGGCGCTGTCTTTAGTCACATCAGCACTGATATTTAATCCAAATTTTAGTATTATATGAAGAGTGTGACTACCATTATGAGTGGGTAATATCATGTACTAATTAACTTCTAATTAAATCTAGAATAGACACAAACAGGCTCCTTAGATCATCAAAATCAAAGTCTACAAAACTTAATGCCTTGTTTACAGATACAAACAGGTTTAAGATGAATCTGCATATGAATTAAGAAATTCAGAACACGAATACAATCCTAATAATGAGATGGATCCACAGGGAGATTTATTTTTCTTTGGCTACATATTTTATGTTAGTATAAGACAGTGGCACTGAAGAAAAGACAGGAGGCAGAGTTGGAGGTAGCAGAGCTGAAGATGTTGAGGTTCTCTTTGGGA
>JAQQZT010000039.1:21160233-21176690 GCA_030068275.1 Clarias platycephalus | reverse complement strand
TTTGGAGATAAAGTCAGAGAGGCCAGATTGAGGTGGTTTGGACATGTTCAGAGGAGAGATTGTGAGCATATTGGTAGCAGGATGGTAAGTTTGGAACTGCCAGGCAGGAGGTCTAAACGACCAAAGAGGAGATTTATGGATGCAGTGAGAGAGGACATGAAGTTAGTCGGGGTGAGAGAAGAGGATGCAGAGGATAGGGTTAGATGGAGGCAGATTCGCGGTGGCGACCCCTGAAAAGGAACAGCCAAAAGACAAAGAAGTAGAAGATAATTATACTTATGTCTGATTGTTATGTGATGCTTGGATTATTCTATATAAACTGACACTATCAGTTTAACAAGGCAGTTATATTTAACTGTATGTTGATTAGGTTAGTACTATAAACTGTACATTTTCTCTAGCTTGGGAAGGAGACACAGTCTCAATATGGTGGAACAAAACTGATATGTCAGTGCAGTTTAGCCTATTTGTCTGCTCCTTGGCCTTGGCTCTGGATCGTCACTAATTAACTAGGCCTGTGTGAATATGCTCATTCAGCAACAAGAGCATTCTGAAAGGAATGTATTCAGTGATGCTGAGGTCAGGGCTCTGTTCAGGCCACTCGAGGTCTTCTTCTTCAACACTGGTACATTTACATTTGTAATATAGAATCAAAGGCTAAACTAAGAATGAGGAAAACATTGTTTAGTCTGTAAAAAAAGTAGAAAACAGTTAAGATAAAAGCAGTAATACTCTGGCGAACATTGAACAAAATAAAAAAATCACAGTTTTATGTAGTGTGTTTATTGAAAATATTTTAATTAACAGCAATGTTTTGTCAGGCACAGACTGTGAGCATGGAGGTGTAGGTTCACCGCTGTGGGTGAAATGGAAATACAGAGGAATGTTCTAAGAGCAGGGACATAAATGATAAAAAGCAAAGAAGGCATTCGTGTCTACTCGTTTGTAAACTATTTTTGCACGTCTCAATGTTAGAAGGTGAGAGAAACAGAATGAGGCTGAATGACCTGCTACTTTAATTCAGCAAACTTTATTCCTCCAAAAGTCTACATGGAATGCACTGTTGAACCACCTTCCTTAATGAGAAAATACTGCAAAGATCACTTTCACTCCTAGTTAAAATCATCAATCTATATCAAATCTACTTAATGCATGGTAATAATCTGTAAATTAAAACTGTAATTTAACTGTAATATCTTCTAATAAGAGCTGAATGGCACTATCACATAGAACTAAAAAGAAAGGAAACTTTAAGGTCGTGAGTAATGATGTGGCCGTTAGACCATATTGCTAATCATTCCAGCCAGTTTAAAAGCGGCGGGAAAAGCATGATGTCTGAAAGAGAATGTAAACATTTTCATTGGAATTGAACCCTCTTCAACCCCCAAAAAACACGTCATGGTACTACCTCCATCTTAGATTACAAAAGTGTCACAAACCCAACACTGTTGTATACACACCTAAACAAACTAAATTATAAATACAATAAATATTTGTGGGGAAAGGACCAGCATTAGGGCGCTGGGAGGGGTGCAGGGCCTTCAGTAGTAGAGTATAGGGGGCTTTGCAGGTGAACCAGAGGTTAAAGGTCGTATGGAGGAGAGGCATTCAGGAGAAAGAGCATGTTTCAATAAGTAAATGTGAAACAAACACAGAGTGCCCTCTTTTCAGGGACAATAGCCTCTCTTAATCTGAAGAAGAGGCGGAGCTTTCCTAATGAACGTCTTGCTTTGCTGTCATCCAACAACAACAGCAACAACAGTAAAGAAGTGCTTTACGAAATTAGTTTCAAAGAAAACCCTGCTTATGTTTCTGCTGCTGTGGCTGTACATTCAAAACCTCTTGCAAAACATCAAACCCTCCCTTTGGGCCAGGCACTTGATGAAAAGAAAATGGGCCGATCATCATAAATTTGACAGCACAGAAAAAGCGCTTTACACTCCTTAGATATTAAATCTACATATTATTATTATTATTATTTTAATTTTTTTTGCTTGTTTTAGCAGCAAGTGCATCACTTTGTCTCTTCCTTTGTCCCTTTATACATTATTGCCAGTTCATGCACAACTGTCTAAGGACACCCTGAGACGCAACCAAACTTTCCCACAATACAATGTTTGACTCACAAAGCAAGAGACAATCATGTATCAGCAACACACTCTCGGTTTGAAGAGGAAGAAAGAATCTGAACTTGTGAACGGATTTTAAAACAGAAAAGTTTGGCAGATGGAAGATTTTGGCACTTTGTATGAATATAGTGATGGTACCTTACAGTATATCACACTTTTCTTTTAGCATAAATGAAAAAGCATTCATAAAACACACTTTTATAAAATGGTTTGACCATATAGTTTCTACTAACTTAATTGATGCCATTTGGGGTTTTAACCACAAAGCATTCCTTCATATCAAAGAGTGACATACATACAGGACCACAGTGTTCGTTCTCTGGAAAAGCCTGTCTTTTTTTTTTTTTTTTTTTAGTTTTATGTAACTTTAAGTTTGTTATAAAAATATAATAGTAGCATTTAAATCGCTGCATTATTTATGTTTTAGGGCTAGCAAGAGAAAAATGTAGTCGAATAATTTTGCTTAAAATGTGTTTCTTTTTTGCGTTAAAACTCTGGCAAGTGCTGAATTCTTTAGCTCTCAGAAGTCTGACGATTTCTTCTCCAGAGAAAAATCACGTGTGGTCCTTGTATTCTATATATTAACACTGAGATCACAGTCAACACAATGTAAAACATGTGGCATTCGCATTTCATCTCAGAAGCCAGATTCTAGTTCAATGCTAGGTTCACGGCATTATGCTGGTACTTATATTGCCAATAGTGTTTATACATTCTTGCCACTGTAAACAAAGAGATGGAACACAAAAGAAAATAAAAGGGAAAAAAAAAAATCCACTGGCTAAGAAAATGCTGTACCTCTGTGGTAAATAACTTACAAAATGAATCTCCAACAGTAACAACAATAGCAACAAAAGAAAAACCTTTGTTTACAGTACCAAAACCCTAGACTATAATTTTAGACCTTAAAATCATTATGTTAAGTCTATAAATAGCTTTACAAATATACATGTTAATTCAAATAAAACTTTTAGCTTTTTAAGATTTAATGTTTACATGACCTCGACAATGTATGCTCATCTGCAATGCATTGTTCTTAAACTATTTTTTTTTTTTTTTTTTTTTTAAATCAATTCTTTTCTCTTACATACACTGCTGTGGACTGCAATATGATACATATTTATATCTGTCTATTTACAATAGAAAATTTTGATACATACAAAACGCACAATTATATTTCCTTAAATCAAACCTCACATCTGGGATTCTGCTGCTTTAAGAGATTGGCATGTCAGAAGTTCTCATGAAAATAAAAAGAAAGAAATGAAAAAAACAGAACTGGCCATATGTTTGAAAGCAATGGATTAAGTTTGATTTTGACGCAATCAACAATTTTTTCCCCCATCAGCTGGATAAATAAGTCGTCCTACATGGAATGACACGTGGGGTGTCACTCGAATATGTAGCTACTGTATAAGAAGTCCTCACTGTTCCACTGGTTCTGTGTTTGTTTGATAGGCACGGAATGGTTTCAACTTTCAAATTGCCAAGCGTTAAAGGAAAAACTTGTTTGTTTTTCAGAGTAGAAAAATAGGAATTCTCTTTAAAAAAAAAGCATGATTTTCAAAAAGCAGAATGTCAGCTTATAATCGGAAGAAGGGCATGAGGAAGAGGACATGTTGCAATGGTAGCCTTGATGAAGTGTACACTCAGCTTTTTTTTCACGTTCGAACCTCGCAGCGAGCCGAGCGGTTTAGTTTGAGCCCTGAACATTGCTGTGGACCACCCGAGCCTCCTCTTATCTAGATGTTCATCAGGGGATTAACAGGGTGACCTCTCTTTGACCCCTGAGCCCTCTCTGACTTCCTCTTAAGGGTGTTTCTGTTCTCATAATGCCGTTGTTACGATGGATATTTGGGTGCTGATGTCCGCTGTCTTGTTTAAGCTGTTCACACCCGTATAACGCGACTGCTGCCGTCGTCATGGAAGCCTTTATGTCCGTATGATGCCGTTGCTGTGGTGGTGTTTAGGGAGGCATGGCTCGTCAGGCAGGGGATCATGAGCAAACACAGAGTCATCTCCGGAGGAGCAGGTGCTGTTAGAGTCTGGACAGGTGGGGGAGTACTGCTCAAACGGTACTGAGAGATCCAAATACTCCTGCAGAGATCACACACACACACACACACACATAAATGCTGGAGTTTCTTTTAATACATAACAGCTGAGTAGATCTCTGAGACACTGAGTAGTAACATAATAGCGGGAGAGCAAAGGAGAGATGGAGAGAGAGAATATGTGGACGCTCTTACATCAGTTGACGTCATGGAGAGAACCCTGTCGTGATCCTCCACCAGCTGTCTGAATGTGGGTCTCTGAGATGGAACCGCATGCCAGCACTCACGCATGATCATATACCTAACAGTAGGACATAAGTAGCATGGATTAAAAAATATATATATATTTTACGTTTTTATTCAGAAAATAACTTCATATTATATAATATTTACAGCATAGTTCATCAGTACATCAGTATACAGTAGTGAATAAACTGATTAAAGAGGGTTGATGATGATATTCAGTTTAGATAGCTTAGATCAGTGATTTATCTTTTTTTCCTATTCTTTCTAAGAACAAATGTTTGGTCGGTTACTGTCTTGTTTGAACGAAACAGGAAATGACCAAAACATTTCAATTTAACATTTCATTCTTTGGTGAATTCTTGAATCTCATCAGAAATGTCAATTCATTTGTCAATAGATTTATTTTACATTTATAGTCTCGTTATAATTTATTGTTCTGTGGGAACAGCTAATTCACAGGGACTTGTCTGGCCCTTTAATCCAATCTACAATTTTAATTAACAAAGTATAAATACACAGCTGTTGCTATGGTGCGGCTTTCTGCAATGAGATATTAAGTTTATTTTTTCATTTTTTATAAAGCAGTGCTAATTCTTTGATACAGTCAGAGCTAAACAGCTTTAAAGCTTTTCAAGGTTTTCACCATGGGAGAGTCTTCAGGAGAGACAACCTTCTGCTTTGTGGTTTCATGGCAATAAGACAAACAATTTTTGTCTTATTAATGTCAACAGAAAAAAAAAAAGAAGAGACGCCGGTGAGGGAATGACAGTTTATCGCTGCTGTAACTTGTCTCGCAGACAGTAATAAATCCGACTGGATAAAACGGACGACGTGTCGTTCTGTGACTCATGAAAAATTGTATTTGTTGGCAAAGTAGAGGAATAAAACACTTAGCATTGAGCTGCATCACACCAGACTGTTTTCCAATAATAGCGTGTCCGGTGTTGTATTTCTTACTTAAGATCTCAGTGATTATTCAAGACAAATACTTTTAACAGAAGGGATTCACCTAACAAAAAACTGCACACATCGCAGGTTTATCCAATTCTATTCTCGCACAAGACATTAGTGAATACGTTCGCTGTAGAATGAAAGTGTAATAAAGGTTTCGGGCTGAGGTGAGTGTGTTCAGTGACGTACAGTTCATGAGTGCAGTTGGCAGGTTTGTCCATTCGATGGCCCTCCTTGAGCAGCTTGAAGAGCTCCTCGACAGGGATGCCAGGGTACGGAGATCCTCCCAGAGTGAAGATCTCCCATAGCAACACGCCGTACGACCAGCTGCAAGAGCACACAAGCCAAAGGTGAATATTGGCGGAGAAAGAGGCAATCAGGAAGAGAATAGCTGTGGGTGGACAAGTGGCCAGAGTCACAAGGACATCTCGGGCAGAGGATGATGGCTCGCTTTATGATGTGAATATCAGGGTGACCCATAGGGCAGCTTTTGAATGATTGTAGTAGTAGGTTGTTACATAAAATAGTTGAATTTATTGTCTTGCATGACTAAGAAGATGTGGATACACCACAGAAATCTCTCTCTCTCTCTCTCTCTCTGTCTCATTCTCTCTGCCTCTCTCTCTGTCTCTCTCTCTCTGTCTCATTCTCTCTCTCTGTCTCTCTCTCTCTGTCTCATTCTCTCTGTCTCATTCTCTCTCTCTCTCTGTCTCATTCTCACTGTCTCTCTCTGTCTCTCTCTCTCTGTCTCATTCTCTCTGTCTCTCTCTCTGTCTCTCTCTCTCTCTCTGTCTCTCTCTCTCTGTCTCATTCTCTCTGTCTCTCTCTCTCTCTGTCTCATTCTCTCTCTCTGTCTCATTCTCTCTCTCTCTCTGTCTGTCTCTTTCTCTCTGTCTCTCTCTGTCTCATTCTATCTGTCCCTCTCTGTCTCTCTCTCTCTCTCTCTCTCTGTCTCATTCTCTCTCTCTCTCTGTCTCTCTCTCTCTCTGTCTCATTCTCTCTGTGTCTCTCTCTCTCTCTGTCTCATTCTCTCTGTCTCATTCTCTCTCTCTCTCTGTCTCATTCTCTCTGTCTCTCTCTGTCTCATTCTCTCTGTCTCATTCTCTCTCTCTCTCTCTCCGTCTCATTCTCTCTGTCTCTCTTTCTCTGTCTCATTCTCTCTGTCTCGTTCTCTCTCTCTCTCTCTGTCTCATTCTCTCTGTCTCTCTCTCTCTCTCTGTCTCATTCTCTCTGTCTCTCTCTCTCTCTCTGTCTCATTCTCTCTGTCTCTTTCCCTCTGGGGTGTTCGATTGTGGGCGGATGTGAGAGGCCAGTTCTCACTGAGGCTTATAATGTGTGTCTGTGATAAGAGAGGGAAGTCCATTAAAGCAGTGTGTGTGCGTGTGTGAGTGTGTGTGTTATCACAAGCTGTTCTGTTAACTTAGGGTTCTTTTGTTTGGCCCTATTTCTTCCACACCCCCACTGAGCAGTGCTAATCAAATTAGCCACGCTGAAAGACAAGGGGAGCTACGAGCCAGCTCATGTTTGCGAGCTAAACTCTCTCTCTCTCTCTCTCTCACACACACACACACACACACACAACATAGGAAATCTCTATGAATGCTGAATAATTGGCCCATCATCTCATCTGTATCTATTCATTAGCTTTATGTGAGACTGAGATATTATTCACACACATCAGCAGTCAACAATTATATGGGCGGTGCAGTCACACACACACACACACACACACACACACACACACACACACACACACACACACACACAGTAGAAGCAAGAATAAAGCACTTCTTTTCTCAGTACTGTAGCGCCTAGAGCTAATAATATGATTTCACTACTGCAGTCTGAGTTTAGGTAAGAATGATTGCATTCCATTGGGAAATATTGCACTGTGCGTGCATGTGTGAGTGTGTGTGTCCATGTGCGTGTAGGAGCCATTATTATATCACGCTACTGTAGTGTTGCACTTTCATACCTACCAATCCTGACTGTGTGTACACACACACACACACAAACACACACACACACACACACACACACACACACCCCACCCACCCATTAAGCCACCCGTGAATGACAGTGAAATACACACACACACACACTAACACATGCTCAGATGCTTTGATGCTAACACATTCAGTCAGTGTGTTCAAACACTGGCTGATATGAAGAAAAGGTGGAGTGAAGGGGAAAATAACAGGTATGCGTGGGAATTGTCAACTCACACGTCGCTCTGGTGTGTGTAGACCCGGTCAAACAGAGCCTCCGGTGCCATCCATTTAACGGGCAGACGACCCTGAAAGCGGACACAATGGATAAAAACAAGAGATGAGCTGAGCCGGCAGGACTGGTAGATGCCCGGCTTACATGTTTTAATCCTTGGCTGTCCCGGCTAATATGCTGATTCCACCACTGGGCACATTTCAACATTCCCACGAGCTCGGAGCCCTCAGAACTGCTGCAGGTCATCAGAGTCTGAGCTACAGTACGACTTCGCCTAGTGCCCAATCACATACACCCCACTAAAGTGCAGTCCTGCATGCCAAATCAGCAGTAACATCAACAGGTATATCAATAGAGAAAAAAAAGAATGGACACATGGGCATGACAGTTCTCATGATTTTAATATTTATAGGAGGAAACTACTTTGTTGTATGCATTACATGAAAATGCCAGCAAAGCCAAATCAAACCAATAGCAATTTAGTCACGCATTAGCATTCGATACAAGCATTTAAGAAGCTGGACTCGACTCACATTGGTGGTCTTTTTGTAGTAGTCTATGTTGTGCACGTCTCTGGCAAGACCAAAGTCAGCAATTTTCATCACATTATCCTCCGTCACCAGAACGTTCCTGGCCGCCAGGTCTCTATGGATACACTGCACACACACATACAGAGGACAGGTCATCACCACTAATCATGCGTCCACCACAAACATCCTTCAATTCACGTGAAAGAAATCTAACAGTAAGAGCTCTCTGTTCGGATTTCTTTTTTTCTTTTCTCCCGTTCTTGCCCAGGTGCTATTTTCATGGCCAGAAAGGGACACATCTGCACTGACGTGGTGGAGTGCTTGCGAAAGGGTGTGAAATTCGAAATCCGCCAACACAGTGGTCTTTTCAAACCCACATGGGTTCAAAATAGCACAGTGTCGACGGCCATCAGGACTCAGGACTGTTCCATTTCTTACACCACAGCGGTGGTAAATTCTCAAATATAACTGGTCGGAAAGGTTTTTCTTCTTCCCTTTTTTTTCCGTTTAACAGCACAGCTTGGGCAGTGGTATCAACTGCAATATAAAAATCGCAGGTTTGATTCTTAAATGTTACCGTTTCTATAGCAACAGCTAATTCACAGAGACATGTATGGTGCTCCACATAATAGATACATTTGACTAAATCATTAACAAAGGAGTCTCCAGTGTCAGTGCAGTAAATCTTCCCTCTTTCCGCATTACATTACACCCATTATAATACAGAAACATATAAATATATTATAAGTCCTATGTGATGTGATCTCCCACAATGTTACACTCTGACATCAGGTCATTAGATGGTACCTTCTGCGAGGCCAGGTACTCCATGCCTCTGGCTACCTGGTAGGCACAAGACACCAGGTCCTTAAAGGTGAGAGTCTCGTCTGGAATCTTACAGGTGTCAAACGAGTAGTCCATACCGGGAGGCCTCCGGGCACGCAGATACTCCCTCAGGTTCCCCTTGGAGGCGTATTCCACCAACACATAGAGGGGACCTACACATACACATTATTAAAACTTTTAAAGATTCACTTCCATTACAATGTGGTTTGCATAGTGCTTTTAACTGTGGACGCTGTCACGAGATAGACATGTGCATGTTATCCGTGCGAGTACTAACCATCCTGTGTACATGCCCCAAGCAGGTTGATAATGTTCTTGTGTTTGCCGATCATTTTCATCATCTCCATCTCGGACACCAGGTCAGACAGGTCCTTGTCAGTGCCATCGTCTGAGCAAACGACATAAACCATTTACTTATAAACAAATACACATCTGATCAATCAGTCTAACCTGTTCAAATAAATTCGTATTAAATGACGAGGGAGGTCTTCGGCTGCTACCTTTGAGCATCTTGACTGCCACTGTGATTGGCTTGTTGGGTTTCTCTTTATCGACACCGATGGCTTCAGCCATCACTACCTGCCCAAAGCAGCCTTCACCAAGAGCCTTCCCTAGTGTTAGCCTACAGAAACATACAGAGATCAAACAGAACAGTAAGTTCAATCAAGTTTTAAGCATTAAATTAAGATTAAGCTTTGGTAACATGTACTTGTTTAGTAATTCTACTACAAACTGTAGCAGGTATCTCACCTCGAGCGAGGAAACTCCCACTTGGGGTCTGATGGCAGTTCTAGCTCGGAGACATTAGGCAGCATCGGCCCATCGCTGGATGACAGACGGGCGATCCTGACCAGCGGGGTGTTCGAATTCATGGAGGAATTGGAGTCCAAGGACACCTGCTTAAGTGAAGAAGCAGAACAGAATGTTATCGTCTCTGTCAGAGTGTCAGACAAGCATATAGTACGGAAAATAAATTAGAGAGCATGTAGAATAAGGAGAGGTTATACGTAGAAACAAGGTAGAGATAAAGATGAAAAGCGCAGCCTGTGGTTTGTGTGAACAAGAACGGGGCTTGTCTCTCCGGGAGAGACAGAAACACGGCGACTGTCCGTGCTCTTTAGCCAAAGCTGCACAGAGAAAAAGGAGAGACTGCAGCTGCCAGCCGAGTCGTGATATGGACACACAGAGACATAAGGAGCAAAATTTCAGCGCTACACACCCTCAGACACACTTCTATGCCACCTCCTAAGGGATTGCCTAAGGAACCGTCAGCTTGTCTGCTGATTTCTGTCTCCTGTTCTGTCTTCCCGTCCTCCTTATTTCCTTTGCGCTCTGTCTCGCACACGCTCAGGCTGCTATATATCACTATATTCCTCCCCTCAAGTTGATGGATGGCGTAGCGAGAAATGAGAAGTCTATTTCGGTGATATTTCCTCCGCCCGCTTTACTTTCAGGGTACTTTTTATAGCAACCGAAACCCTCCCTCTTCTTTGTCTCTGTCTCTCTGTCTCACCTCTCGCTTCTTGTTCATGTGTGAGATCGGTGTTAGCGGTGTGAACACGAGAAGCTCAGGCAATGACGATTCAATCTAAGTCCTGTCAGAATTGCTTTTGAAGTAGACTCCGCAGAGGAAAACCTGACAAACAGTATGAGCATGGAGCTGATAAGCTCATTGCAATCAGACACACACACACACACACACACACACACACACACATACGCACACACCACCTGTGTATGAAAAGATCAAATGGAGAGCGTCTCTAGGCACCTCACGATTCGATCTGGTTTTGATTCAGCGTGCCACGATGCAATTCAAAAACAATTTTTTATGCATCATGGCTTTTCATTTCATTATGATCATTTTTTCCCCCAGTATGAACGTTCGCTGATTTTTAAACACAATATTATTATTTCCATCCATCATGAAAAAACACAGTGCTGTTTGTGGTACTGTGTGCATTTTCCCAATAAAACCTAATTAACAGACTGATTATTAAGTTTCACGCATTAACGTCCGTCAGCTTTTTAAGACAGACCTGCAACAGTTTTCAATACAACACACAACTTGACTTTTATTCTCAGACAAAACCGACAGCGACTAGCGCAATGTTTTTCAAACAGCTTCCCGGGGATCCTGCAGACTCTCTGGGTTTTTGTTCTCCCCATGCTCCTTAAACACCTGAACCAAACCGTGAAAAACACGGAATACTTAGTTCGGATGTGCAGTGAGCTCCGACGAATAAAAATGTACTCTGCTGTAGGGACAGATTATAGAATTACGGAAATACAGATTCCATCCATCACTGCCTTGGCTCCAGTGCTATCTGTCAATACAATTCCTCCATTCTAAGCATCAGCAGAGGGAAACGCGTGCGAGAAACGACTGGGAGAAAGTAGCAGAGGAGCTGTGTGTGTTTTCATTTGCAGCTGCTGCCGTTTAAAATCTTTAAAACAACTGAGAGAGACTGGGTTGCACTGAAGGTGCAATCTGATCCGCACACTGGCAGTCATGGGAGAATATGAATAATCTTCAGCTACACTACAACTATGACAAACTCCCACTCGCTCACTCTCCCACGCACAAGCGAACACACACGTGCACGCGTTCATGCTTCGGACTTCGAATTTTATAGCACGGATTTCGGAAAGCTTTATGGTAATGCAGGTACGGGGAAAAGAGGACATCGTAAATTAAAACATAAAAGAAACAGAAGAAAGAGAGTAAAGAGGAGGGGGGAGGGGAGGGGAGGGGGTAAACTGATCAAATCTTGTATCTACTTTCTGTTACCTGTCTCTTGAGGGGGAATTTGGAGAGCTTTTGTACAGGAGGCGCCGGGAGCGTCTTCTGCGTGGTCATGCGCATGCGGCAGAGGATGATGATGATCACTGTGAGGATAAATAGCACGCAGCCCGTTCCGTAGATTAGGAAGTCGGCGTAATCGTCCTCTTTCTCCATCTCTACGGCTGACATAAGGCAAAAAAAAAAAAAAGGTTAGTTTGACATAGGGCACTGAGACCTGGCACAAATGTGTGCGAGATTATCCATATTAACTATTTAATTACCTGAATTAACTGGACTTTATTTGAGGTTTAAAATAATAGAAGTGAAGTATGCGAATCTATCAATAATGTGACGTTTGAAAGTCGTAAAACCCACAGTAAACACATCCCATAATGCTCATCTCCCAGGGGACTGAGCTACTCATGTGGCATCCCCAGCTCCATAAAGCGGACTATAAAAAATGAGCTGAACCTTTTTTTTTTAATTAAAGAAGGTACTGCAGGTGTGTGTTTGTGTGTGAGAGTTAATGCTGGGGTGGAGGCTATATATGGATGCTGTTATTTACTGCAACACCCCACAGAGGTAATAAGAGTGGAATAATGTAACACATGATTGAACACCATCGGCTCATCCTGGGCTGAGAGCTCTAGAGTTTCTAATATGTATGAAATGGAATCAATGAGGACGCTTTAGCACTTGTATCGCCACACTGACTCCAAAATCGATTTTTTTAATATATTTTTTTTATTTATATGTTTGCATTTGAGGCGGTGAAATAGTGCCATTCCTCTATAATCCTACATATGGTGCGCCCTAAACCGCTGGCATGTGTGGTTCGAGCTAATTTTTTGTGAAGTTTGTTTAGAATTGTAATAAATTCTGGATTGTGATATTTATAGAATCGCAATACAAATCGAATCAGTACTTAGGTATCGTGATGATATCATATAGGGTAGTCCCTGGTGACATCACTACTAAGTAGAACATTCTGACTTAAGGCTGTATGGTAAAATAAATACCTTTCTATGTGTTCAATGAAATTGAATTAGCGTAACATTTAAGAACTGCATTTTTATGTAATAATATCTCTCTCTATATATAAATCTAGAAATCACATGTATTTTTCCAAAGGTTATGCTGAGAAAGTGTCACAGTGCAGCATAGAAACCAATGCAGAAATCAAATACCAAAAAGGGAGTCTCTAAGAGTAGAGCGGAGAGACCCGGAAGACAAAAAGAAAGACGTGAGGGATCAGAAGAAGAACAGACGGTGTACCTGGTAGCACGGTAAGCCAAGCTGATTGATGAGTAAAACCTATAGAGTTCCCCGCAAGACATGTGTACTCGCCCGCATCCTCAAAAGACACGTTGGTCAGGAACAGAACCTCCAGCTCCTTATCCGTAGTGTTAATGCCAGCGGTCTGAAGGAGGGAGATGAAGGGAGAGGGAGAGAAAGACAGAAAGACTCATAAACCACAAACCCCGAGAGAGAAAAGAGGAGGAAGCGTAACCCGTCACCTAGCGGAAGCAGCTATCCCGTCACCAGCCACCAATATCGCCAGCGAAGCTAACCTGTTGTCACAGAGACGACCTGGAAGAATATAAACGAGGCCCCGCCTCCTAGTGCCACCACTCCAGTGTATTTCGCTTGCTGGGTCTGTTTCTTATTTAGGTTGAGCTGAAATTGCTGGTGAGGTGGCCATTAATGTCTTTAAAGCTTCTTTGAGCTTTCGATGGTTAATACTGCCATCCATTCATCACAAGGCGCTGCCAAGTGTGTACGTGTGTTCGTGTGTGCATGGAAGGGCTCGCAAAAAGATCAGAGGTTCAATTGTGGGCAGCAGTGTATGGGAATCCAATATGAATGAGTGTGGTTCACATTAGCGTAGCCCTTGTTGTGCTTTGCATTGATTGTATCAAAACGGTGAGGATGTGAAGATTGGATTAACACACCAACACAGTAAAAAGCATTAAAAAAGTCAGCTTCAGCCACCGCCACCCGGAAGGAGAAAGATTAAGCGCAGCTGATCGGAGGTTCAAAGGTCATCACTCTGGGGGTTTACCTGGTTGGCGCACTGCGAGCCAGAAAGGGATCTCAGACTTGCCTAAAAAGTTGGAGGCTGTGCACCAGTACTGTCTTGCATCGTCCTCTGTCACATTCAACAAAGTGAGCCTACTAACATATTCCTTATCCTTACTAGTCAGATTCTGCGGAAACACACAAACATAGGCAAGCATACTTATTAAGCGGCGACACACACGCTTTTACACATATACAGTGAGCTCAATGTGTCTCATAAACATGTCATTTAAAGTTCAGTCTCTCAGTCAGACCTGATATAGAAATCGAACTGAGGTTCCTTAGAAACGAAGGTGAACCCGTATAGGCATAGATTTGGTCTGCGCACAAATAACAGCACAGAGAAACACTACCTCTGTGTTTCATACACGTCTAAGCGCTAATCAGCTTAAACACTTTCCCTCTCATTCTTCCAAATATAGCTCTCACGTGTTTATTTCATTTCAATTACACACGCGCTTTGTTCTGTGTCGCTCTCTCTCTCTTGGTTTTCCCCTCTCTCCCCAGACTATGTGCCACACATGATCTGTTGCTCTGTGCTGTGGGCCGGCTGGGAGGAGGGAGAGGAGGTTTCGGGGGACGCAGATGAGGCTGTGGGGAAGGAAAAAAAAAACAAAAACGGGTGCGCGGCTCGCAGTAAAATACTGTTTCAATTATGTGGGAGTCGAAAATAGAGTGGCGGTCTGGCTAGCCGTCGCTCTCCCCTCCTCTGCCTGCTGACTCTGCCCTTCCCTTGCTTCCTGCGCTCATTTTTTCCATGGCTTTTTCGGGTGCCTCATCTCTTGCTCCCACTCTCCTCCTCCTTCTCCTCTTTTGCAGAGGTAGCAGGGCAGTGGGGAGAGTGGCTGTCTACCCACGCGACGCCAGCACGGCGGTTTGCTTAGCCCGAAACAGATGTGCACCACCTCGTTTCACTACTTGTTCTTAAATAGGAGAGAGATAGACCCGGAGAGAGAGAGAGAGAGAGAGAGAGAGAGAGAGCAGCCTATTCCTCTTGTCACTTTTAAGGCTGGCAGCACAGGCAACTAACGAGGAGGGCACATGAGACTCTTCATTGCATCGTAATTATCCCTTCTTCTGTCCGAAGGGCCTTTTTTTGGTTCTTCCCATAACTGGACGCTGGCCAGCGGTTTACCTGAGATGTTTGGTGATTACATCATTTGGTTTTACAATGCATTCAAGAACACAAAAAGCACAAGCAGAAAAAACACCACTTCCATGGTGGCCAATCTAACAAGATTAACCATTTTAATGAACAATTTCTCATCCCTGTGAACTACAGCGTGTGGTTTTCAACAAGAGTCATTTTTGCATGGTGGTAAATCCAGATGCTGATCAGATGCCATTAAGCGTGACAGATGTTCTTAGCTTTCTGAAACAGACTGTGACACTAGTATATTGCCTGACTCAGTCAGGTGTGATAATAGGGGGATAGTGATAGTAATGTCAGTAGTGTGGGAGTCAGGAGTACTGTGTAGTATGTAATAGTCAGCAGTGAGTCAGCAGTGTGAGTGTCAGTACTGTGTGATCCTCAATAGTGTCAGTATTGTGACAGTGAAAAGTGTTTAATAATCTGGAGTATGTGTGATTAGTGAAATGTGGCAGTAGTGTTTGATGGTCAGTAGTGTGTAAGAGTCAGTAGTGGTCAGTATTATGTGAGAGTCAGAAGCGTGTGATACTCTGTAATATGTGATAGTCAGTCGTGTATGATATTCAGTATTGTGTGACAGACAGTAGTGTGTGACAGTCAGTCGTGTGTGATGGTCAGTGTGTGTCAGTTTTTTGTGATAGTCAGTAATTTGTGCCAGGAATATGTCACAATCAGTAGTTTGTTATGGTCAGTATGTGTCAGTAATGTGGGGTAGTCAGTTTTGAGTAACATGCAGTAGTATGTGATGATCAATAGTGTGTCAGTAGTTGGTGACTGTCAGTATTGTGTGACAGTAATATGTCAGTAGTTTGTAATAGTCAGTAGTTTGTGTTAACAGTGTGTGATAGTCAATATTGTGTGTTAGTCAGTAGTGTGTGATGGTTAGTTCTGTGTGATGGTCAGTAGTGTGTGACAGTACTGTGTGATGGTCAGTAGTATGTGACTCTCAGTACTTTGTTATGGTCAGTAGTGTGGGACACTCATTACTGTGTAATGGTCAGTAGTATGTGATGGTCAGTAGTGTGACACTCAGTACTGTGTAATGGTTAGTAGTATGCGATGGTCAGTAGTGTGTGACAGTACTGTGTGATGGTCAGTAGTATGTGACTCTCAGTACTTTGTTATGGTCAGTAGTGTGGGACACTCAGTACTGTGTAATGGTCAGTATTGTGTAATGGTCAGTAGTATGTGATGGTCAGTAGTGTGACACTCAGTACTGTGTAATGGTCAGTAGTGTGTGACAGTACAGTGTGATGGTCAGTAGTGTGTGACAGTACAGTGTGATGGTCAGTAGTATGTGACTCTGAGTACTGTGTAATGGTCAGTACTGTGTAATGGTCAGTAGTGTGTGATGGTCAGTAGTGTGACACTCAGTACTGTGTAATGGTCAGTACTGTGTAATGGTCAGTAGTGTGTGATGGTCAGTAGTGTGTGACAGTACAGTGTGATGGTCAGTAGTGTGTG
>JAQQZT010000039.1:21108344-21119521 GCA_030068275.1 Clarias platycephalus | reverse complement strand
TAGAAAACATGTAAAACAAGAGACACCACAACAATGAAAGTACACACACACACACACACACACACACACACACACACACACACACACACACACACACATCGTTCAAAGTATTTTGCATGAACAAAATGGTCATCAATAAGCCTTCTGTTCTTTTTTTAGCCACTTTACTTTGGAGTCTAATTAATTACAGCCCAGAAGCACAAGATCCCTAGGAAGTGCGCAGGACGAGTGTGATGCTCATATGAAGGCTGCAGAGTTTATGAACTCTCTCAGTACTACTGGGTGGAGTTCTGACGTTTATTTTTATCCCACTTTTATTAATCCCTTCTGTCTCTCTCTCTCTCTCTGGTTAACACACACATATGCACAACACACAAAAGCAGGTCTGTTCATATGTTTGCGTCTGGTCAGAGGGGTATGGTTGTATGGTGAGGTGTCAGTAGTTTGTAACTTGTTTGCTTACTACATGAGGACTCTTTAACCCACACTGAAACCAGAATGTTTTTAGGAATGGTGTTTCAACATCGCATAAACAAATGCTTTTAATAGAGAAGCTCAGGGATTGCACGGAACCAGTAACCCACAGAACAGGCTCTGATTGCAAAAACACACACTCAGACACATACAGTACAGGCAGAGGCCGACAGACACTCGCACACTGATACACAAAACTTTTCTCAAACTCCAGGAGATCAAACACCCACGTGGAAAGAAAACTCCACTTGAAAACAGAGTACACACCCGTTTGATCTGTGAAGTCTCCTTTTTAATATTTAGCCGCATAAAAAAAAGTGGCACTAAAGCATCTAAAGTGTTATTCCTGCAGCGGCGTAAGAAAGCATAACATTAGTGTAAGAGTGCGAGTGCGGCGTGGTGCGAGAGCGCCTGAGGTGCAGACGGCCTATTAGAGCCATGTGAAGGCTGATGTTTAATAAAGACAGAGTGCGATGTGTCTCTGTACGCACCGGTGTCTGGACTTGTTTTGACAGGAGGTTCACATCTCAAGAGGACTGTCTGGATAAGTAACCCATGTATCACTGTCTTGGAGCATGTGTGTGTGTGTGAGAGTGAAAAATGGCATCCATCACTCAAGATGAAAACAGGTTTTATCACAACACAACTCAACTCAAGTTGTACTGGGATTTGTTAAGATGTCTACAGTACACCCATACACACAAAGCCCTATCACAGGGAGCTCGTCAGTCTACCCTAAATCAGATCCGAAAATGACGGCACCTCGAGATCTCCACTAGTCTTCAAAACTCAGTTCAAAACTTTACAAGAGCTCCTACGTGCTCTTTTTATAAAGTCTTACAGTGTCATTCAGTTATGTAACAAAACGACCTGATCAGAACACTGCTTTCAATAAAACATGTCGACATCAATTATTATAAAGCACAAAGCAAAAAAACAAAGAAAGAAAAAAACAGAGCATTTTGGCAATGCAACATTAAAATAGATCATGTCATTACTGACACTGTCTATATACTTAATCTCGTGTAGGGTCGCTGGAGGCCTGAAACCAATCTCATACACACACACTCACACACAGTCAATCAAACAATACAGGCCATTGGAAACCTCAATCAAGCTTTACCGCGTGTCTTTGGACTATGGGAGGAAACTAGAGAACGCAGAGGAAACCCATTAAGCACAGGGACGACATTCATCTCCACGCACGCAGACCATGTGTGTGAGGTGCAGCGTGTAATATTCAGTGATAACCTTACATTAGCATTTTTAAAAAAAGAACGCAATTTTGCAAAGTTTCACTTGAAAATATCCAAACAGAGTCTAAATATCAACCTAGACTTAACACACTAAGCGAGTTATCCAGCTGACAGCAAATGATCCGCTAACGAGGCTGCAGATTAGCTGGTTGTTAAACCACTGCTGGAAATTCTCCCTGTCCTTTGTTTGTCTTTTTTATTTCTCGTGTCTTTCATGTGAAAATATGGCCTTAGTGGCTTGGAGCACTCTGTCGTGACCATGAAAGCAGAATTTTGGAAATAGGTTTCTGTGAGTCTAAAGCTATTGTGCTGTGGTGTAACGTGATCGTGTTCTCACGTCATGTTTCAGCATTGGAAGGTTTTTAAATTGTTTCAGTAATGCAGAATTTTTGAAACCATTATTGTTTTGCCGTAGCCATTTTACACAAATTATTTTCCAGAGCTTCTTGTTATTACTTTACATTGATCAGCTAAGATATTAAAACCACTTATATTAAAACCTTTGGGTTCCCTTTGAGCCATCTGGGCAGCTCTGACTCCACAAGATCCCTGGGGTGTGCTGTCATGTCTGGCACCAGGACATTGGCAGCATTCTTTGGGTGCTGTGGGTTGCAGGGTGGGGCCTCTATGGATCAGACCTGTTTGTCCCACACATCCCACTGGTGCTTGACTGGACTGAGATCTGGGGACTTTGAAGAATGGGATGCAGCCTTGAGCTTATTGACTGCTGAGCCCTGTGTGTGTCCACTCGGAGTTCTGGTGCCATTCTATCAATGCCACTGTTGACTTTGTGCTACTTGGGATTTTCTGTGGGATCAGACTGGATGGGACTGGCTAACCCTTTCACCTGTAATAATGTCATTTGCTGGTGATCAATGTTAACCTGGCAGCGGTTTGAATGCTATGGCTGATCAGTGTATTTTGTATACATTAATGTTAATTCTGTCCACTATGAAATATGTATCCAGTCTGATCAAATGTGTAGGTAGCAGTTTAAGTGTTGCCATGGTGTGTAGTTTTACCTAGAGTATTGTGAAACTGCAAAAAACTGGAATGGCTGGAGAGACATCAGCAGTCACACTATACAACCTTGTGTAGCTTTTACATGCTGATATAATGTCTATGTGGCAACAATAACTTCAGTTTGTAAATGTACACAATTCAATTTGATGAGTTTAACATATAACTAGCGTTATGTTTTACTGGGTTTATTTTTGTTCCCCTTACATAAGTGGAAATTCCACCCTTAATTTAAATACATTGATCTACAAATTATTTTTTATGTCTATGTCTAGGCTTGTAAAAGGGAGGCCTGTGGTTTTTTTAAGCTGTACCTGGTGTAATTTGAATAGAAGGCAGTTAAATGCGAGTAAGCACTGCAAAGAAAGCTTAGTGTACATTTGAAGGAATAGTCGCACTGTTCTTGCACCGGAGCAATATCTAACACTGAGACTTGCTGGTACAGGAAAACACCCACCAACAGGGTGGTGTGATGATGTTACCACCCTAAAGTGCTTTTCTTTCAACACCAACTGATCACAAAGTGTTTTATAATCACTTGTACATCAACAATTTAATAACATTGATGATTCTTATTTAAAAAAAACACATTAAAGAAGTGAATCGTTTATTTACTGTACATTTACACATATTGTTGAACAGCTACAGAATAACTTTTTTTCCTCATGTGAAGTTAATAGAGTTTGTCATGTTACAGAGAAACCACAAAGCACTAGAGAAAAAATAAAATAAATACATGAATCCCCACTTAGAACGTCACCTTGTGCTATAAATTCATATCATGCTGTAATCTTAGAAAATATGACCAATCATAACAGAGAAATGAACAGCAGCTAGATGTCAATGAATTAAACTAGCATTAAGTGGTGAAGCAGTGGTCGAGTGTCACGGTCAGACTCTACTTTGCCGCAATATTCTATGTACAAATTGAATACAAGTGGAAATATGTACATCATCACGACACTGTTTCTGACTTGTGACATACATAAAATGAAAGCACTGTGTACACCTTCCTCATTGCATTCCTTTTTTACTAAGACAAGCGCTGACAAGGTGAAACGACCATTATGAAACGACACACCTATACAATTCTCATCAGGAGTAATTCAGGAGTATAATCATAATCTATTTATTTTATTTTTATTTAATTTTTTTTTTTACCTTTAACATTAAATGTTGTTAGGTGACAGATATTAACCATATTAAATAAGGCTTTAATGTTGTTTTTTGCCTTAATGTTGTTTTTGTGTTGTGACACTCTCTGCCATTTTTTTTTTTTTTCAAAATTATGTCTTTTTAAATAATGTCTTTACATTTTAAACTTAGTGTTATGCATTTTTGTCTTTACTGGATGACATTTTCTTTAATCACAGGTAGCAAAGACCATCAGACAAGCAAGACTTTTTAAGAAATCAAGTTCAAGTAGGCTTTATTGTCACTTCAACCATATACAGTTAGTACACAGTGAAACGAAACAACGTTCCTCCAGGACCAAGGTGCTACATGCAACAGAAATTAACAACATAAATTAACAGAAAAACTAAACTAGCTAACTAAAGAGGCCTAGTTAGCTGGCTAGCGGAGACAAGACAGATCGACCTGACAACAGAAATTAACAACATAAATTAACAAAAACTATGTTAACTATGTTTACAGACAACATAAAGTGCACGTGCAAATATGCAAACAAGAGCACATTTAAATTATTAAAATGTATCGTCAGTATCCTGAACATGCTAAAGACTCAATTCTAGACTTTCAATGAACATCATTGGCACCTTAAGTCATCATCTCAGTAAACAATTCTATGTTCATTTTAGTTTCAGGATTTAAAAAAAAATCAAGGGGGTGAATACTTATGCAGGCCATGCATGTATGTAAAGGGGCGGATTACATTCTGTTGCACAATGACAAACACATAGCTGCAAAACGCCGGAGAAATGATTTACAGTGTGTCACACAGACATAGGTCGACGGTAATACATACACACCTGTGCATACATGTACGTGCAAAAATGCATTTCTCCCCCTTGCACTTTCTTAAACTCATCGGCAGCAGCAGTAGAAGAAGAAGAGCGCCATTGTTCCAGCCAGCACCTTAGGCTGCAGGGGAGAGAGAGTAGCTATCAATCAAAGTCTAAGCTGCTGTCTCTTGCTCACTCTCTCTCACTCCCTGTGTTTCCTGCAGGAACGGTGCAGATGTTCACTAGCAGGTGCCTAAAAACCAGCTGTGAGAAATAATTACCGTGCTACTGAACCCAGCTCCACTTACTGTGTTTCCACACATGCACCGTCCCCCCCATATCTCTCACTCCTTTACTTCATCCCTCTCTCGCCTACTGCCTAGCCCAAAGATAAAGAGAGAGGGACCCTCTTAAACATCTCTTCTGTGGAGTGCACTGAAGTGTTTTTGTCTTTTAAGGATTTACTTATCTGGGCATGTGTGTGCCTACGAAGTGTTTTAAGTGTGTGTGTGTGTGTGTGTGCGTGTGCGCGTGTAGTGTGCTCAAATACATGTGTAAGAGATTCCGTAGGAATGCAGACTACTGTAGTCATTAATACGATCTATAGTGTGTGTGTGTGTGTGTGTGGGTAAGTTAAGATTCGTATCACTATGGGAGTACTGCATTGCCAGTGCTCTTACATAGTATAGCACATGTGTGTGCCATTTACTGAAATATCGCATCCCTGCTGGGAGATCGGGGGAGATAAATAGACAG
Source organism: Clarias platycephalus (assembly GCA_030068275.1). Lineage (NCBI taxonomy): Eukaryota > Metazoa > Chordata > Actinopteri > Siluriformes > Clariidae > Clarias > Clarias platycephalus. The sequence goes on along the minus strand of JAQQZT010000039.1, from coordinate 21,114,051 downwards.
ATAAATGCAGAGAGAAAGAGAGAGAGAGAGAGAGAGCGCATGTATTGCTGTTTTGGTTTCTTTATGTTTATTCAGAGTATCCTATTTTTTCAGTACCATCTAATTACTGTAGAATTGCCAGAAACACAGCAAACAAAGAAGGGAAACAATATTTAATGCTTGCTGGATATGTACCTTTCAAGTTAGTACAAGGAAAGTGGAGCAAATTGTTCTCTGGAGAAATTCTGCACAGATATTTATTTACAGTAAGTGCTTTGAGTTTAAACAATCAAATTATACTTGGCCTCCAGGTGTTTGCCTGTTGTGTGGCACATATCTGGTTCACTGAGGGCATCGTGAATGTGTGTGTGTGTGTGTGTGTGTCAGACGGCTAGGCAGAAGCCTGAGGCCATATGCTAAACTAATGACCTGTTTCACAATGCAACCCCAAGAAATCAGGAGCTTGATGATCCAGGTTTGAAAAGGGAGAGAGCAGAGATTTCACTCTCATACGCCCTAATCATGACAGAGCAGGACAGAAAATGTTAGGACAGATACTTAACCATGCTTTATACTTCTATGACCCTTTGTGCCTTATGCGGTACCTTTACTACAACCTGGGCTTTCTACATTACTCTTCACTGCAGGCATCTACTGCAATGAACAGGGTGTAGTTAGGCTTGTTGCACTATTAGAGACAGCAGACATTATTCAGACATTTGTGCAGGAGAGGTGAGGGACATGAAGAAACAAAAGTTGATGGATGAATGTACTTTCAAACTACAAGGGACGGTCCGATCTAACCGGGATTTAATTGAGATGAAATTTATCATGAATGAAGGTGTAAAACTGATTGACATTTACAGAAGACTTCAAGCACAATACAGTGAAGAGAATTTTAGCCATGGTAAAGAAGACTGTATAGCCCTGAATGACGATCATCTCTGAGATAGCTCAGAGCCCACTGCTGTAATTTATGCATTTCAAAACATTCAGAGAGTGAAATGCCTTGTCAACAACTTGCAGAAAAAAACTGTACACACAATCATTCATGAACACCACTTGCACATTACAGGAACTCAGGTGAGAATTATTACCCTCTCTCCCGAACAGTCCTTACCTCACTCGTAGTCATTCCCACTTGTTTGGGCCATTAAAGAAGTTTCTGAGAGGCCATAGTTTCAGACCTGAAGCAGGCAGTCCAATCATGGATCCAAGAATTTGGTGGTATCCAAGCACCAACTTGGAACTCTGGGATAACTCCATTAGTGTAGCAGGGATTACATAGAGGAATTAAGTCTATACACTCATATCTCTCATTTCCATTTTGACTTGAATACCCATTGTACATACTGTACACACAGTCCTTTGTACGCTGGACATTTGTTGGTTGGTACTTTTGCTTGCCAACTGTTCTTAGTTATCTAATTGGCAATATCTGAGAATCTTCCAAACTACAAGTGTGTGTGGTATTTCTGATACCGAAAATGATCCAAGGAAGGACAACTGGTGGACAGACAGGAAGGTCACGGGGAATCAAGACCTACTGATGTGCATGAGAAGCAAGGGCTAGCCTGCTGGATCCAATCCAACAGAGGAGCTATTACAGTATAAATTGCTGAAAAAAATCATGCTGGCTATGATAGTAAGGTGTCAGAACACACAGTGCATTGCAGTTTGCTGAGTAAAGAGCTGTATACCCACAGAATGGACAGGATGTCCATGCTGACCTGTGTCCACCGCCAAAAGCGAAAAGCACGCTCAATTGGTGTGTGAATTTCAAAACTGGACCATGGAGAAATTGGTCTTATGATGAAAATCCCATTTTCTTTTACATCATGTGGACACAGGGTACCTGTGTATCACTTGCATGGGAAGCACTATGTGAAGAAATCAAGCAGGCAGTGTGATGCTCAGGGCAATATTCTGCTGGAAAACCACTGGTCCAGAAATTCATGTTAATGTTTGACATTACCTAAACATTGTTTCAAATCAAGTACACCCCTTTAGCACAACAGCGTCTTCCGCAGAATAATGTCACACTGAAAGCATTGTTCAGGAAACAGGGCACTTGGCAATAAGTGTTAGGTGGTGACTTGCCTTCAATTTCCCTAGAGCTCAATCTGATTGAGGATCTGTGAAATGAGCTGGACAAACAAGTCCGATCCATGGCAGTCCCACCTCATGAAGCGAAGGATCTGCCGGTGATGTCTTGATGCCAGATACAGTACCACAGTACACTTTGCCTCAGTAGGTCAGAGCTGTTTTTGCGGCACACAGGGGACCTACACATTATTAGGCAGATGGTTTAAATGTTATGGATGTAATACATGTAACAAAAAGTAAAAATAATAAGAACAATAAGCGACAAAGCACTGCAAGTTTCAAAATTACCAGTGAGTTATGAGAACGAATCTAGCTAGCTTGTATCTGACTCAAATTTAAACCAACATTTAATAGCTGAAATATTCACTCCCTCTCACTCCCTCGTCCATACCGCTTTATCCTGCGTTAAGGGTCATGGGAGGTTTGAAGCCTATACCAGGACACTTACCCTGGATGTGGTGCCAGTCCATCACAGGTATAGATATACACACTCACCCTCATTCACACATTACGGGACAATTTGGGAATTAATTAACCTAACCTTTGGACTGTGGGAGGAATCCAGAGCACCCAGAGGAAACTCCATGCACACAGACCCGGGCATTACTAGCTAACATTAATTATTTAGCAAACTACTTAGCTAGCTAACAGGCTATCCCTTGCAAGTAAAATAATTTGTAGTTATTATAACCAGTGAAGCTAGCCTTTCAGAGAAATGTAAATGTGCACATATGTTTAAGTAACAAGGTAGAATGAATTGGATAAAACAAAATGCTGTCCTATGGCTGTTTAAACCACTGCATATTCTCCAGCCACTAAAGTAAAACTGGCCTCAGACCAATTTTGATAAACACAAAATGTAATCTGACTCACCAAACATACATTTTACAAATATTGAATTAAAAAGCTTTTTATCCACAGTCAGGTCCATACATTTTGGAACAAAGATAAGTTTTGGGGATTTGGCCTCTGTATACCACTACAATGATTTTTAAATGAAACATTCAAGATGTGAGCAAAGTCAAGACCACTTTCAGCTTTAATTCGAGGAGTTTGACAGAAGTGCGTCATTAACCATTCAGGAATTAAAGCCATTCTCATAAACACACCGCCAATTCGGGAGCTCATACATATTTAAAACAAATGAACATAATCACATGAATTAAGGATAGCTTTTGAAACCTTGGATAAAATCCCTTCCCTTGACTGTGAAAACACATCAATCAATCAATCAATCAATCAATCAATCAATCAATCAATCAATCAATCAATCAATTGTTATTTTAAGACAGGCCCTTCTGGAACAGTTCTTGTAAAAGCAGTATAACAGTACAAGTGCACTTGCAAAAACCATCAAGCACCATGATGAAACTGGCTCTCACTGTCCCGGGTAAGCAAGAACAAAACTTACCTCTGCTGCAGTGCAGAGGTTCATTTAGAGTTACCAGATTCAAAAAATCACCAATTAACAGCACCATAATAGGGCCGTTATGAAGGCTTTATAGAGCATAACTGTTCAAAGGAGATTATTGCATATTTTGGATCCCTTCAGAACTGTTTTACAATGTAGAAAGACAGAAATATCAGTGACAGACCATGGAATTAGAAAGTCTGTCCAAACTTTTGACTGGTACTGTACCTCATGAAGCCATCTCTTGACTCTAGACCTTGACAATGACATGTATCTCCTCAAGTGTTCTTGACTTTTTCACCACAGACGGAATTCTGTGGTCGGTTGTCTTCCATGGTCTGTCAGGCCTAACTTCCAAATTGTAAGCTAGTGGCCACTCCCAATGTTTTTGCTATCTCTCTGATGGGTGTATTTTTTGTTTTTTTCTTCCGAATGATGGCTACCTTCAATTGCATAGATACCTTTTTGGACATCATGTAGAGGGTTTGAATGAACAGCTTTTTTATCTGCTTGGTTAATCATATAGTAACAAGGGAAGAGCTTGCAACTGCTCGACAGTCATTTGTTCAATTATTTATGAGCCCCCATAATTGTTGTATGTATGAAAATAGCTGTGATTCCCAAATGGTCAATGCTACTCTTTTGTCAAACCCCTTAAATTAAAACTTATTAAGTCTTGACTGCTCACATCTTCTGTGTTTCATTTCTAATTCAATGCGGCCACATACAGAGCCCAAATGGCAATAAATCTTTGTTCCAGAATTTGTGGACCTGACTGTAATATCATCACCTAATAAATCCTCTCTGTTATTAAATCATTTAAAAGGGTAAGGCAACAGAAAACAATTTTCATTTATTCATTAGACTCATCCTCATATATTTCAGGCTTTCACTTTGGATCTACTTTAATGCTACAAAAAAGATCACCTATTGTTCAAAACTTCTGCTATTCATCAATTCAAAACATTTACTGTTGGTATTGTTGGTAAATTACATTACAGAAGTAATTGTGATGTGATGCTTCTGCTAAAATCAGCCACCAAATGCTGATGATCTTAAGTTCTATTAAAGTGAACAACAAATTCGTTTTCAAAATTTCATTTACAAAAATATTAATTAATGAATAAATAAATTTAGTTATTGATATTAAAGCATGGTAGTAAAAATGGTCTTGCCTGTTATATGTATGCTGGTTATTTCCTTGAGCCATTTAAAAGGTGTAAATTTTAATTCCAGACATTAACTATGTTTTTATAGCAATAGAAATTTAAAACTCTGAGATTCATATATGCTACGGTAACACAGTAAAAAGGACTAATGCTTCGTTTGCAGACGTTTTAATGGGCACAGTGGTGTGTGTGTGTGTGTGTGTGTGTGTGTCAGTGTGTCTGTGTGTTAACAGTGAGTGTGCTCATGTGAGTGTGCCTACGTACCTATGTTTACACTGTCCAGGGGCCTGCAGTAAACACAGCGCGTCTGGAATTGCCAGCTAATAAACACCTTTTCCTGGAAGATAAACTCTAATCGTGCTGTACACAGCTTCTCCATACCTACTGTACACACTAGTCTTAATTGTCCAGTATAGTCTGTTACGTTTGCATAAATCAAATGTAGTAGAAAATTATAAAAGGTGCTAAAAAGGTATTACTCAGGATGTAATGTGCAGTGCCGTGAAAAAGTATTTGCCCTCTTCCTGAAATTCTATTTTATTTGCATTGTTTTCATACTTATATGATTCAGATCATTAAACTAATTTTACTATTACACAGAGATAACCCGAGTAAATTTTAAATAATTATTTCATTTATTAAGGAAAAAAGCTGTGCAAACCTCCCTGGCACTGTGTGAAAAGTAATTGCCCCTTTGCTAAATCATGAATGCTGAGTTAAATTTCACTTGCCACACCCAGGCCTTATTACTGCCAGACCTGATGAATCAAGAAATGATTTAAATAGAACCTGTCTGACAAAGGAAGCATGCTAAAAGACGTAAAAAAAACAAAAAAAAACAAAGATAGCAATCTATCCACATTCCATCTAAGATTTAACTCTACTATTTAGATTTTTTTCTCAACAATATTTTTATTGATTTTAAACAGGGAAGGGTACATGTAATGTTTCAATACAGAATTTAAAACCTCCTTATAAATCCCTATAGCACCCACCCCACCCCTCCCTAACTCCAAGCCAGCTTTACATGTATAAGAAAAGG
>JAQQZT010000039.1:21073470-21084148 GCA_030068275.1 Clarias platycephalus | reverse complement strand
CACACACACACACACACACACACACACACACACACACACACACACACACACACACACACACACACACACACTCTAGCAAATTATATAGGAGCTCATGCAGTGAATTGCTATTGATAATGAGGCAGATGTCTGTCTGCAGTCCCGACACAGCAGGGATGCGCACACACACTTTGTCTCTCTCACTTTCACTCCCTTGCTCCTTCCCTCCCTCTCTCATCCTCTCATTCAGCCTCGTTTCCCTGAAGTTTTAATTGCCCCTCTCCAGACAGAGAGAGGTGTGACCATACTGTGTGTGTGTGTGTGTGTGTGTGTGTGTTGAAGGTCAGCCCTCATAGCCTTGGAGTAACAGAGTTGAGTCCGGGTCTCCCCTTTCTCACAACTCTCTCAACCAATCACGACTTCATCTCACCTTCTTTTACATCCTCACCAGCCAATCCGCGCGGCGCTTCTGATGCGTATAAAGCCAATCAGGCTGATTAATTTATTCAGACACCCCTCCACTTTTCCCTCCACAGGAATGAGCGTCATTTTATATACCCCCATAGCCTTCTTGCTCTCTTTCTTGCTTTCTTGCTCTCTCCCCCCTCTTTCCATGTCTTTATTGCGAAGAATGCGGCTTATTCTTTTACAGGCTCTTTTAGTATGTAACCCCTCTCTCTCCTCTCTTCTCCCCTTCTTTCGCTCTTTCTTCCGTTCCTCTCCAAAGTAATTAGACAGAGGCATGTAAGGAGGAGAAATTCATTTCATTGAAAGAGACAGAACAAAAGACAGGCAGAGAGGGAGGGGGGAGGGAATGGGGGGGCAAAGGACAAACTTATGCTGTTGAGTGTCATTGTGTGAGTCAGAACGTGGAGGAAATAAAAAACGGGATTACTGATAAATAAACCCTCCTCTCTCACTCACACATACACACACCAACAGACGCACAATCCCTGTCCCCCTCTCCCGCCTTTTTTTGTCTCCGTCTGCCCGTTGCCGGAGGGTGAAGAGCCTGACATCATCGCTTCCTGTAGTAAACAGGTGGGAGAACGAACGAGGGGAAGAAAAGAGTGTAAGATAAAGTGCTAGAACAGGCCTCCCTATCTAAAGGCCTCTTTCTAGAGCACAGCACTTAGCCAAGGTTCAGTCTGACCCTCCTGTCTGTGAGTCGTCCTGCTCTCCTGACATACCTCTCTGAGCAAGACCACGCTGTCTGTCCCGCTCACTGTCTTATATCAGCATGATTCCCCTGGATCTTTTCAAACATATTATACTCTTCTTCTATCAGTGTCTCCCTGCTTACTCTCGCTCTACTCTCACTCCTGCCATTACTCCTATCTCTGCTAAACAGCTTCCTTCCCTGGCCATAGCTGTACCATAGGAAAAGTGTACTGTATATATAGTCTACTAGCAAATTAGTGTGATTTTTCATTGAGATTATAATGCATACATACTGTGCCTATGTCACTCTAAATGTCAGTTATTGCATTTACATTTATCTCATAAACCCAGTTCATTAAATACTTTGATGTTAGAGTGTAAGCGTGAGAGGAAGTCAGGTGAGCAGGAACATTATACACGATATCTATTTTTAGATATCACTAAATTAAGGTCATCTCTTAATTCCTTCCATATACTGTATACCAATACATCATAGCCAAACCATCCATATTTTGTTGTATTGATGACTATTATCCTCAAACCTCAAGCATTGCATTAGGGAAAAGAGAAATTTGCATTAAAAATGCATATAATATTCTGCATTTAATTGCATATAATAAACCCCAAAAAACTCCAACTTTGTTTTACAACGAGTGTGCCATTAATTATATCATTTATGTTTGGAAAACTAATAATCCCTGCATGTTGACCTTTTATACCTAGGTGAGAAATATGTTGTAATGCCGGAGCAGTCACCTGCTGAACACAGCAGGTTGACAATAAAGAAAGGTGCTACCTGGGGGAAAAAAAGCAGGGATTGTGTGCTTGTGTAATTACATGTTATTACTTGTATATTTATTTGGCAAATGCTTTCATTCAAAGCAGCTTACAATTGAGACAAGTTGTAAACAAGCAATTAAATTTTTCACAATGGCCCGTTCAACACTGGCTCCAATTCACACAGAAACCCAAAAGGACTTTAATATTGCTAACAAGCTAGACAGCATGTGGCAAAAAAAATGTATCACACCTTGCGGTTATTAAAAACACACCTCCTTTTAACCCTTTACTGATAAAAGGTGCTAATTTCTCTTTAGAGAACAACTATTTTAACTTCAAAGTTGTCCTGCACCACCAATGCATATGTTTATAGCCTAAAGCTATAAATATTAATATTACAGGTACAGGCTTTAGTTAATAACCAGACAGAGAAACAATAGGCCTGTGTGATGCTCGGAACAAGGGATACTTTAATGGTTAAGAGAGGGGAAACAAGAATAAATTAAACAGATTGTTAATATGAACAAGCAGAGAACAATGGCTTCCCAGGTGCAGTGCAGGAGGGAGGCTTCACAAAGAGAAAACGTATACTGTTAGTAATCTGCTTATTGTGACTGCAGGAGAAGATTGGATATAATAGGTCTAATGTCCATGCAACAGTGTTGTGGGATGGAGGTCATAGGTAGTGCAGTCCACTTTGACAGTTAGACACTGGGATAACAGTTACCAAGGAATTACGGCAGGGATTTAAAGTTTCAGTGAGTATATCAAATATACATGTAGCGGTAGCCGGTGGAATTGACCAGCAATGCTACAGGACAAGCGGTTTACAATAAACAAGAGATACATAATTTATTGGATATTTCTATTAATTTTGCATCATATCTAAACATAATACATTTCAACCCCTCAAATCTGTCCCTTCATATGGGAAAAGTAAAAAAAAAAAAAACACATATTGGTGTGTATAAAGGTACACCAATCAGCCATAACATGATGACCACCTGCTTAATGCTAAGTAGGTCCCCTCTTTTGTCACCAAAGCAGTAATGACCTGTGTGTTCTGACACCTTTCTAAGGAAACCAGCACTAACTTTTTAGAAATTAGTGCTACAGTAGCGCGATCAAAGTACATGGACCAGCCCTCGCACCCATGATCCTGTCAACAGTTCACAGATTTTCCTTCCTTGGATGACTTTTGGTATGTTCTGAACCACTGGTGGGGGACGTTACTTTTTAAAGTAACTAATTACATTACAAAATCACTGTCTTTAAAAAGTAATCAGTTACATTACAGCGTTAATTTCTGATAAAAGTAACTAGTTAGAGTACTTTTCCATTGCAGAAAATGAAAACTCTTTTGTGATTCCTCATGCATGTTGTTTTAGTCAAGACCTTTATAACTATTCTACCATCATCACTCAGAGAATCTGTTAACTACTAATACCCCATCTCACCTGTATGCGGTTTCGAGCGGTGGCTGTAAATACGGTTCATCATGATTCACCGCGAGTTTTGACGCTGTGATTAGGTTTCTATTTTTCTGCACGTCGGCCCTATAGGGGTATAACAGCAGGAATAACAGAAGGGGGTGGGTTATCGGGGGCGGGGCTTGTAGGATGACTTTCTCTCTCACACACACACACACACACACAGATTGGGAATCACTGCTGTCTTGTCTGAATAACGGATTACATTTTTGAAAAAACAACTAAATATTTGAGTAGCCTACTTAAATGGCGGACCTAAGATTACTCATTACATCTAAAAAGTAATCCAAGTTCTCTAATGTGTTACTTTGTAAAATGTTACACCCAACACTGGTCCTGAAGATTGCAGCCTGGGAACATCCCACAAGGGCTGAAGTTTCAGCAGTTGCTCTGACCAATAGCTACAGATCTCATGCCCACCTGGACGTGGGTGGGTATATTAGGCAATTAGAAAACATTTTGTCCCTGAAGTTGATGTGTTGGAAACAAAAAGAATAGGAGAAGAATTTGAGTGACTTTGATAAGGGCCAAATTGCAATGGCTAGACAACTGGGTCAGAGCAAAGCTCTTGTGAGATGTTCCTCATCTGCAGTGGTGAGAACCGACCAAAAGTGAGGCAAGGAATTACAACCGGTGAACTGGCACCAGGGTCATGGGCAGCCAAGGCTCACTGATGCACATGGGGAGTAAAAGCTGGTCCGTGTACTCGGATCAAATATAAGAGCTGCTGTGGCTCTATTTGCTGAAAAGGTTAATGCTGGTCTCCATAGTAAGGTGTCAGAGCACAGGTCAGAGCTGTTTTGGTTGCAGAAGGGGAGGTCTGCTGAAAATTAAATGGGTGGCCAAAATGTTATGGCTGATCGGTGTAGCACTTAACCTTCCTATTTTTTTTTAAAAGGAAGAGCTCCTGTACTTGTGTATATGAGAAGCCTCGTCTAGGTTCACACTTTGTCTGTAAATCAAGCTAAATTCAGAAGCTAATTCATGTTGTAAATTTATGTTGCATGTAGCACCTTGGTCCTGGAGGAACGTTGTTTCGTTTCACTGTGTACTAACTGTATATGGTTGAAGTGACAATAAAGCCTACTTGAACTTGAACTTGAAACAATGTGAACAACTGGTGCATTACAGTTTAGGATGTATCTCCGAAATAATATATAAACATTTTGCTACAAGTTTTTTTTCTTCTTTCTTTTTTCATCCCTTTTTATGAAGTTCTTCAAACAGTGCATGATGTAGGATGTGTTAAGAAGGTCCTTTTTCTTTATATTGGTTAAAACTTTTAAACAGCGTTTATAAATGTTTTAATTAAAAAATAATGAAGAAAGTCAGCCAGCACTATTTGGTCCATACTTGTAATATCCTCCCTATCTCTCTCTCTCTCTCTCTCTCGCTCGCTTTCTCCTTTAACACAACCTGTTCAAGGCATGAATGTGTGTATTTCTCTGCAGAGCACGTACAATTGTCAACCTTCTCAAAATAGCAGAACAGGTGCATGAGCGGCAGAATGAGAGGGAAAAAAATCTAAAATTTATTGATTAATCTAATTAAAGGAACTGCATTGTTCTCACAAAAAGAAAAAAAATACTATAATAAAAAACTAGGTAACCAAATATATGTGAGCGGCCATTCACACATACACGCACACACACCTAGTGTGAACAATGTGAGAACATTTACAGGCGCACAGCACAGACAGACAGTAACCTGAGCTCGGGATTGAACAGTGGAGCTGTGAGGTGAAGATTATTTGTATCATTTTCATTTTCGTAATGAAATCATGACTAATTCAATGTGGAGTTTTAATTAACACCGGATTTTTTTTTTTACCTTTCATGCTTTTCTTTGCCAGCATGGAGCAAAATCAGATGGTTATGAGTAGTCCTGGTGTGATGTGTTTCTGGAGAGAATGTACATGTTCAGGGACTAGATAATCTGACAGATGGATTGTTTGTCATTTGTCAGTGTCTTTAAGTTCTCACTGAAGAACATTAAAAAGCTTGACTTAAAATAACATGACATGTCCATGTTGACCTCCAGTCATGTGCTTGTTTTCTAATGGACAACTCATCTGAGATTTGCATCTTGATGAACTTGGTGTGAAATTACATACTGTAAGAAAGAAAAAAAAGAATGTTTCTGAGCAGGGTTGTGTCTAAGGGTGGGAGGAAGATGCACTGCCTTTACTAACTATTCATTTGCTAAAACTACAGTAAGAGATTTTGTGTGAAATGGATGTTGAGACAAAAGAAAAAGAAAAGGCAAAACAGCTTTGAGAAATGTAAGAAGCATTTATGAAACAGATTTGCAGTCATTTTACATCAAGGTCGTAGTTATTTACTTTCAAGTTTGCCAGATTAAAAGAATGATAGAAGGCATGTATATGGTTGTAGTGGATAGCACTGTAAATGTACAGTAGTGGTTAGCTCCGGTGTCACCTGACCATGGGTTCTTCTTGTCTGTCGCCTTGCACCTCCATGATGTGGGTTTGGTTTCCGCCTTGGGTCTGTGTGCATGGAGTTTGCATGTTCTCCCCATGCTTGGTGGGTTTCCTCCACGTCCTCCGGTTTCCTCCCACAGTCCAAAGACATGCAGATTAGGCTAAATGATGTTCCCAAAATTGCCTGGGTGTGAGTATGTGTGCGCCCTGATGGATTGGCACCCTGTCCAGGGTCGCCCCCGCCTCGTGCCCCTGGACCCTGTATACAGGACAAAGCGGTATAGATGATGAATGAGTGAGTTTTTACAGTGACGGCCTATTTAGTGTTGTGCCACAAACATTTGTCCTGTCTGAGAACGCCTTCATATAGATATAATATGTATACAGGGTTTCAGTCGCATACTAATATCGCTATATTTCTGAACCATTCTGTTTCTCTTTTTTTTGTTCATTAAAATGGATTGTAATTATAGTTTGCACCCAAAACAGCAAGTCTTCTGCTACACATATTTTCAAATCAATAGCAGATACACAAATTTTTATTTGAGCCTGCGTTATAGATGTCCTTCCATACTCTGTATGTTTTAAATTTACTTCACTTTCATTGCTAAATCTGAGTGCAAGATGTGAAGCAGCAGCCAGCTGAGGTGGTTTGAGTGTGAGATGACGTGAAGATTCCATCAGTTCAGCACAGCACAGAGGCATTCTGGCACAGTAATAATGCCCTCACACTGCACGACTCTTGAGGAATCTTATGACATCAATAACATCCGAGGTATAAACTCGCATTGTTAGAGGAAAATATTTTCAGTAAACAGCTACAGCAATTCAAGTATTTAAGTATTTAAGAAATGTGTAATTTGTGATGATGTCATTCATGCGCTGATTATTTTCAGTCCTATAACCTATTTGTATGAGCACAGCACACACAAGCCACATTCTTTTAGCCCTGACCATGGGCCATGCACACCACTCGAGGCAGCCCTGAGTCAAAATTTCCAAAATATTGTCTGCTTTGTAAAATGTAAAAAAGCATCAATGTAATCATCAATTTCACCATTTAACCATAAAAATAGCCTGTTAAATTCCCCTTTAAAAAAAAATAAAAAAAAATAAAAGGCACATTATACCCCTTTAGTTTTACCTTCAGTATTCAAATCTTACCTCTGGTCCTGTGTGCATGTAGTGTGCAGGTTCTCCCCCTCCTTGGTGGGTTACCTCCGGGTACTCCAGTTTCATCCCACTATCCATATGCATGCTTTGTAGGTTGACTGGTGTTTAAAAAATTGCCTGTAGTGAGTGAGCATGTGTGCTTCTGCCATGAGATGGGTTAGCGCCACATCCAGGGTGCACCTTGTGTGTAGGATAGGCAGTAATGAATGGAGGAGTGGATGGATGGACGGATGGATAAATTGGATGGATGGATGGACTTTATGACCCCCCACCCACTTGGCCTTTTCTTTCAATTTTGGTAACCGGTCAGTTTCCTTCCACCAACAAAGGAAGGCTTCCTCCAAGATACATGCAGCCAAGACAGCCAGCCGCATCTTTTTTCAGTGCTTGTCATGTTGCAACCCAGGGCAGTATAGCATGTACAGAGGAACACATTATCTGCCCTCTTCCACATACTGTAATTGATGGAAACACAAAACTGGTTAGTGTCACTATAATCGACAGGGAAGACAGAGTATAAACTCCATTCCACCACAACGCCTTCAACTTAGCTCCGGTGACTCCTGGCCATGGGTTCTTCTTGTCTGCCATATGTTTGCCAAATGTTTAAATTTAAAGTTCTTCTGACATTGTTGGTATTATATTACTGGTATTTATAATGGTGGCAAAGACATGCAGATTAGGCTAAATGGGGTTTCTCCTTCACTGTCAGTGACATTCACATGTTTGTTTTTTGTCTCTTCCCATCTCCTTGCTTTTGATTTCTCTCTCTGAGAAATCTGAAAACTGCATAGTGATAAACAGTAAAGGACAAGTGCACACACACACACACACACACACACACACACACACACACAAACAGAGTCACACATGGATACACAGATGCACTATACACCCTTGCATGCACGCAAACACATCAAACGAGACTTGAGGCTTGTTTGCCATCCAATGTCTAAGTTTATATTTCTTACTCACACACACATGCTTTAGAAGTTTATGTGGATTACTCACTCATAAAAAAACAAAAAAAAACAATGTAGATCGCTCTAGCAGAACTGTCTCTTGTTGCATTCTGCAAATGTTTTTAAGCTCATAGTAGAGAGTTACAATGCCATCTCTCTCTCTCTCTCGCTCTCTCGCTCTCTCTCTCTCTCTCTCTCACTCTCTCTCTCTCTCGCTCTTACTCGCATGCCTGGTGAAAAAACGCATTAAGATTGTACATCATGCACCTGAAAAGCCTTCAAAATGTGAGGCGCCTCATTAGAGTGATAAAATGCTTAATTGAAAAATGATCAATTTAACATATATTAATCATTTAAAACATAATTTATAAAATTTACTTAAACCTATAAGTTGGCTACATTTTCAGAAGTTAGTTAAAATAAGGTCATTTAAATAAAAAGAATGTGTATATTGTGTGTGGTATTTAGTTTTCTTATTATGAGATACAGTACATTACAGTGATAATTATTATTCAGTAAATACAGATTACAGAATAGTGTGTGAAAATATGTCTGTGTTAGCTGCCTTTTATAAAATTCTTACATACATTCAATATCTAGACCTAAAACGTAGTTGAACAAACAAATCATATGATGTGTACAGCTTAGCCAAAAGAAAAAGTTTGACTTCCTTTGACTTCCTTATGCTTTGATTAAACCATGCAAGGTTCATGTGAGAAAACGCTCCGAGGAACCACTCTTATATAATCTAAGTCCTGGAATATGTCTGTGCCATCAGGGAAGAAAAAAAAATCTATAGACGGAATGACCTGATTATTCGGTGCATTCAGGTAGTCTACTAAAGCAATCCTAGATCATAACACCCTTGCCCAACCCCGTCACCAACACCCTTGGCTTGCTCATCTGGGACAATCTCAATGATATCTAAAACACATTTCTTTTCTCACTCATACACACTTCCATAAATTTTCTTTTCATTTTGTGAAGCTGCTTTGAGACAAAGACCATTGTTAAAAGCACTATGTAAATAAAATTTTATCGAATTGAATAACACTGCCCCCACAGGCATGTACGGTAGGCACTGTGCATGATGGGTGCATCTCTTCATGTTCTTCCATTTCTATTTCCATTTAGGCATTAGGCAGATGCTCTTATCCAGACCAAGTTACTAAAGTGCTTTGTAGTTTCCATAATAGGATAGATCCTTACACTGGGTTACTAGGTTACTAACTAAGTACCATCAGTCAAACACAGTTGGGAAGTTTTTTTATTTTTTATTTTGGGGGGTTTAGCCCAAGTACTGAAGAAAAGTCATTTAAAGATTGCCAGAGACTCAGCTGTAAGGACATCTAAAGGAAGTTCATTCCACCACTTAGGTGCCAAAACAGAAAAGAGTCCAGATGCACATCTTCCTTGATCCCTGCGAGATGGTGGGACCAGGAGAGCAGTGCTGGAGGATCGGAGGGAACGTTGTGTAGTGCCAGGTGTGAATAGAGTTGAGAGGTAGGTGGGTGCTGGGCCGTTTTTGGCTTTGTAGGCAAGCATCAGGGTTTTAAATTTGGAATACAGGAAGCCAGTGCAGAGAGTGGAGAAGTGGGGTAGTGTGGGGGACACTTCTTACCTTGAAGTACTCAGTGCTTAGGAATAGGGTTATCAGACCACATGACCTTTTCCATTGCTTCAAAGTCCAACCTTTATGCTCCCGAGCAAATTGAAGCCTTTCTTTCTTTTTCCTAAGCAAGCGGTTCTTATGACCAGACAGGATTCATCCCAGTCCTCTGAGTTGCACTGTTTGTGTGGAAATGCTCTTGCCTTCACTTTTAAACACAGCTTTGATTTCTACTGTCGAAATTCTATTTTTTGTAAGTGTTTAAGTGATCTGTATTAAAGATTTGTTTTTTACACACATTTTTTCAGCAAGGTTGTAATAATGTGATGCACAGTTTTTGTTTCTTGGCCAATAATTTGACATTTCTAAAATGGTGAATTCAAGATGATAAAACTTTATCATAAAACCACTTTTCCCCCTCATTTTGCTTAGTTGTATGATAAGTGTCCATCACTCTCTGTCCAAACCTGTCTCTTAATTCAGGTGGATAAAGATATTATTCTTCTAGGTGCCTTCTGTCAAACCCATTAAGAGCACTGTAGGCACACCTGGAAAGGGGCAGCACATGGGATGCAAGCAAAGAAGAGGCGATGCATAAGATTGAATTTATCAGTTGCATAATTTTTCAACATATCATCAATTCAATTCGTAAGAGGAATAAAAGAACATGTTTCTACATTGAAATGTATGCAGCTGATGAATTAAGACAAAGCTTCCCTGACATTCCTTACCTTGCAAAACCCTCACTCATACACACACACACACACACGGACATGTCACCGGATCACAGGGAGTGAAAATAGCTCCATTTTGACTGTATGTGATGTTACGGTGAGGTGGTGCCAAGAACACACACAGAGATCAGTCTGATGCACTGCAGCCCAAAAACCTGAAGCTATGTCACACATCAGGCAAATTAAGTCTGTATGCATATACATATATATATATGTGTGTGTGTGTATGTGTGTTTTGTGCCCCTGGTTTTGCCTTTCTTTTACAGTGACCAAAGTGTGTGTGTGTGTGTGTGTGTGTGTGTGTGTTTGTGTGTATATGGGTTCATCTCATTAAAATTACAATATCACAG
>JAQQZT010000039.1:21055649-21073279 GCA_030068275.1 Clarias platycephalus | reverse complement strand
CACACACACACACACACACACACACACACACACACACACACACACACACACACACACACACACACACACAAACTTTCTCTTTCTTTCAGCCCGACTTTGTATCTCAGTATTTTTCTTTCTAAATCACTTTGTCAAACAAATTAACCAATAAAAAGCATGTGTGTTTTTGTTTTGGGTAGAAATGGTGTCTGTGTGTATTGTGTCTGTGAGTTATGTTTTAAATCCCTGTAGTTGTGTGTGTGTCTTGTGGCCGTACTGGCATTGTCTTTCCATTGTGAATTTTGCTCCTGAAAGATGATGATAAAGATGATGATGATGATGATGATGACAATGTGTGTTTGTATGCGTGTGTCTAGTCAATCATGATATTGAACCATGCAGGAAGTATGGAATTAATTTTCATTACTTTCTGACTACTTGCACTTCATTCGTAAGAATTTTTTTTTTCTGTCACAAAAATTCTCAGTGTTGTGAGAATGCCCCTCTTTTGTGGAATCAAAGTATTTTCCCATAAAACTCTGCTGTGGTTTTAAACTGTTCTTTTTCTCTCAGTTTTTTTTCTCTCTCTCTTATTTTCCTGCTCTGCCATTTTCTATGCTGGTTTGTTCACAATGTCTCGTCTCCCTTGCCAGTGCTCCGGCTCATCCTCTGATGATTTGATGAGGGTGAGGGACAGAGATTTGACCTCATAACCATACACACATACACATTATTGAAGAAGTGGAGACGGCAATATTCTCCGGCTGTGGTCTGTCTGGCACAAACAATATAAAAACATAATTACTCCAAGATGGAGAATATCATCTTGATTTGCTGAATTCGGGGAATATTTGGAGGATACTTTAAACTGGATTTAAATTACAGGCCTGAGTGGAACTGTGTTTAAAGGAAAATGTGTGTGTTTGTTTCAGCTGAATGGAGAGATGGAGAGGATGAATGGCGTGAGCAGAAGTGTTCCCGAAAGAAAAGACAGTTCTGGAGTGTTTTTGACACTTTCATTTTTAACTCAGCTAGTCTCTTATACACTTCCTTTTTTCCTACTGATCTACTCTTTGTGATGCTACATTCGGTGTGACAGTTTGCAAGCTAAAATAACTTGCAGTTTTCTTTTTCATTATGTCTTCTAGCCTAATCAAAGTCATGTCTTGTCATTGACTGTATTACTGTGCTGCACAGTTTTAAACCACTTCACGTTTTGCATTTTATGTCATTCTGTGTATTGTGTTATTTTACTGTTGTGTGTGTGCACTCTAGTCCTGGAGAAACAATACTTTGTCCCATTGTATACCCATAAATAGACAAGATGACAAAAATGTTCTCTACTTGACCTTTGCATCATACGGCTTGATGCACAGCGTGTGTGTGTGTGTGTGTGTGTGTGTGTGTGTGTGTGTGTGTGTGTGTGTTGTTCAGAATTGCAGGTTCTAATGACTAGCTTGGCAAACAGCTGCTGTTGAGGCCTTTGACTTTCTTTAGCTGCAGTGAGGAACCAGTAATTGTGCCACACCAAGTAGAGGCCAGCTTTAACTGCACCTCTATATAAAACACCTACAGTTTAGTATATGTCGTTTTCCTTCACAGCCATACATACTTTTTCATTGAAGTGGCAAAAAAGTAAACAGATTTTTTCCTATGCGTTTCTAAAAATAAAAGTATATAAGATACACTGTAAAGTCGAATGAAATACAGTGTCATTACAGAAATGTAAAAAAAAAAAAGTCATATTTACTTACATGAATGAACTTATGAGATCTCAATAGCTGAGTATTGTTTTAAACTGATTAAAATGCTTTATTTGTGTTTCAAAGCATAACAAAGTTACTGTTTAAAATTTTTTTTTTTATTCTGTCAATAATCAGAATTAAGGTGTACTTAAATACCTTACGATGGGTCTTAATGACTATAAATGTTCCTGCTGTGCGCAGTGACTGTGAAATTTGTCACCCAGAACATGAGCACAAAGTACTGTAACTAATCAGAGCCAAATTCCACAACCCTCGTTACGTGCATTGCATTGCATTGCAAAATGCCCTGCAAAGGTCAGCTGAGACTCATATAAAGCTTCTGCAGCCCCGCTGAGTTAAATCGTGTCAGTATCCTTCGAAGTTACAGTGTATTTAGTACAAATTTAACTCTTTTTCCTCCAGGTCGATCCATATGTTTTGGCTATATGATCAGTCTGTGTTCAAAGCTAGTTAGCTTTAAACAATGGGGTGGGATTAGTCATGAACCTGTCAGTCCATTGGTTGTGCTCACGTTAACTAGCACCAATGAAAGATTGAAACACTTTTCTTGTCGAAAGTGCTTCTGGGAATGGTTATTAATATGGATTTTGGCAGGCAGCTGCTCTCCCCTCATTCCAGTACTGTATTGTGGACCGTACTGACCTACTGTCACCCATGGTCTCAGCTGAACTGTGAGTACATCTGTGAGTACTTCATGGTCAGTGTGCAAAGCAGGAAAATTTATAACAACCAAGAAAGACCTATTGTAATATGCGTATATGCACCTCAATTTTGATTTAAGAACACTCATACAAGAAGTCCTTGGTCCAGTGGGATTTTTTCTTTTAACTTTATGGTCCTGTTTGATGAGTAACCCTTCCTTATAAATCTTTATAAAGGTCAGAATAAATGACTCCCATGACTGAATAGCAACATTACAAATCTTCAATGCTTGACTATTAATAATAGTTCAGATAGATAATAATGCAATAAAAAACATCAAATATATTTTACATCATGTTGGTGTACAGTAGGATTTACTGTACAACTACTTCCTTGCAGCTTCAGGGTCCTAGGTTCCATCCTTGTGTCAGATGTTTCAGGTGTTTCACATGTTCTAACTGGTTCTGTGCGAGTGGGCAGATAGTAATTTTACTGGAAGCAATCATGCTGTTTTATTTTTGACATACTGTACTTCTATAAACAAATACATTTCAAAATATATTTAATGAATTCTTTAAACTAACACTTACAAAGATTGATATGAATGAAATGAACTTGTCAGGTTTTCTGACTGACACTGCAAACAACCAATCAATTTTTTTTTATTTTTTTATTTTTTATTTTTTACCTATAAAAAATAAAGTAGAAAGCAGCTACAAATTGTTTGTAGGCTGTTAGTAAACATATAAGGAATATCTTATTACTTTCCACTAGCTGAAGAACTATTAATATTAAGTACCAACCTACAGTATTAATCAATTATTATATGAATTACTATTAAAGACATCAGTTGCTTGACAACAAATTTAAGGTGTAGCAATATATTGCAATAGGATAATAACAACAACAACAACACAACAATAATAATAATAATTATCATTATTATTATTAGTAGTAGTAGTAGTATTATAACACAAAGCAAACTGGTACAAACTCAGACTATTATGATGCTCAAGCCTTCTTGCCCTGTTTCTATGAATAGCACATACGAGAGATAGAAACATTGTAATGTTGTTTTGCAAAAAATACACTTGTGGTCCCGTTGTATTTACTTGTAGGATTTTGATTTCCTTGACCAATGTGTGCATAAACTATCTACTCCTCAAAAGAATTGAAAAAGGTCTAATAGTATAACTAAGCCACCTTGTTCTCATTCATTACATATGCGCAACTTATTAATTACATATAATTTATGCATATAAGTACAAAAGCACAACTCCATTTTCACCATCTGCTAAAAATGGACTATGGATGAATCAGTGAGGTGGATTGAAAAATATCACCCCAATTCACACAAAATTTAGTATATTACCTGATATGACAGGAACTAATAGGCTGCATAAATCTACTCTCTGGGTTGAAAAGAAATTCTTGTAACCACTATGTGCATTCTAGAAATTACAACCAATTGTCGGGTTGTCTGACGCTTTTATAATCTTCCTTAAAATATTTATTAATATTTTTCATATAAGTTATATAATTACATAATTTATATAAAGAATGTTTATAAAAGTATATTAATAAAAGTATGTATTAACATTTTAAAGCATTGCTTGGCTGTTTATGCCAGGTGGCTCTTCTTATATTCCAGAGTTTCCTTAGTTTACTTAGGTGTGTACACATATAGGCAACTCTGTCATTACAGGGGGGACAAATGAGTAAGTTCTCCCATGCACAGGTTTGGTGGGTGCTCAAGGAATCCACTGACATGGCCCTGTAATTTAGCTTGGCATACCTGCACATAAGTGGGGATATAAAAATTGGAACTGTTAAGATACTGACTGTTGTGAGCAATTACAGCCAATGCAGGGATGGGGTGCATTTGAATATGCCATTGTTTTTCAAGTCTGTGAGGTTGTACAGTATTAGCAATTAGTAATACCAATATAATACATTTATCATTATAATATCTAATATTGTAATATTAGAATGATTGGCAGGTGATGTAAATAACATTGAGTATCTCATTATAGTGGCAGAATGGGTGGGATATACAGTATTAGGCAGCAAGTAAACTGAAATGTACAGTACCCAGCCCTGACAGTGAAGCAAATTCTCACTCCAGCTCACACAACTCTGTCTGTGAATAAGGGCAAGGTGAGTGGACTCACAGATCCTTCTCATGATTCTAAAATCTCTAAACCTTATAAGTACGACAGCAAGCCCAGTGAATACTTATCAGTTCCCTACTTATAGTGTTCACTGTTTTTCAACTACAGCACGTCCAAGTTTCTCACACAATCTCCCAAAATTGCATTTAGCATTTATACATAGAGTACATACAGAATATACAAAATCCTTTCAGTATTTCCCCATCTTGAAACTTCTTTTGATCCCATGACCATCTATCACAGGGCAAGGCATCCAGAGAAGAACTATCCAGATCAGAAGATAAACCAGGTGCTCAGGTGTTACCTGCTTAGGTACAGTGTGGACTCTCACTCTTTTGTTTCAGAATGCTGTGCCATACCACAATGAATGAGGTGAGAAATGTGTTTATAGTACCTGCGTCATTAAACTGTTCATCTAAATACAAAGTTGTTCTTGAAGTTGATGTATTGCAAAGCATGAGGATGTGCATGACTTTGAAAAGGGCCAAATTGTGATGACTGGATCAGAGAATCTTCAAAATGGCAGGTTTTGTGTAATTTCCCTGTATCCAATTAGTTCCAACCAAAAGTGGTCCAAGGAAGTAAAACCAGCAACAGGGTCATGGATACTGAAGGCTCTTTGATGGACATGGGGAGCAAATGCTAGCCTGTATGGATGCTGTTGGATAATAGAGAAGTGGAAGAACAGCCTACAATGGGCACACGTGCATGAGAACTGGACCGTGGAACAGTGGAAGAAGGTGTCTATGAAAAGAAAGAAAGCCAGTGGAGGCAGTGTGATGCTCTGGACAAAGTTCTGCTAAGAAACCATGGGGCCTGTCATTGGTGGAACAAAGGAAACCTACATAAAATTAGCCTGGTGGTTTTATTGTTATGGCTGGTCAATGTCTTTTTATTTCATGACATGGTATTCTGCCTGATTTCAAGATTGAGGAGATAATTTCATCACCCTGCTTCAGAACTACACTGACACTCCACAAAGATGAGCTGGCATGATCAGAGTTGAGTGTGTGTGTGTGTGTGTGTGAGAGAGAGAGAGATTATGTGTGTATGTACCCATCCCAACGGTATTTCCTTCAAGTCATTTCCTTATCATTGCCTTTGATATTATACCTCTGCAGCTTATAAGTGAATATGTCTGTGTGTGTGTGTGTGTGTGTGTGTGTGTGTGTGTGTGTGTGTGTGTGTGTGTGTTACTAGCAGTGGATGTACACTTTCCTCTGTATGATCATGTGTAGACCACATGGCTGTTGCTCACTGTGATGAGCGGCCAACACAAATCAGCCAACTTCCTGTGGACAGGGCTTCTGGGATCAGTAACTTCCTGTCCTGTGAGCAAGAGCAAGAGATCCAAATGTATTTATGTGCCTTAGCTATTTTTACTCAAAAGTTATTCTTTGAGTCAAATTTTCTCTCTCTCTCTCTCTCTCTCTTATACACAGTACTTTCTCTCTTTCTCTCTCTCTCTCTCTCTCTCACACACACACACACACACACACACACACACTAAGCTGTATTTCGCATTTATCTATACATGTATGTATTGTTTAAATCAGCATTTGAACCAGGAAGTTCTAATAAAACCAAAGCCCTGATAGTTGCACAACCTTGACTGGTTTAAGCCTCACCTTACATATTGAAGCTCGGGGATCCAGGGATCTTGTTGCTGCTTCACACAAACAGTGTCTGATATTGGTAACTTAGCTTCTTTTGAAAAGTCAAGTTTCCTGCGCCGAACAAATTCTTCATTCTTGACCAGTTCCCAGAAGCCAAGCATCAATTACCCAGCATTCCAAGGCACTTTGTGGTTGGCCAATATAATTCCGTCCCTCCAGTTAGCACGCCTCCTCTTCCTCGGTAAAGTACAGGGCAAAGAGTGGATGCCTGGATGTGCTTTTATGGTGCAGTATATGTGTGTGTATGTGAGTGTGTATGTTTCAGTTACTTTTACAGGTCTCACCGCAGCTTTGGGGCTGTCACACCATGAGCCACCAGTAAGCACACACCATCCTCATCTGTTTCACAAATGATAGCTATCTAAAGTCTGTAGTTCATCACATAGCTGTGTGGTGTGCTTCAATACTGGGATTCTGGTTTGTGCAGTTTTTAGAAATGTGTATGCTGGCATTCTTTAGTTGCCCACTGCCGGAATATTTGTTGGACTATTTCTGTTATGGTTGCCTGTTCGGCATACTAATTGGTGGAGGCCTTGCTGCCCACTCATCCTTATATAACTGGATTTCAACATAGGTCAGTCTAGTTGACCTTTGACATTGGGGCAGAGCATTGACCCACACAGAGACAGTCCTGTCTGATAACGGATCGAGAGCAAACCTGCAAATGTCTCTATAGGTCCCAGAGTGCATAACCTTCGACCTCTCTGTCCTAAGACTAAGCCCTGATTTACAGTCTCAGTCAGGCTCTGGTCAGTGACCTTTGCCGTTCGAGTGGGAAGCCTGCTCTGGGCAGTCTCATGTCTCATATTGAAACTCTCCATATTATATTCATGTCACATGAACTTTTCTGCTGAGTGGTTAAAAATGGCAAACCAGACTTTACCTTGGACATGTGTTCAGTAGATGGCTTTGGATGTAGGATAATCAAGTGTCATGGACTGGAGCAGGGCCGTGTGTGAGTGTGTATTGTCCCTCATGAATGTGGAGCAGAGCTGTACGCTGTATTCAATGAGGCCCGTCCTGGCACACTCCTTGAGTGAGCTGTGCCAGGCAGGCAGATGTTTGGCACAAGCGTGCAATGGCGGAAATCTCCCCTTATCAATGCCAGCCTATCAGCCTGAGGCCATACTGCTGAGGGCACACACGCTCTTGGCCTGCTGCTCACACACACACACTCACACACACAACTGCTCATTCATAATAGTAGGATAATATCCTTATCACATAATTACTTGTTTGAAGGAAATTAATCACAATAGTAGGTATATACAAAGTTTAATTATGGCAATAAATTTTCCCAAAGAGTTTTTCCCCCCATTGAATTAGGCTGTTACTCATAATATGCATGAATGTGTGTGTGTGTGTGTGTGTGTGTGTGTGGTTTCTTACAGATGTAAGTGATGCCTTGAGTTCTTCACCACTAAAAAGAGTCTCAGCTGAAAGGGAGAAAAAGGCCGTCAAAGAAACTGGCCTCTTTACACACGCATAACACACACAGCACAGAGCACATATGAAGAGATTTATTTTTCCTTTTTTCTTCCTAAGCCTTTCATCGCAGTCCCCATATGGAACTAATTCAAAGGATCGTCTTTGCGCCTCCTGTGCTCTTACTCTCTCGGTTTCTCTTTGTCTCCTTTTTCCTGTCACTTCCTCCTTGTCCTTCTTTCTCTCCTGCTGACTTTTCCTCTCTCTGTCTCTGTCCTTCCCTCTGTCTATCACTCTCTCTTTCCTTCTCTCTGAAGTGGAAAATCTAAAATAATTGCTTTCTGAATTAAAGACTGAAGCCTGTGAGAAATACAAGCCACCATTTATTTTTACGATCTACTGTGTGTGTGTGTGTGTGTGTGTGTGTGTGTGTGTGTGAGTGTGTGTGGGTGCTATATAGTAGTTCAGTGGTGTATATGCCTCAGAAATGACACAATATTGCAGAGGACACTCCAGATCTTGTATATGCACGTACTCGTGAAAGTGGGAAAGGAAGTCGAACTCTGAAGTTTGACATTTCCAGCTCAAAGCATTAAACCGATGAAACTTATTGACAGACACGTGGATGATGTGGAAGCTACACAGCACCTCTCTCACTTTAGCCTCACGTCCAGCTCTCTGAGACTTACACACTGCTGTGCATCAGAGCAGATTTACCTGGACAGTGCCGGCAGAAAGTTTTCAGACCCTTTCAAGTTTTTCACATTTTGTTATGTTTCACACTCATCTTTAAAAAATAATAATTTCTCATTATTCCACACACTGTACAACACAGATGCTTCTACAATTTGACTGGAGTCTACCTGTGCCTAACAGAGCTCATTGGACTTAATTAGTTAAGGCACACACCTGTCCGTATAAGGTGTCACTGTAAATATGTTACGTCAGAATAAAAACCATGAGCCATGAGGTCAAGAGAATTAATTGTAGGCCCGCGAGACAGGATTATATCAAGACACAGATTTGGGGAAGGATACAAGAAAATAATCTGCAGCATTGAAAGTGCCAAAGTGCACAATAGTCTCGATTATTCTCAAAAGGAAAACATTTGGAACAACCAGCAGTGTACACAGATCTTGCTTCCCAGCCAAACTAAGTAATCGGGGATGAAGAGCCTTGTTCAGACTGTTAACCAAGAGCCCAAGGGTCACAATAAATGAGATTGTGAATTCCCTTGTGGAGATAGGAGAGCCTTAGAGAAGGACAACCATCACTGCATCACTTCACTAATCAGGCCTCTGTGGTAGACTGATCAGGCAGAAGCCATGCCTCACTAAAAGGCTCATGACAGCCAGCTGGGAGTTTTCCAAAAAAAAAAATGTATCTGGTCTGATGACACAAAGATTGAACTATTTGCAATCAGGAAATCAGGCATTGCACATCAACTTATTAAAATCATTCCTAAAGTCAAACATGGTTGTGGCAGCATCATGTTGTGTGGAAGTTTTTCTGCAACTGGGAGACTAGTCAGTATAAAGGGAAAAATGGATTCAGAAAAATAAAGAGCAATGCATAGTGAAAACCCTTTTCCAGAATGCTTAGGTCGGACTGATGGTTTACATTTCAACAAGACAACAACCCAAAGCATGCTGCCAAGAAAACACAGTGGCTTCAGAACAATTTGTGAAACTATTGGAGTGTCCCAGCCAGAGTATCGACCTGGACCCAATAGAGCATCTCTGAGACACCTGGAAATGGGTGTACCCATCTAATCTGGTTGAGCTTAAATGATATTACCAAGAAGGATGGTGACTTCCAAAAGAAAGGTGTGCCAAGCTTGTAGCATCATTCACATGCAGACTTTAGACTGTCATTGCTGCCAGAGGTGCTTTAACCAAGTACTCAGTGATGTCTCTAAATACTATGCAAAGTTTTTACTTTGTTATTATAAGTATATTGTGTAGAAGAATACGGTGTGGAGTATATGGTGACACTATAGATTTGTATATTGATACTTCACCATAATAAATCTGTCCCTGACTCCTACTGACTCCAGTCCTTAAAAATCTGGTAGGAGTAAATGGCACCAACATGTTTGTTTATGCTACAGTCTATAGTGACAATATGCCTATGCACACTGCATTAAAACTTAGGCAAAAGCATGCCTTATGGAAAGGAACAGCCTTCTGAAATCAACCGACCACAATCTCAAGCTAGTGGTGGCCAGGCGCTACCACAAGGAATAATAAATTAATAAAGCATAATAACAGTTATGGCGGCACAGTGGCGCAGTGGGTAGAGTTGCCGCCTCACAGTCCCCGCATCAATCCTGAGCTTGGGATAATTTTTATCTGGGTCGTCTGCTCTCTCTCTCTTTATCTTTCTCTCACACTTTCTGTCAAGATACATATGACACTCATGAGTTACCAGTGATCCTGACACCTTCAGCCCGCTGGAGCTGTCTGACATCCTGGTGCCCCACTTCTCAGCACATGGAGACCACTAACTGCTGCTGAGAATGGCCCCATGTGGTCTGCCTAAGAATGTATGTAATAACTGAAAATTAAGCATGAAATGGCTTGGACTGCACTGATACAAACAATTTTACAATGATGGTTTTTGACAACACTCGTTTGAATAGTTTTACTACTAAAATTTCCACAAACAGTTTTGTACCAAAGTCTTCATCACTGAACTGTTGGTAACAACAAAGTGGACTTTATATGAACTCAAACACTCACTTACTCACTCAGCGTCTATACCGCTTTATCCTGTATTCAGGCTCGCGGGAGTCCTGGAGTCTATCCCAGGAGAGTTAGGGCACAAGGCAGAGTACACCCTGGATAGGGTGCCAATCCATCGCAGGGCATACACACACACACACTCACACATTCATTCACACAAAACAGGCAATTTGGGAACACCAATTAGCCTATTCTGCATTTCTTTGTACTTTTGGAGGAACCCAGAGAACCCAGAGGAAACCCACCAAGCACAGGGAGAACATGCAAACTCCATGCACCTGGCCAGGTATCGAACCTGGACCCTGGAGGTGCAAGGCGACAGTGCTTACCCCTAAGTCACAGTACTGCCTCAACTCAAACAATTATAATAAGATTATTATTATTCAGTTATTTGTTATAGGTACCTTAAAGAAGGGTGAAATTATTTTCCAAGTTAGGAAGCTGAGGTCAGAGCGCAGGGTGAGCCAGGATACACCGCCCCACGAGCAGATCAGGTTAAGGCCCTTGCCCAAGGGCTCAACAGTTGCAACTTGCCGGGCTTGAACCCCCAACCTTCCGATCAGTAACCCTGTAACCCACAGCCTTAACCGATTGAGCCAGGGCTGCCCTAAAATGTCAGACGGCGCCAGTGGTCCGAACCGGGAACCTCGAGAGACGCCCAATGAATTATGAAGCGATATGAAGTAACCACTCAGCTAAGCTAACGCATTATACATTTATTATACTGTTATACACTTTCCATCTCAGAGCACACCGTTTTTTTTACAAGGATTTATTTTTATGGTTAAACAGGGATTTATTTAAGGTCGTACCATAATGCTATGAACAGAATTTTTATTCCTGTTAAGTTGCTTTGGACAATGTCCATTGTTGGAAGCACTAGGCAAATCAACCTGAAATTAATTGAAAATTGAAAGGTACCACAAATAGTGTGTGTGAGTCGGGGCCCGATGATAGACTGTGGCATCTCATCTCAGACATAAGTTTCTTACACCCAGTTTTCCCAGCGTGATTGGCTAAAATGAATCTGTAATGATGTAACAATGTATTTATTTCATTATTAAGTTCATTATTATGGTCATGGTCATGGTGGATCTGAGGTTCAACCTAAGCACACAAGATGCAAGATAAATACATTCTGATTAAGAGATTAGTGAATAACTGGAACCACTGCTCTGCCCCTCTCATTCACTCCTATTGACCATTCAAAGGCCACATGCCACTATGTATTTGGAACGTGGGAGGACAACAGAGAACCTGAAGGAGAAAACGGGTACTCAGACCTGAAAGTGTGGCAGAAATGATATTAAATCAAACTGTCTTTTCTTTAACACTCATTTGAAGTGAGCAGAATTATGGCTGGGTCATACGTTTTTTCATGCTTGCTAGCTATAGCTATATTTGAGTTATATTTGAGTTATATTTGTGTTTACAGAATTGTGTATACAGTAACGTAGTTCATATAACCAACTGCAAAAATATTTCTCAAGAGAGGCATTAAGTGTCATTAAGCAAAGCTGCAATATCTGCTCAGTTAAGCTACTGTCTATTGAGAAAACTGCAGATAGTAACTAGTGCTACGCAGTTGTTGCACGTCTAAGAAACTCAGGGTTTAGGATCGGTCATTCAAGGCTAAAATGCTTATGCGCTTTCCGATGTGGCAAGTGGATAGCGGTGTCCTACTGTGTTCTGTGATCAATGCTCTGGTTTGAACAGCTGAGGTTGCAGTTTCCTCAACTGCTCTTGTTTCACCAAGGTTGTTGTTTTTCTGTGAGTTAACAACAACTTAGGCCAGCCACAATTGCACTGTATGCAGGAAACGGAAAAAGCTATTCCAAATCCTCTTAGAGAAATGTACTGGGTGAAAGAGCCAAAGGAAATGCTGAGTTGCTAATTATGTTTGTTTCATTGGACGGAAGCGGGTTTGGTTTGGTATTGTTTGGCCTGTCGCAACTCGCTTTGAGAAAAAAACTGATGGGGCAATTGTAGCTGTAGCTGGAGGTCAAGACATTCCTGTTTTGATGACTGACCCTGATAGTCTTAAGACAGACTTGACTCATAAGGTCATTTTTATAAATGTAATTGGTTTAGAAGGCTTTTATCATCTTGTTTTCCCCATGAAGTGACACTGATTCAGATTTGAGTCAGAAACGCGTCTCCTTACTGTGTGCAGGGGCGCTATTATTATTGCCCTGGTGTTTAATATAAAGTTAGTCTGAATCACTGAATCACACTGCACAGTGCAATAATCATGATCAAGGTATCACTACTGTAAGTATTAAGTACTGATTAAAGTAAGTATAAAACAGAGAGAAAGAAAGGCAGATGATACTTGTGACAGCAACCACACAGCATGTCTGTAAAAATCACAATTTAACATAAAAGCATGAAGTGAATATTCCTGGGATGCAGCTGTCATCATCTGTTATCTTTTTTAGGAAATAGGGATATAATTTAAAACAGGGGAAAAGTTCAGAATGAAAATAAAAATGGAACTAAAAGCCTTTTGGTCATTTTGCTCTTTCAAAGCTGTAATTCTCCAGGTCAAAATGGCACACTTTTGGGAAATAGAAGGCCTACTGCATTTGTGGACAGCTTACCGAGGTTTCTTTTCTCCAGCCAGCAGCTCGGTAGATGGTGGGTAAAAGTAGGCCGCCTCAGGCCTTTGAGTCTCTAATCTGAAAACAGTCAGCCATCTCTGAAAGGCCACAGCTGCTCTGGTTTCCTGGGGCCGCTGTTTGCTTGCAAGCTAGGATGGACTATAAAGACATAACGACATGCCTAGACTAGCCACAATTACACCATACAACATCCTAAGTTACAGGAAACTAAAGAGTCCAGCCAAAGTTGTGAGTTAACTGTGTGTAAGCTATAGGCAGAGAGAGTAAAGAGATGGGGTCAGAGAGAAAAGTGTGTATGCATGTTCAATCTTATCTCTAACCTTTTTCACATCTGTAAAAACAGTGAGTGAGTGAGTGATGTAGTGCGTGGCCATGTCTACATGGCATTGTGGCAAAAAAAGAGATGGCTCCTTTTATCTTGACCTTTGCTTGTGTATGTGAGTGGGTGTGTAGATGTGTGTTGCATGTCTCCATACAGGCCTTGTACTTGGGTGATAACCCCTTTCTATCACACCAGGCTTAACCTTATTTGGATTAATCACACTGTGTCAGTATGTTTTATGCACAGTTCTTTAACCATGACCATGTAAACAATTCTATTGCAAAATGGGATATCTCCATTACGGCAGTTTTGAGAAGAACAGGTTTTTATATCAGATGCAAGAAGTATTACCAGCCATTAGAGAATATTTTGTGTCTGGTTTCTTTGAATGACGAGTGTTAAATTGCCAAAATTTAGGTTATACTGTATTAGTGTGAACTGAACACTGTAATTCCACTTCCCACAGTTACAATGGATATGGACAATAAACATTTATCCATTGTCACAATGGATAAGTTACCCTGTAATTGTGTTTGTGGTCAAGTAAATATGCAATTTAGTATCGATAATATTTTTGGTTGAGTTCTTATATTAAAAATAGCAAACTCCTGCTTGGATTATGATTTTGTAGTGAGTCACTGGCAGCAAATTAGATCAATGAAAAAAGTGTTGGGTTTTGTTCGAAACACATAAACCTTTTTAATTGTTGAAGTTCAAAAGAAACATTAGAAACAACAACAACAAAAAAACATAGTTTACCATGCAGCGTCAGCCTCCATCTCTATCAGTTTTAGTTTCACCTTGGGAGTCAATGACACCATCTTATTATAGTACAGGTATTCAGCATGTATCGTCTATTCAGGCATCATCCGATCGCATATATACTGTAGTACATCTGTGTTACCATTAGATGATATTCTTCTTCTTCTTTCGGTGGCCCCGTTAGGGATCTCCACAGTGGACCATTCCTACCTCCTGCATGTTCTTCCTCACCATAAACCTCTTCTTGGGCCTCCTCTTCTCCTGCCTGTCAGCTCCATCTCGAACAATCTTTTCATGTGTCCTCTGCAGCATCTTAATCTGGCTTTTCTAACTTTGTCCCCAAATTGTCCTACCTGTACCATCCCTCTGATATACTAATTTCTAATCCTGTCCATTCTTGTCATTCCGAAAGCAGATCGCAGCATCTTCAGCTCTGCCTCCTCCAGCTCTGCTTCCTGTCTTTTGGCCAGCATCAACGCCTCCAAACTGGACCACATTGCTGGTCTCACTACCGTCCTGTAAACTTTCCCTTTCATTCTTTTCGATACCTTTCTGTCACAGATCACTCCTACTCTTCCCCACCCATTCCACACTGCCTGCATTCTCTTCTTCACTTCTTTACCACACTTCCCATTTCTTTTGACAGTTGACCCTAAATATTTCAACTCCTCTACTTTCCTTACCTCTACTCCTTGCAACTGCACTCTCTCTCTCTAATTCACTCCTCTCCATCTTGCTCCTACTAATCTTCATGCCTCTTCTCTCCAGTGAATCCCTCCACCTCTCTAGGCTCATCTCAACCTGCTTTCCAACTTTCAGTACTGATCATGATATCATCTGCAAACATCATAGTTCATGGGTATTGTTGTCTAACCTCATCTATCAGGTTATATTCAGAAATACCAATGGAGAATGGTAAGCGAATGAGCGAATGTAACTAGGTGTCAAACACAACAGCTTCCCACTCACTCAGCGTGCATCTCATGTCTCATCTTGCACTTAAAGAGCTCATATAATTCTCAAGTGCTGTTACATTATCTCTCTGCTACATTTTTTCTTATGAAAATGTTTGACTGTTGAGCCGCATGGTGGCTTAGTGGTTAGCACTGTCGTTTTGCACCTCCAGTGCTTGGTGGGTTTCCTCCAGGTACTCTGGTTTCCTCTCACAGTCCAAAGACCTGCAGATTAGGCTAATTGGTGTTTCCAAATTGCCCGTAGTGTGTGAATAAGTGAGTGAG
This sequence comes from Clarias platycephalus, assembly GCA_030068275.1. Classification (NCBI taxonomy): domain Eukaryota; kingdom Metazoa; phylum Chordata; class Actinopteri; order Siluriformes; family Clariidae; genus Clarias; species Clarias platycephalus. The sequence goes on along the minus strand of JAQQZT010000039.1, from coordinate 21,057,933 downwards.
TGAGTGTTTGACTGCTGGTACTGTATGATGTTCTTTTTATGAAACGCTGTGTCAAAAAGGTCAACTTTCTTTCTCATCAGTCCACAGAGAACAGTATTTGTCCAACTGTCTTGTGTATAATCAAGATTTTACTTTTTTTTGGCAAATGTGAGATGAGACTTTGTGTTCTTTTTGGTCAGCAGTGGCCTTTCGCCTTGAAATTAAGGTAAGTGAGGTAAGTGAGGTCTGCAGTTCTTTAGATGTTGTTCTGGCTTCTTTTATGAGCTCCTGGATGAGTCATCATTGTGCCCTTAGAGCAATTTTGGTAGGCAGGCCACTCCTGGGAAGGTTCACCACTATTGCAAGTTTTCTCCATTTGTAGATAATGGCTCTCTCACCATGGGTTGCTGGAGTCCCAAAGCCTTAGAAATTACTTGGTAACCCTTTCCAGTCTGAAACATGTCAGTTACTTTGTTTTTCATCTGTTGCTTTTTGAGATTGTTTAGCGTGCTTCACTTTGTCAGAAAGGTTCTATATAAGTGATTTCTTGACTTAACAGGTCTGACAGTAAATCAGGCCCGGTTGTGTCAAGTGAAATTGAACTCAGTTTTCCAAAGACCACAGTTTATTCCTCATCTAGTAGGGGGCGGGGTGCACCACACTGTATAAAGACGTGTATTTACCAGTAATTAAAAAAAATAAGAAGAAACAGCTGTTTGTAAAGGGCATGGTTGCTTTATAAACATGGTAATAAAATGGTTGACTTTGTTTACTTATCAGTCAGAAATGTATATATATATATATATATATATATATATATATTGACTGGCCAAAAAAGAGAAAAGGGAACTATAATATTTTTGCTCAAGCACATTTAACTAGGATGACAGCACAATATGATAACCAATTCATGTGTGAATAATTCCTCATTATCCAAGAACCATTCTTTCACAGTTTCTGGAATATGGCCGTGTCATTAGGAAATAAAAATGAATGAATGTGATAACCTGGACATTCAGGTCATTAGTTGACTTCATTTTGTTGCCCCATAATGTTGCAGAGCCTAGACCTGACCAACTGAACTCCAGAACATTACATGGCTTCCATTGGCTTGTACAGTGGCCAGGCATGATGGTGTATCACTTCATGTGGTCCTCTTTTTCCTTGACACACCCACCGCTCTGGAATAGGGTCAAATCTGGTGTGCGCATGTGGGTGTGTGTTGGTGTGTGTGTGTAAATGCTCTTACTTTCAATATTACACATTGCTGTGATTTCTAATGTTAATTTTTATGATGCAACTTCACCAAGTGTTTCAGTAATCTACGATCACTGTCATTTACATTATTCTCTCCTAAATTGCCGCTACATCCATGTGTTAATTATGTGTTCGACAGTTCTTAACCCAATTCCAGTCATTTTATTGTTTGTTTGCTTGATGCAGGCCAATAATTTTTCTGAAAAGACAACATTTTTGGCCAGGCCATGTACGTAAATTAAGAAAATTCTAAGCATTTTATTTTTTACGCAAAAATTGCTTATTTTAAAAAAAATGCTTATTATATGCAAAAAAAGTAAATTTTCCACAGAAATGCTAAATATTAGCTTTTTGCTTGTGTATAATACTACGTGTGTGTGTGTGTGTGTGTGTGTGTGTGTGTGTGTGTGTGTGTGTGTGTGTCTTTGTCTTTGTTTGGTCAATTCCATTGTTCCTGTGCCGAGGTTAATAGCCTGCTGAGTAGGGCACACTGCAGCTCCCACAGTGAAGACATTCTCACCAATAGAGACATACTTATGCTCTCTCTCACACACACTCACACACACACATACACACACACACACACACACACACACACACACACACACATACACACACACACACACAGGCAGAGATCGAAGACAAAGTGCAGTAATTATAGTATATACCAGAGGTGCAGTTTTATGAACAAATTCATCCAGAAAACTTTTAGTGATGTCACACACACGAACACGAGTGTTGATGCTGAACATTCCTGACGCGTTGCTGTGGAGACGGGGCGATATGTATCTGGTGCCTCCTTGTGGTCAGGGTGAGAATCCTGATCTCGGAATTGATGAGCTGAGCGAATATCTGTCTATTCCAATGGAGTTGAAAATCACAGTGAAGCAAGTCACATGTTTAATTTAGTCAAATGAAAGTGATGTCGTTAGAGGCCTCTTTTCACTTTCACAAAAAATGCTTTATCACATTTCATTGTGTGTGTGTGTGTGTGTGTGTGTGTGTGTGTGTGTGTGTGTGTGTGTGTGTGTGTGTGTGTGTGTGTGTG
>JAQQZT010000039.1:21044383-21055549 GCA_030068275.1 Clarias platycephalus | reverse complement strand
GTGTGTGTGTGTGTGTGTGTGTGTGTGTGTGTGTGTGTGTGTGTGTGTGTGTGTGTGTGTGTGTGTGTGTGAGAAGATGTTCACCTTGTCACCTCACTCCTACAGCTTATCTTTCCCATGACTCCCCATTCTGGTCTCCGTGGGTGACAGCATTGCACCTCCCTCTCCTCGCTGAGCCATTCTCTGAGCTGAATGGAGCCAGTTTACCTCTATCTCATGGTCAGTGTGTTTCTGTGTGACACACACACACACACACACTTTTTTCACAGTGGCATATTCACAAAATCTCCTCATTCTGCTGAATTGCTGTATTGAAGGGGTTGTCATGGAAATGGCATAACACTCCTGTAATATTGTGCAATTATCCTGAGATAATCATTTCATCACACTGTCCTTGACTGATCTTCTCTCTCATCCTGTTAGTCTGTACCCAACACTGTAAATGCATACAGTATTTTACATATTATACTGTGTTATAGAGGTTGTTATATTGATGTTAATGCACGTAGGGCATCGTTTTCATTCGAGTGAATATCGTGAACAAACCTCCGACTAGTCTGATTTCAATTCTAGCCAGGTAATTCACATTTAATATGTTTAACAGGTGTGTATTTGTTTGCATTGCTCTGAATCGTAGTTTAAGAGAAAGAGATGACTATATTATAAGAAAATGCATGAGTGAGAAAAAGAGAAAGAAAAGGGGATAAGAAGGCAGGGGAAACATCGCTCTCAGCACGAATAAATATTTGGGGTAATCCTGGTTTTCTCATGCAAAGTGAGTCAGACGGTGCTCTCACCACACACACCTACTACACACACCATAAGCAGGCTTGCAAATACTTCATCGGACATATAAGATATGAGCAGGACACATTCTGGCTTTTCTTGGCTTTCACACGCAAATTACAAATACCAAGAGACACTCATCTGTGAAATGAACTCATGAAGATGTTGATTCTCCCCCACAGCTCGCGCATGCACGCACACACACACACACACGCCTGCACACACTTGTACAAGTCCACAATGGATGCGCAGGCATCCTAATCTGTAGACTTAAGAACTCTGCTTCTTTCAGAAGTCCTCGAAAGAAGGTAGACTTAGGAGGGGGACTGTGAGTTCACGCACACCAGTTGCATTTGGTTGAGGATTTAGTTGATGATTTCATAAGGAATGCTCGAGTGAGCAGCAATAGCCCCCTTCTCCCCTGTTCGCTCTCCTCATCTCCCCTCCTGGACGGTCATTTACTCCACTGGGGGTGTTTGTGTACAGAAAAAGGCTCTTCCCATTAGCGCCTGAGCACAATAGATCGCCCCACCTCCTCACACACACACACACACACACACACACAAACTCTGCATCACTCCTGCCTCACTCTCTCATAGCCCTACTAGTACCACTGGGACACTATTCTCAGGACAAAAAAAAACTTCACATTGTCTGCATGTGAATAGGCTTTGTATCAGTCTGTGACGGTTTATACTGCTTCCTTGAACAGCTGTAGTTCATCAACTTCAGGTTGTTCAGAGCTATTCACTAAATGGTCACTGAGCTCAAAGACACATCTATTACCATACTTTTAGCTTGTCCCATCTGCGTTTATGGTAATGAGTGTTACCTACAGTATAGTACTTTTCTGACAGTTTGTGTGTAATCGCATAGAAGCTGTGAGGCAGCCCAAGCTCACTCTGCGCATTTAATCGTGCAGCATAGCCGTGGCAAAAATAATAATAATAATAATAATAATAATAATAATAATAAAAAGTGAGAAATCTTTTTTTTTTAAAGAGAAATAGAGGAATTTCTCTCTCACTCCATTTTCTTCTTGCCACAACAGCCATCCATGTAGTATAAATTGTAGCACTTTTTCTCTACATGCAGCTTCTATTCTATCAAGACTTTAAATCAGGGTTACAGTGATATACTGCATAAATGTCACCCTTAAAGGTCTCATGTTTTACTATTCATTTAACAAGTTACCACACGTCCCAAAGTGTGTGTTAATTCTCCGGTTGGAATACACAAACTATCAAACGGCTTCACTCCTCTTCCAAACACAGCATTTCAGTGTCTATGTAAATGAGTTACCGCTGAGCCATGCCTCACAAAGAACAGCAGAGCTCAGCAACATTTGATTGTTAAAAAATGACTATAAAATTGATTTCAGTTAATAATGGGTCTCCTTTAATATAAACTCTGCTGCCCCAATGCACAACTCCTTACCAGATGGAGAAGTAATGTTCTTATGCAACGAATTCATTATGTCTAGCTCGCTTTGATTTTTAATCATTACTTTAATATTCTAAGTGTTTTGGTGAAATGTGTCAAAAAATATTCAGCATCTATGAAATGAATCTGGTAATGTCATTACCTAGCCATTCGTTTTGCACCAAAAAGTAAATTAGATCTTGTTAGAGACATAATTAGGTAGACTCATGCCCCTGTTTTCCTGCCTTTCGCCATTACTTCATCATAATAAATACAGCAAAACTCTGTGTATGCGTTTGGATGTATTTTTGTCAACATTGTTGTAAATGTGTTAATTGACAGGTGGTATCCCTGTAAATGCAAATATATATACAATGAACATAAATTGTACTCAGCTTATTAGGGAGCTAATCGCTAAGCCTCAGCATAGAGGAAAATTAATTCTCCTTATCGCACACACAGCTGGTGTTCAGCCTGAACTCCGAGCTCGGCTTACTCTACTGTGAGTCATCGCTCTGAAATGGTCCATTCAAGAAACTTTAATGTTGCACATTTGCACAGTTGTATGCACATGTCTTAATGATCTAGTGGACATGACAGTAGCACTTTGGTCCCTGCAGGGCTCTAAGTCTCCAGTGAGGCCCCTGTGATCCTGTACACAGGATAACTGGTATTGAAGATAAATGAATGAATGAATTGACCTATTGATTCATTGATCAATCCATCAATTGATTCATTTATTTTTAAAATCTAATAACTTATGCCGCATTTCATTTAAATCAAATAACATACAGACATATTTACATATAGCAGTTAGCAGGGTGGCCTACTGATTAAGACCTCTCGCCTCGCACTTCGAGCTATTGGTGTTTGAATTTCACCTACTGTATGCTTTGAGCATGGAGTTTTTGCATGTTGGTTTTCCAGTTTCCTTGCACAGGCCAAATACATATGAGGTAAACTGATTGGTGTTTTCAAATTGATTGGGTGTGTGTTTGTACGAGGGGCATTCAAGTAAAACCAGGAGTTTTGACTGTGCAGAATAACAGAACACATTTATGAGAAAACTATATACTGTACTCCTTATATACTGCGTAATCCCCTGCTACACTTATGCGCTTATCTGAGCATTTCACTAGTGCTTGGATACTATCAAGGTAAAAAAAAATAAAAATCTCATTATAGAGATGAGAATGAATCATGATCGGACTGATTGCTTCACATTTGAAACACTGGCCTCCCAGGAACTCCTCCAATGGCCCATTTGTATGTAAACGGCTTAGAGTGAGATCAGGACTGTACGAGGGATGTGGCAACTCCCGGTTGAGATCCTATAATGTCTTTGTGTACAATTGTGTGTACAGTTTGCACAGACTTTGTGTCTCTACTGCAAGTTGGCATAAAGCTGTTGCTTTTCAAGGATCAAATGTTCCAGGATTGTCATTCACAGCTATCTTTAAAATGTTTGCACCATCCAAATGTTTTACTGTCTCTAAATGTTTAAAAGTCTCATCATTCTACTTGAGCTTGGAGTCCTCTGTCAATTAGTTTTATGTCTTAATTCATCACAAATTCTGGTTTGACTTGAATGCCCTTCGCAACAGTGTCCTGCAATGGTTTGACACCTCGTCCAGATCCAACCTTCATCCATAAAAATGGATGAACGGTTAGATATACAGTATATACTTAAAAAAATCTCTAACATTGATCTTAAAGTTTGCTGGAATATGGAGGACAAATATACATCACTCATCACAAATAGCTGGATAGCTTGTTGTCTCTCATTCTCCAGATCTTCCTGCATTTTCTGTTCCATCACTTAGTAGTGGATTCTGTTTCTCTGCATCCTGTAGGTTATGGACCACATTATTGTTTCTCTTTGTCACTGACTATGTTGGTGATATATAATAGTTATTAATACTGAACCACCACAGTGTGACTAACACACACACACACACACACACACACACACACACACACACATACACACACACACATGAGTTCTGAAGGCATATATTAAAGGTGTTCCACTGGATGAAAAGAAATTGGCTTTGGAGCTTATGATAAATCATTCCTCTCCCTCTAACAGACATGCACATGGCCACAGTTATTACTGCTTTAGTCTTTCATAAAGTTTCATTTTTTTCAGTAAGCCTCTGCACATCACACATTCTCTCACACTCTTTCCTCTTGTGTATTGAGTAGATGCTTATAACAGGAGAGGAAAGACTGGTATTAGTTCACTTGTCCGAATAGCCAGTTATCTGCTATTAGAAATAAGAAAGTTACACTTATATACAGTACATAAACTAAACGGTGATGTGGGGTAGAAATGTGTTCTACTGCTGTATTTGTGTTAATAGAAAAAAAAGGAAAATTACTCTTTAGTTCTGTTACATAATTAATTGGAAGTCATCCAAGAGAGGACTGGAGTATCTGCACGCATTTGTTACGTCATCCACAGAACAGATAAGCTAACGAGCTGCCGGAATTAACGTAGCTCCTATGCATAATTAACAGTCTGAGTCTTCCACTGCACTATTAAAAGCCCATTTTCACTGGTCTTGTCTGCATCAGCCAGAACACAATTAATGAAGGCCGGGTTCTTCACATGGCCCCATCCCTGTCTCTTTCTCTTTTTCTCATTCTCAATCTATTTCTCTTTCCCTTTCAGGATTTCCCTTTCTCTCTGTGTCCATCCTTATTTCCCTGCAGGTCCTTTGTTTTCTCTTTTTTTCTGTATTAGTGAAGCCTTTGAACAGATGAAAACATTGAAATGAGTCTTGTCTGCCTTCCTAAACTCATCGCGCAATCCGTGTTTTTATCAGGTTCATCAAAAGGGTAATTTTTTTTTTCCAATTTAAATGACAAGCAGACGGAGAGACATGGACAGAAGCAGGTATTTCCAGGTGAAATTTTCCCTCTGGAGCCTCTGTTACACTCTTCAAGAGACTCGCATGTCTTAGCTCATTTCCTGCCCGTCCCATGTCGTCTCTGTGATTAGCACACGATGAGCCTGTCTGCCTCTTTAGGTGCTAGCAAAGATACTGAAGCACTTTCATTTGATTTGGATAATTACTTAGCCAAAATGGGATTTAAAAAAAAAATAAAAAATCGTTCGCTGTTACTCTGTTGAGATCTGCAGTACTTTCAGATCTTTCACTCGCGGGTTGCAAAAGAGAGTCAGTAATCTTGGAAATATCCTTTCTGTGTACTGTAACAGTTAAGGAAATGAAATAAGATATAATTTGCCTCATTAATACAACATTGTATACAATTCAACCACATTAATTTTTTTGCAAATTTTCATACAAAAAAAAGTCATTTGAAATAAAAAAAAAAAGAGAAAGAGAGACTGAGATATTGGTCTGAGCCTTTACAGAAGAGATCATGAGACTCTCCTTCTAGCTGTTCAAAAACCATCTGGGAAATGTCTGATGCTCTTTCCCTCTCTCTCGCTCTCTCTCTCTTTCTCACATACACAAACACACATACAATTTGGATTCTGCATAATGTGAGAAACTATTCAGTGCGTGGTATAAAAACAGGATACAGCCTTTGGCCTGACACTTATGCGTTACCTCTGTGGCAGAAGTCGTATTGGTGATGTCTCTTGATGATTGTTACCCCGGCCACATGACATTATAATCGCACTCACTCTCACTCCTCGTCTATACAGCTTTATCCTGTATGCAGAGTCGCAAGGTGCCTGGAGCCTATCCCAGGAGACTTAGGGCACGAGGCAGGGTTCACCTTCGACACACTACGGGCAATTTGGGAATGCCAGTTAGCTTAATCTACATGTCTTTGCCCTGTGGGATGAAACTGGAGCACTCATAGGAAACCCTTCAAGCATGGAGAGACCAAACTCCATGAACACAGACCCGAGGTGAGAATCAAACCTGGATCCTGGAGGTGCAGGTTGACTGTGCTAACCGGTATAATCTACACAGCATTAACCAGACACACACTCAGCATAATACATGCACATACCAACACACACATTCACACTAATAAAACAACACCCAGCTGTTTACTCACATCCCAATGCTAACCAAAGCACTAACCATGAATTACACTCTCCATAAATAGCTCTATAATAAGCCTTTACTACGTACCATTGTGCATTGTTCATTCTTCACTGCAACCTTTTAAATGTGATGCATTCATCATAGTCATATATAATATGGGAGGAAGTAAGTAATTGGCTTGTATTATTTTTGTGCAGCTCCATTAGTGGCTTTAGTGCGCACGCACACACACAGACACACACTCACACCAACCTTCTAACTGTGCTGTACAATGAGAAAGAGCAGAGCATATTGGCTAGGGTTGAAAGTGTTCTGTAAAATTGATCCTACTGTTAAATATAAAACATGATTCATTTAAAAGGTAAACTGAAGAGCACTAGCATGCTGTAATAATTCCGCCTAAATTGGTACGCGCGCCACATGTGAAAGCCTTCATTACTTTATCCGAGTGGGTTATTTTTCGTCCTGCGTTCGGCCGGAAGTGCAGCTTTGATGGCACGATCCAACTGAAAGCAGCGGCCTACTTACTGTGTGCTGCTTGTCATACTGATGAAGTGCATGTCTGTTTAATCATAGGTCAGAGAAGAGCTTTGATCGGCTGTGGTGAGGACAGCAAATGTGCCAAATATCCACACAATGAACGATGAACGGAGCAAGCATGTGAGCGCAGGGAGGGATAACTGTATCAGACACACAGTCTAAAAACAGACAATCAAAAAGGAACACAGGTGGGAATGCACAGACAGGCACAGTTTCCCGAATTACAATGCAGAATCCAGGATAACTCTCCTGTGCTGCTGTTGTTGTTGCACTTGCTCTCCTTTGTGATAAGAATGTTTGTTTTTTTAATGTCTACTGACTACTGACATACCTAAATACAAATGTGTGGACATACTGTACACAAATGCAAAATAATCTTGACAAGATAATTAAATTGTGTCATTATCCCAATTGCCCAGCCATTGCCCGATTTATACACTGGGTAATAAATGTCAGACATGAGTGAATGTTATCTCAAAAGCTCTTATGCACCTTTATTCAACTTTCAGGCACATTACAGTTTGTCTCATGAATGCATGAAAGATGCATTTCGCTTTAAGATGATTGACATCTCAAAACCTGCCCATTAGCTTCCATTATACACTACTTGGCGAAAATAGTCACCCAATGTAATATTTCATTGGATTGCCTTCAGGTTTCATTACAGCGCAGGCTCAGCATGGAACAGTTTCAACAACCTTACGCAACATCATAACATTTATTTCAGTCCATAGTCGCATTACTTTCTGGCTGAGATTTTGTATTGACGACAGGTGAGTCTGACTACTCTATAAAGTCTTCTCCATACCAGCACATACCAAAGACTTTCACTGGGGTTAAGTTCAGGACTGAGTGGTGGCCAATTCAGGTGTTAAACAGATTCCTCCACCATATGAGACGAATGAGTCTCGACAGTTTCATTCTGGAATATCTCTGACATCAGTGAAGAAAAACTCCATTCATGTGATAACCTGATCATTCAGTACATTCTAGTCATCAGCCGACTTCATTTTATTGCGATAAAAATAGCTAAACAGTGCATAATAGTGCTGACTGTTGCTGCGTAACACTACCTCCAGAGGCTTGTACAGTGGACACTGTTGCACCCACTGATGTGGTAAACGGTCAATCTGGACTTATCAGACCACATGATCTTTTCCTTTGCCCCAAATTCCAATCTGTAGACTTTTTTGTTAGCAAGTTTCTTGTGACTACAGAGCTGTTGGGTCCAACTCCTGCAGGTTCACATCACATTCTGCTTGTGCAAATGATCTCACTTTCACCATTAAACTTGTGATTTCTACTGTCGATTTATTTTTTTTTACAATGCAACTTCAAGTGTTTAAGTGATCTCTGATCATAGTGATTCTTGATTTTTTTTTTTTTTCAGACCACCACTCTTTCACCCAGGTGACAGTTCAGCACTATCCTTCCAGGTTTTAATAATGCATTGCACATTTCTTAACCAAATTCTAGTAACTTCAGGTATCTCCTTAGTTCTTTGCTTTGCTCAATGCTGGCCAGTAATTTGTACACAGTAACATCCCTTACATGACAATAGGCTACATCTACCGATATAATTATGGTTTAATCAGTTATGGTTAAGGGATTTGTTGCCAGCTGAAATATAATAATCAGAACAATAATTAGCCAAGTAAAGGCTTTTATGTTATATTTGCTTTTTTTTTTTTTGGCCAGGCAGCATAATTCATAACTGGCAGTTCATTTGTGAGTACACAAAAACCGGCCAAATGTTAATATTCATATATGCTAAAGATGCAGTGGATAAGCTGCTGTCACTGTATGACCCTCACTGAGTTTAGTTTGCATGGTACAGTATGTATGTGCCATACTTTTCTTGTGTCCAAGTTCTCTGGACTGAATATATACCTTGAGTGTGTACAAAGTATATACTCACAATCATACACAATCATTACAACTTAAATACAATACCTATCACGTCTTGTTACAATATTTGTCGTGTTATTTTTTTTCTACACAATACATATCCCACTGCAGTACATCTCCATCAAAACCCACCTCTATTCAAACCATGCTGTAATCCTGCTTTTGTTTTGTGTTGACTCGATGACCTTGACTGGTGGCCAGGGTTGCCTCTGGGATGCAGCTCAGTGTTGTATTAGTCAGAGAGGAGGTTTGTTTGAAGTTTATTAACGATTGTGAATTCTGACCTGCTTGCTTAAGCCTCACTTAAAATTTGAGGTCAGCTCCTGGACTGTGTTTGCCAGCTTTGCGCTTTGCCTTGTAAGGAGGAGCATGCTAGGCTTTATCAGGTGAGAGGTGAGGTAGCTCAGGGAAGCACAAAAACATACACACATTATATCCTAGGCACACTCAGACTCAAACAATATGTCTTTGTGCTAGTGTGTCAGATTAAAAGGTCTGACTAATTATCTTCCCACTTTGACTTACATTCACCTCCACATAAGCCTGTCAATATCTGTTGGAAACCCACTCTCTGACTCAATTTCTCTTTTTTCCCTTTTCTTACTCTCTTTCTACTTTTCAATCGAATCGTTTCAATCTATCAAACATTGATACTGCTGTTGCTATGATGTTCTGCTGCTAAATCATTTCTGATTCTCAGAGTTATAAAGATGAATGTGCCCCCACACAAAGAGAAATCTGAATCTTTCTTTTTCTTTTTTTTTTTTTTTTTTTTTGTCTCGCTTGTGTGTATTTGAGGAAGAAAATTTCTTTTTAATTGGTAGTGGAAGGAGTGGAAGGAGTGGAAGGTTGTCTGATAAAAAGGAAGCAGGAAACAGATAAGCATGAGATAATCTTTCAATGGGAGTAACCTTCTGTATTGCTTAAGGAAAGCGCTTCAAAACAATAAGATAGGTTAAATGTGAGGACAGTACAAAGTATATTTTGTATAAGCAGTCTGTGGGAAGTGAGAAGAGTTTTAAAAAATGTATGTAATGTCCTAGAGGTTTTGAGATAGGGTCACAAATTCAACCTTCACCCTAACACATTTGAAATTTGTCTTGAGGGTGCTTTCTGCTGGTTCTCCACAAGGCTCAGTACTTGGGCCTCTCTTTTTCTCCATCTACTCTCCTATATGATGTCTTGGTGATGTCATGTCCTGATATCGGTTTATATAACTGCTATGTTTAACACACTAATAAACTTATCCTCTCCATCCATTATGGAGGGCAGCTCTTGAACTGAAACCTAATTCCAGCAAAACTGATCCTTTGATCTCTCTGGACAACTCTCTGATCTTAAATTTGGTCATATCACATGACCTTGAGGTAACTATGGACAAAAGAAATATTCTGTTCATTGCTAATCTGACAAATTTGTCAATTTCTCCTTAACACAATCAAAAGGATTCATCCATTTCAATCCACACAGGCTCACAGACGTTCTTGTCCAGGCCTCTGGAATACTGTAACTTGCTTCTTGCAGGTCTGCCTTGTTGCTTCATTTAGGGCGCGTTCAAACTGGGATCCGGGAACCGTTTCCGAGAACACTTGGTCCTGGGACCAGTTGAACAAACTGCATTGTCATGCGGCTCTGCGCTACTTAAGTGAGGAAGATCAACAGAGGATAAGACAAATAATAGGATTAAAACCATTAAATGTACCATCTACATCCATCAGCCGAACCTCCATTAATCTCTGCAACTGCTCCTGAATGTAGCTGCATTAGTTGTTTTCAACCTTCCTACTTTCTCTCCTAATGACTCATCCACTGTGTTCCTGTAGCTGCTTGTATCCAAAGTAAAATGCTAATACTTGCCTATGTGGCGGGACACCGAGTGTTTAAAGAAGTGCTACTTAACGATTACGCCACCCTGGAATTTCACCAGGGAATATTTAGAGAATATTTGTTCTTAGAAACAGCACAGGTTAATTCTCAGTGAGACGGCAGGAGGCACAGATAAAAACAAATCAAATTTTATTACAAAACATAAAACAAAAAAAGAAGAGCAATTCTACTTTAAAATATATCATGCAAGCATATGATAAACATCATACAAGAATGACTGAGATATCCCAAAAAGTGACTAAGCTCAAAATACAACATCTGAGGCGTGACCGCAGGCAACAAGGGGCACAACTAGGCCTCCACAGCACCTCATCATTCCTTACACCTGTGTAGAGACACTCACATGCTCACACGCGCGCACACACACACATTCACACGTGAAACGGAGACCGCCACCAGGACTACACCCCGTCTCAGGTACTCAACTCCTGTAAACACCAAAGTATGTTACACAATTCTCTCTGTTATCACAGACACCCAGGGACGGATTACGGACCGGGCCAGCGGGGCCGCTTCCCAGGGGCCCTTGGGGTGCAGGGGGCCCATGGGGCCCCTAGCCCAAAACAATTTGCAACGCTTATCAACAATGTAT
>JAQQZT010000039.1:21008303-21018511 GCA_030068275.1 Clarias platycephalus | reverse complement strand
CACACACACACACACACACACACACACACACACACACACACACACACACACACACACACACACACACACAGACTTTTAGAGCAAGCAAGCTAAGTCATATCTTCTTTCAAGGTAACAGCAGGCCTTGATCTTTACTCTTTGCTGTGGTATTTCCCTGACAGGCAGGATGAGCAAAAAGAAAGCCAGTGTGTCTGAATAATGGATAACATTGAATGTTAATGTGTAAATTGTTGGTATCCACTGAGCACAACAACATCACTGCATATCACTTCAGTTATTGCTTGCAGCATCTCTGCAGTGCAGTCTAACTTAATTTAAAGATAAAATTAGATCCAATATGCTGGCCGACTTATCAGCATTGACTGAAATCACAGTGATAAAGCACAGATGGTGTCTCTTATATAAACGCTTCACACATTAACACGATGCTGCTTTGGAAACAAACATACTGTGGGACATCATTGATGCACTTACTGTATACTCTCTTAAGCACTTTCCAGTCATGGCATTAATGTCCTGTTTTTTGATTATATGCAATACTATTATAATTGTCTTTCAGAACAAATCAATATCAGTCATAGGTAATGCATAAAAAGACGAATTCCTAGGACTGACTGAAAGGTCTGTGTGTAGACTATAGTGTACTGCTTTAGCTGGTTCCTCCATCTGGCTCAGACCATAAATGTGCATTATAAGTATTCTAATTACTTTTGATAAGAAAACGTATTTGAACCACACAGCAAAACTGCACCAACCATTTTATAGTTAAAATTGCACTTAATCATGTTATAGCTCTGATCAGCAGATGGGGCTCTTTCTCTCTCTGAAACAATTTTCTCCTGCAGCAGCCTGCAGCACATTTGTGTGGACAAGCTCCCACGCATACATGCAAAAGTGAAATTTCAGCAAAACACTTTTGCCCAGTTTGACCACAACAGACTTTTATAGCATTTTTTTGAAATTTAAACACACCCCTGTAGGATCATGCACATTTTTTCCACTTGTAATATGATTCGACCAACAAGAATTGGGTTGAAAACAAATAGAAACATTTAAGCACATCTTGTCAATTCATACTGCTCTTCCTGCCCTGTGATGGATTGGCACCCTCACCCTGACGCACATGAAGACTAGAAAAAGACAGCATTATTTCCCCCTAATCTTAAACTGTGCAGTTTGGGTGATTCTGTGCTCATGATTGTCTCTGATGCTTATCCTTAGCTGACAGGAGTCTTGCCTGATGTAGTCTCATGCCTTTATAGCTCATCTATCTATGGGCTTGCTTCCTTTCTTACACAAATACCCATATTCTCTGAGCGTCCAAAATCTGGGAGCTTATACTGTAGTTCAAGTCTAGTCAAATCATATCAAGTAGGCTTTTATTGTCATTTCAACAATATAGAGTTCAGTAGACAGTGAAACGAAATAGCGTTCCTCCAAAACCAAGCTGTTACATACATACTGTACAACATAAATTAACAGAACTAACTAGATAACTAAGAATTAACAAAATTCAATAACAAAGTGCACGTGCAAATGTGTAAGAAAGGGCAGAAACACTATACTGTATAACTATATACTCTATACTGTCAAAGTGAGTTGAGGTAGAGCAAGTAAATGTCATGATAGATAAAACACCAGTAACCATTTCTTGTAAGAGAAGCAGCGAGACAGGAAAGAGTACTTATATAATATAAATATTGTGCCAAATATATATTAGGGTGGTGTATCAAATTTCTAGATGGTTGTAGCTCAGTGTGTTTTGCACGTGTTTATCAGTCCAGACTGTGTGTGTGTGTGTGTGTGTGTGTGTGTACGTGTTTGCCAAGGACAAAAAAGAAAATACTGAAATAAAAGTCTCAGTACTTAAACACAAAGAAGAAAGTTATGATGGTTGGCATTTAACATTCACCCAAAAAAGTAACGTCCTTGTTTTATCGCCCCGAAAGAGACGCTGTGTGTAAAAAAAAACAAAAAAAAACATCACTAGATGGCGCTATACATCTTCTCGAATACAGACACAACGTCAGCGTGGAGTTCCCTAACTTCATAATCCGTTTTTGTGTTTACGTCAACACTGAAAATATCTCAATATCTAACCTACAGTACTGCTAACAACTTTATTTATAGAAGCTATTTCTGAGATTTTAAAACAAGAATATATTCCCATTTCTTAAGGACACCAAATTTATTAACTTACGTGCAAATGCACAACAATTATTAAAATCAAAATACTTACCATTGAATGAAAACATTACAAAACTTTTTTTTACCTTACCTTTTTTATTATTACAATGAATTCCCCTATACTTGGACAAATTAAATCTTGATTGAACTTTTTTGCCTGTTTTCCCTTTTTTTATTCTAACTTTGTTTCTTTCTTTCTTACTTGCCGCAGTAGCTGTGTTGTAAAGTGTATGGTTTCGTTTAAACAAAAATGACCTAATTAAATATTGTAGGCTTAAAGTGTACCAAATTTTATTTTAATTAGGCTGATGTAATAATATTTCAATTTTAGGCTATATTAACAAAATAAAAATGTAATAATTTGTATTCAAATGATCATTCCTAATATTGCTTTTAGTATAAAAAACATAAATGTTCTGCAGAGACAGAAGCTATAAAAGTCTTCTTCCAACTCATTTGTTTTCTTCAGCCTGCTATGCCCAGTAAAGCTGTGAATCATTGGATCTCTTGGATCTGTGAATCTTGGATATTCAGACTTCTCTTGTTGTTGGCTATTATTAATCTCTTAGTTCTCTTCACATTTATTGTTACGATTCCTCTAAATCTTCTATATTTACACCTCCTCCTCCAACTCAGTAGAAAACACTGGAAAATCCCATTATCCCTGTCTGTGTGAGGTACATGACGTAGGAAAGATTTGAGTTGAGAATATACAGAAAGAGAGAGGGGGGAGAGAGAGAGAGATACACGAAAACAATGATAAATTATGATAAATTTGTGTTTGTGGGGGGGGGGTAGTAGCTGCCTGACAGCTATTTATGTATGAGATCACATGGCTTATATTTACTTAGGAATGGTTTTATTGTATTCATGAATTGATCAGTTTTAAATAGAATCATGTTGAGATAGAGCGGCACAGTGGATAAATTGTTATCACTCTCGCCTTGCACTCGGATCAGTGTGCACAGAGTTTGCATGTTCTCCCTATTCTTGGTGAGTTTCCTCTGGGTACTCCGGTTTCCTCCCACAGAAGGAAATGACCTTAGTGTGTAAATGTGTGTGTGTCTGTGTGTGTGTGTGTGTGTGTGTGTGTGTGTGTGTGTGTGCCCTGAGTTTGATTGGCACCCCGTCCACCTCACCTCGTGCCCTAAATCTCCTGGGATAGGCTCTAGGCCCCCTTTGACCCTCGCTTAGATAAAGCGAATAAGCATAGACAGTGAGTGAGTAAGTGTTGTGATGGTTCAAAGTTGCATAGCTACAGGTGTGCAATAATAAGTTGACGCAGTGTGTCTGTCAGAGCATGTTTTTGCTCATACTTAACAAAGCCGAGTGATGTTCATCTCGACGTTTACTAATAACATAACTAATAATAATTTGATTTTATTAATATTGGGTAATTATATGTATAATGGATTTACATATCATTATCATGATCATCATCAACGTGATATTATTATTATTAGTAGTAGTAGTAGTAGTAAGTGTAAATGTATCACTTCACATGTAAAGCCCTGAGGAAAAAAGCTCATTTCTAATGTCTTGCTTATAAAAAAAACAAAGAAAGGTGTATACAGTAGTTTTATACTAGCAAAAATAGTAGTTTAATCTCCTTGACTTCTGCCTTATCTCAATTTCTCTCCATCTCTCCTTATTATGAATGAATCGTATCCTCTCAGGTAACCACGCCCCCCGAGCGCTTTCGCTCATTCCTATAGGCTGGGACTGTGTAAAACTGCCGGTAGAAAGGCTCCATGGCGCACGGCGCCCTTATAAATGCCTACAAATCCACTGCAGTGATTCCAAAAGCACTTGTTGCTGTCGTGTGTCGCGTGTGTACGAAAGCAAGCTGTGAGAGGTGAGAGACACAGAGAGCGTGCGCCCGCTGTGGATTTTATCCGGTGCTTGGACAGGACATGATGAACTCCGTGGACGCGCAGATCCACCACGGGTCTGCCCCCGCCGCGAGTCCTCTCCAGGCCAAGAGCGCGCACGACGCGCCGGAGATGGCCATGTACTGCGACAACTTCGTTTACCACCAGCAGAGCGTCGCGAGCGCGCAAAGGCCCGCCGGTTACGGCCTCGGCGAGTACGCGGCCACCCCAAACCCATACCTATGGCTCAACGGTCCCGGAGTCAACACCTCCTCATCATATCTACACGGAAACAGCAGCCCGTCGTTCATCGCGCCGTCCTACACCTCCCAGAGGCAGTACCTCGCCAACTCGCCCGGATTCGCAGGTCCTGACCTCGGCTGGCTCTCCATCGCAAGTCAGGAGGAGCTGCTGAAGCTGGTGCGCCCACCCTACTCCTACTCTGCCCTCATCGCCATGGCCATCCAAAACGCGCACGAGAAAAAGCTCACGCTGAGCCAAATCTACCAATATGTGGCGGACAATTTCCCGTTTTATAAGAAGAGCAAGGCGGGCTGGCAGAACTCCATCAGGCACAATCTGTCCCTGAATGACTGCTTCAAGAAAGTTCCACGCGACGAGGATGATCCAGGTGCGAGGATGCGCAAAACAGAGAGCGCGTCAAATCATGTTGATTCCCTCGTATTACGTCATAACACATAAACAACCATGGTGTGATACTTTTAGATAAAATGAGTGCTGAATTAACTATTGAAACACTGAATTAACTGCAATGTTTCAATAGATCTAATTGGTACCTAAGTGTTTTCTGAAAGTGATAAACACTGGGGAATTATGAATAGCCTAATGAATAAATATCGAGACTAGAGTTTATAGGAAATGATTGGAATTTTTTTTAATATATATATATATATATGTTTTTTTTTTTTATATATAGGCTATAAAGATAGAAATGTATTTTATTAGGATACATGATGTGTGTTGTAGTAAAAAAAAAAAAAATCCTCTCTCACACAGGAAAAGGAAACTACTGGACGTTGGACCCCAACTGCGAAAAAATGTTTGACAACGGAAACTTCCGCCGAAAGAGAAAGCGCAGGTCAGAAGCGGGCCCCGGGCTTTCCAGCGGTACCAAGTCCGAGGATGGCCGAGCTGTAGCAGGTGTGAAGTCCTCTGAGGGCGCGCACCTGGGCGGAGCCGTGTCTCCGGAAATAGACACAACAGCCAATGAGAGCCACAGAAGCTCATCCCCAATGACTCCTGCGTCCGCGCCTTGCTTCAACAATTTCTTCAGCACTATGTCCGGAATGAGCTCGGCCCCGGGCCCGGCTGTCAGACAGGGCTCCTTGGGGCTAATCAGCGAGCTGTCCAGTCGGAACATAAGCGCGTTAAGTCCGTATAACGATGCTGCGCCACCCGGGGAGCAACATGACCACACCGTGCACGCGAACCGGCCCGCGTACTCGAGCGCGTTCGGTGGCGCGCAAAGCGCGCAGTACAACGGTCACTTCTACAACAGCTTCAGCGTGAACAGTCTGATATACCCGAGAGAGGGCACGGAGCTATAATAACTACGAAAAGACCTCAATATGGCTCTGAATCGGTGTCGTCTTTTAAAAGACATTTTTACATTTTGTCTTGGATATAAGAAAATCTAATAATTAAATAATTCGGTACTGAATTTAGCTTTTGCTTTGTGACTTGCAAAAATATCATAGGCCTAAGGGTTATTTCAGTACACCTATAGTAGGTATTATATGAACATTTGAAGAAAAAAATTAAACACTGGAGGTGTTCGTTTAACACTGGATTTATATCCCACCAAGGTTTTTAGTTCACACATACTTTTGTTGTTCAAATTCTAGTTTACTTACTTTCTAGTAACTTACACTTTAGATACAGCCTTTATTATGAAACTTTATTAATGCACTCCTGGTTGGTTCTATTACTGGGGAAGCATAACTAATACATCATAAACAATATTATATCCAATATGTAATTGGTGATTAATGCAACTTTATTCACCTTAAACATTAGTGCTCTCAGCTATACCAGCCTTTCTGTCAATCTTTATCTCTGTCTCTCTCACCACTATGTTTTAATGTGTATTTTTGTAAATTATATAGTTATTTTAAATATATATATATATATATATATATTTATATTAAATTATGTATTTTTGTAGTCTGTTTCAATGGACAAAGGTATATTTTGTATTTGGATAATAAGTTATGAAAACAAGCACATTTCTGCATAAGCACCGCTAAGATAATTTTCAAGCTAATTTGGAATGTTTTTCCACTCTTAATCCTCAAATAATTGGACATTTCAAAAATATCTTTTTGGATCTTTAAATCACTTGTACAATATTATGTTTATGTTTGCATTTTTATTATGTATTATTATTTATCTTTTCTGACCGTTTGTACTTTTTATAAATATTGAGTTTAAAAAATCAATCTCTATCATTTGTAATTCCTAGCTTCTTTTCTCATCTTTTCATTTTAAGCATGAATATCTCAACATATTTTATCGTATGTCACACAATTAATAGAATTTCAATAATAATCAAACAGAAAAAGATCTAAAGTTTTCAACATACACTACATCGTAAATGATGTGTAAAGAATATAGATTTATAACAGAGCTGAATTGGTGTTAATAGTAACTGATTGGCAGGCATACCTTTTTGTTTTTCAAAGAAAGAGAGCCAAAATGAGGGACGTTGAAAGAATTTTATTTAAGATTGTACAAAAGTGGTCGTTATTTTAACATTCGACTGTTCAGCACATTGTTTTTAACAGAATAGACAATCATCTATAGTTAAAATTATGATCAGAAGGATTTTATGAAAAGTTAGAGCCAAAGCCCTGTCTTTATTTAATGTAAGTTTACATACATACATACTGTACATGTGCATACAGTACAGTGCAAAAGTCTTACACTTTTTTTACAGAACAATTTTGACTTCTGAATTATTAAGTCAGTACAAAAACATTTTACATCTTCAAACATATATTTCTCACCAAAAGGTTACAGAAAAAAATTGTTTGTGAGTAAACAAAATATTACATGTATTAATTAACATATTACATAGTCGACCACTTTTCAGAAACACAAAAAAAAAATCAAAAATGAAAGCTGCTCGGTTTTCATTCAGAACAAACTCAGAACTACTGTGGCAATTTCTCCAAGACGTTCAGTTAATGTGCCGGTAATTTTTTTTTTCACAAAGTGCACCAGTGGACACTAATGCATTAAAAAGCGAAGATATTTTACACAAATATTGGATTTGTTTAGTTTAGAAAACTATTTACTAATTTACATGAATCTTTATATAATTTCCATGTGCCCCATGATTTGAAAAATAAAATATGATGAGACTACTCATGATCTTTAGATAGAAGCCTTTATTTGTGATGTATACTTTACAGCACAATGAAATTCCTTTCTTTGCATATCCCAACTTGTTAGGCAGCCGGGATCAGAGCACAGGGTCAGCCATGATACAAGGCCTAACAGTAGTAGTTTAGTGGTGCTGGGGCTTAAATCATCGACCTTCTAATCAGTAACCCAGTGCTTTAACTATTTAAGCCACTACTACCAAGCGGTTAATCTTAGCGTAGTTCAGGTTTCATAATGATCTGAATATGAAAAATATCTGTAAAGAGAATTCTTATTAAATTTTGTGTGCACATTGGGTACTTACACTGCCCGTCCAAAAAAAAAAAAAACATCTAATATTTTGTTGGACAGCCTTTTTGTTTGACTATGGCATAATTTCCATAAGCTTATGGCAATGTCACAATATTTATTTTCATTCAGAGTCACATTAATTTCTCACCCAAATCTTGAACTGATCATAGGACATCCAGCACATCCCAAATATTCTCAATGGGGTAGAAATCTGTACTCTGTGGTGGCCAATCCATGCATGAAAATAATGTCTTATTCTCCCAATTTTAGCCCAATGAACATTGCTATTGTGATCTTGGAATATGCCTGTGCCATCAGGAAAAAAATCCACTGATGGAAAAATCTGGTCATTCAATATATTCAGGTAATCAGCTGACCTCATTTTTTGGGCAATGTTGCTGGACCTAGAAATGACCAAAAGAAGAACTCCAGATCATAACACTTACTCTACTGACCCCAGAGGCTTGTACAATAAGCAGTAGGCATGATGAGTGCATCACTTCACCCACTGCTCTTCTTACACTAATGCACTAATTACTCTGGAACAGAGTAAATCTGGACTCATCAGACCACACATTTTTTCCCAATACTCCACAGTCCATTCTTTAGGCTCTCTAGAAAATTGAAGCCTTTCTTCCAATTAGCCTCATTGATAAGTAGGCTACACAGCTGTTTAGTCCCAATTCACTGGGTTCTGTTTGCACTGTGCGTGTGGATATGCTCTTACTTTCATTATTGAACAAAGCCACGAGTTTTTATTTTATTTTATTACAGTTTGATTTAAGTGATTTCCCATCAGGATGTTTTTCCAACCACATTTCTTTCCCGAGGTTGGTTCACCATTATCCTTCCTGGTTTTAAGAATGCATTTTACAGTTCTTATCCCAGTTTTAGCAGTTTCAAAAATCTCATTAGTTCTTTCCCTTTTTTTTTTATGCATCTTTGTAACATCTTTGCCATGACCACAGGATATGTCATCTGACATGGGTGTTTAAGAAATGTGAAGCTACTCACTGCATCAGTTAGGGTTAAATAACTTATTGCCAGCTGAATGATATTAATCATTGCAGTAATTACTACAGTACTTGCCTAAATCCAGGTGTTTTTTTTGGCCAGGTAGTGTAGTATATCAGACTGGGTATATAATGAAATACATATACAGGTCATAGACACAGGTCAGTGATGAACCAGAGTGAAAAGCAGAACGAGAGTGTGAGATTTTCCCACTGGGTATTTTTTTCTGGTAGAGGGCCAAACCTTCAGCAAAGATAACATGGCTGAAACCTCTGTATTAATATAGAGAAACACAGAAACAATGCTTTTATTGTTCTGCATATGTCGTGCCAATTCTCATGTACCCAAGAAGCCAAGTTATGGAGAGAGACAATGAGAAAGAGAGACATGGAAACTGAGAGAGAAATAAAGGGGCTACCTTCCTTCTTTTGTCTTCTCTTCTTTAGGGCTGTTTGAATAAATGGTGGGAAGAACCCAACTGGTCGTTTGGAGATTAAGAGAAAACTCCCAGTAAGAAATTCCCTGAATGAGAAGGGCAGTGCCACCCAGGAAGTGGAGAAGAGCTTCACAGAGAGAGAGAGAGAGATTCAGTCTGACATATACCTCACAGGAAGACTCCTCAAAGCAAGGATTACATAGTGGAATATCCCCATCATTACTTGTCTGCCCCCACCCCAACTCTGTGAAGTTGTGAAGTGCCAGTATACTACAATATGAGAACACCGTGTTCAGTCTGGCACTCAATAAAGTACAGCTTCTCAAACTCATTAACTCAGTGCTAGAAGTAAAACAGAACACAATCCAAGCATCAATCACAATTTTTCTGCTCATATACAGAATTTCTGTGGAATATATTCTCTCTGGATTATTTCTGCGGAAATAATGACGTCAGAGGCACTTTATAGTAACATCTATTTTTTAAGTACAGACAGCCCAATATATTTCTTTTTCATAAAGCCTTTTGCTCAGTTCCATGTCTTCAGTTACAGTACCAGGGATAGGAGTGGGCCATAAAGACCAACTTTCAGCACCTAGATTAGCGTCACTAATCATCGCAGGAACAAAGCTGCAGCAGTTTAAATGGAGGAGCATTACCACGAAGACTTATCTCTGTGTGTTCAGAAGCATCAGAGTATAAGAAAAGAGCATAAGTAAAGTTCACTTGATCATATTAGTAATTTCTCTCATAGTTCAGTATTTACAGAAATGCAAGAAAAATGTATTACTTGACTTGGTATGTTGTACAGAAAACTGTATTCATTTTATTTGTATAAAGACAATACATGATACATTTATACATATTTTTGCCTTTGAGATTTTTAGAGATTTGACTTTACAATAGAATTCACTAGGGGTCCCTAGCCCGACTGTGTGTGTGTGTGTGTGTGTGTGTGTGTGTGTGTGTGTGTGTGTGTGTGTGTGTGTGTGTGTGTGTGTGTG
>JAQQZT010000039.1:20985495-20995525 GCA_030068275.1 Clarias platycephalus | reverse complement strand
TGTACACACACACACACACACACACACACACACAGCTCAGGTCTGAGACTTCAAAGGCAAGTGGAGTGAAACCATGAAATTACAGCTAAGGTGTCAATTACCCTTTGAAACCCAGCACTGCTCAAATCCAGGCAAGACTCGGCCAGCCCTGGAATTAGAACAAATGAAAAAGAAAAAGGAGGAGAAAAGGACTGACAGAACGACAGGGGAGTGGTGGAATTGTCGAGATTTAACGAGCCATGTTGACAATATTTTTTTATATAAAAAAGCCTAATTTTGACACAAATTTACCACACACACACACACACACACACACACACACACACACACCCCTACACACACACACACACACACTCACAGTATATACAGTATATACTGCTAATTTAAAGTTAATTAAATCAGTCTTCAGGACCATTTATCCTGGTTAGGGTCACCCATCCATTACTGTATGTGAATCCATACACACACATTTATGCACATGTATGAACACTTTGTCACACCAAGGCGTTTCTTAGGAATGCTAATACAGTATCTCTATCAGCAGATAGAGATATTAGGGATATATAAATATAATATATATAATATACTCAGAATAAGAACTTACAAAAGTTCACAAGATGCTCACAGTTAGAAGCATGTAACTCCACACAAAAAACGTAACCCACGCCCAGGATTGATCAAGATGCTGTGAGGAAGCGATGCTACACATAGCTTATGGTTAAATAACACCTATAATATTTTTGTTCAAAGCCTGAAAGAATATATATTTATGCAAAAAAGCCTATATGCATACACACACATACAGATTAATAAATTAATTAATATATTAATTAATATATAATATATATATATTGTTTTGGTGTATTATGTATATGTCTGTCTGTTTGCATATAAGCTTTTCTTTTATTAAAAACACTACTGCACCACAGCACTTTTATTTAATTTGCTTTGTCAAATACAAACTTAAGCTCTGAGAGTTTTTGTTTATGCTTTATTTTGTTCGCATGCATTACAACTATTAACTATTACCTATTAATTAATATATCTTTCTTAACACTCAAGTCCGTGACAATCCCTAGACCGGTTAAAATTTAATTACATTTAAATTAATGCAATAAAATTTTATTTATATAACGCTTTTAACAATAGTCACTGTCACAAAGCAACTCAAATTTAATCAAAAGAAAATGAAGTAAATTAGTATAAAATGTGTGAGAAAATATGTATAAATCATAATTATCAGATTATCCCTGATGGCAAGAAAAATCTAATCTGAGATCGCACTAGAATTTCTTGACATAGAATCTCAAGAAACCTTGACAGGAGAAAGACACAACAGGGAACCATCCTCATTTGGGTGACATTGAACAGCAGGGATTGATCATCAGTTATACTGACGTTCAGTATAACATGATGTTTAATTTTAAGAGGTGTTTTTAAGTTAGTATGGAGTCCACTTTTAATTAAATGGGAGCATGGAGTCCACTTTCAACATCCTGTACATTCATTCTGAAATGCATCCTACTTTTATACTTTTTATTTTTTGGTAAATGTCATTTTCCCACAGAAGGGTAAATCTCCCTTCTACAGGGTGGTGAAAATTATTTAATGGCTGTAGAACTTGTAGCTGAAGCAACACTCATGAAGCTCCAACCGATTTTGCTCTTAGATCAGCATGTGGTTAGATCAGCATTTTACAGGACATTGGCTGGGACGATGCGGACCTTATGAATGAACTCCAGATCTCACTCCATGTGATTTTTTTCCTGTAGGGCTATGCAAAGGAACATGACACTGGACAGGACAAGGCATCACACACTTGGAGGCACGGATTCAGGAGGTTCTCAGCAATATCCCAAATGACCTGCAGAAGATATTCCACCACCAGACGTTTGGACGTCACTGGTGCCTACGTACATTAAAATTTAAAGCTTTGCTTTCATTTTCCTATGTAATAAAGTACAATTTGTTTCAATACATTTGTATTGAAAATAAACTATTTATTTTTCACCCACCCTGTATATAACAATGAGCAATATATTGGATGTAAACATCAAAGATGAAAGAGTTGTGAGAGTGACAAAAGAGTGACATTTTTGTTCTCCCTAAAGGAAATGATGCAAAAGAAGCATTAGGCTTTAAAAATAACCCTGGGCCTAAGTCAAAGCAGCTGGAGAGTGACTCTAACAAAGGCAGTCTCTGCTGCTGAGAGACATACACCTTAGAGTTCCTAGCAGTCTGCATGGCGTGTGTTGGGTGTGGAGGGATAGGTGGAGTCCGTTTTAGGAACACAAAGTCTTATTCTAAAAGGTGAAACATGAAAATTAATTTGGAAATTCTTAGAAACACAATATGGGGGGAAACAAAAATCACATTTCTCGATGCAGTTATTAATGATTGCAAGACAGAACTGGAAAAAGGCTACATATGCATGGACTCATGAGCTTCAGTGTAGAGGTGTCAGTGTGAGAAAACAGACTCAGAGCCGAAGATCAGTTTGCAAAAGCCTGACCGCTTGACAGACCGATAAATCACTCTTGTGGAGAGGCACGGGATGTCAGAGGTGGATATGGGGCTTCCTGCGACTGCTGACAGGCACAAACGAGGCCTGAGAAAAACAAGATCCTCAGGTGTGTGACTCACTCTGTCACAAGACAGAGACAACGATGGAGAATAATCTTACTGACAATAACAAACAACTTCAATTACACACTCAATAAAATTGATGTCTCTACCAGAGTATAGTCACTACAGCATGATATTTATTGTAATTGTAACAAGACAATACTATTAATTGAGGAATGTGGGTTATGAATATATCAGAATGAATTGTGATTATTATAAACATAAATATCATGCTGGAATAGCATGCTAGATATTTCAACAAGTGAACTAGTATTGTTTAGTTTTGTTTTTAGTGAACACATTTTTGTTTGTAATTTGAGAAATGTAATTTTTGGTTGATTATTAAGCATACTTCATTAATATACCAAGCTAATATTCTCATTCCATAGCTAAACAATTTAGTGTTTCAGTTCTCTACATTCTAATAAATGTAGATGCTGCTGGCTTCATATTAACAGATGGATATTTCTATCGGTTATATTAATGTGTTGTCTAATAAGAAGTGCTGAGATTTAACAAAACATACACTTATAGGAAAACTCCCTCAGTTAGTTCTAACCACATGCTCTGTTTTGCATCAACTAATTTAGCTTTTGCTTCATTACCCATACTTAACTACATTGTCATACACACAAGTCTGTGTTGATGACTTCTTTGAAGGAATTTGTCGAAGTCTTTCGTGATGCGTCGTGTAAGCACTATTCTGCTTGGCTTCATATCCATTGTGGGATCAAATGTTTAGAAAGTCGGCTTGTGGTCTCCTTCTAAAAACTCTCCCTAACTCTGGAAACCAGGAAAATCTGATCAGGATAATAAGTTTTATAATAAAGCTTCGTTATAATGATTGTATTGTAAAATTCAAGAAACTGTGAATTAAATCTGTTGATTGACTTTTTTTTGCTGTTCATTTAAATGAAACGTAGCAGCAGGGAAACGATTAACAGATAACAATCTCACGGTGGACATATGCTCTAGGTCAGCTAACACCTTTATCATTTAGAAAGATCTCGAAGGACACTTAAGACAATTACCTTGCAGGGAAGCACCCTGTCTTAGCAAAACCACAGAGAAAAACATCCTGAAAGGTCACGCACTACTACCAGTGTTCTTTTACTCATCCATCTGATATTAAGTGCTTCAATATTTTCATTTAGCATGCTAGCTCATAATAGGCAACTCATACAGCCTCAGGTTTTTAACCTGCACAAACACCCACCGTCGATGTTCCTCAAAGAAAAGAACAAAAAATATTTTAATGACTTATTAATAGGGTATAGTGTGCACTTTGAGTCATTTGGATTACATTTAAAGAAATAATGATCTGTGTGCCACCCATGTGTTACGGTAAGGCACGTAATGTGCTTCATTTTTGGCACAGCTGCCAGTCTGAATATCAGTGTATGAGATAGTTGCTTGGCTAATTACATAGCAAGCAAAGGCAGATGGATGCACCCTTCTTTCTTGAAAGGTGACAGTTATTGACAATCGACTCGTCTAGCCATAATAATGCCTCAGGGGGAGGAACTCAATCCTTCCAATGCAAACACTGACAGAGCGAGGCTTCAAAAGCAGACGCTTTGACCTTGACAACTGTAACTATGTTCAACAAATTAGGCATGGGGAAAAAAAGCTCAGGTGTTTCCAGGGCTGTATATGAAAGAGAATGCATTGTGATGGCAGTCCGAATTTGTGTTGTTCTTTGTTTGTTTTTATTGCCATGATATAAAATGAGGGAGATATTTCTGATGTTGAAGTTGAATTGCAGGGAATTTGACCTGTCAGTCACATTGCTGAGAAAGACATCACAGTCGGCTTGAGACAAAGGAGGAAGAGATTTTATTTTTAGAGTGGGCCTGCACTCCAAATTCTGTTACAGATGGCTTTTATGGGCTGAGCTGTGCTACTAAATCCTTGTCTAGTATACACGCCTGAGTATGTTGAGGATACTGTACTTTTAGGTGCATGTGCATACAGTACAGTATGTGTGTCCATCCATGTATTCTGCAATGCGTGAGTGGCAGCGTCGGATGAAAACGGGCTGTAAATTTGCAGCACGGGGATCCCCGAGCTCATTCATTCCCACAGCAATTACACTCACTCACTCACATGCTCAGTGACCCTGTCTGAAAGGAGCAAAACTTTCAACTTCAAAGACACACATGTACATATCCCAACACATCCGCATACTACAGTACCTGGACATGAAACACGGTTCAAAGGTGTTCTATTTCAATAACGGCACAGCATATATAAACTTGTCGGTAAATGATGTTCCAAAAGCATGATATCACACTTTTCATTATTTTTTTTCTAGCTTCAGATTCCATCCTTCTTAAGACCTTTGTTCTGTGTTCACATCTCTGTTCTGGCCCATGGTTTAAGCATGCCAGGTGAATTTCTTTCTACTGCTCAAAGACTAAGGAAGCGGGATTACTGAGGAAAGAGAGATGGTGTGGGAACACTG
The DNA here is from genome assembly GCA_030068275.1 of Clarias platycephalus. Classification (NCBI taxonomy): domain Eukaryota; kingdom Metazoa; phylum Chordata; class Actinopteri; order Siluriformes; family Clariidae; genus Clarias; species Clarias platycephalus. The sequence goes on along the minus strand of JAQQZT010000039.1, from coordinate 20,990,436 downwards.
GAATCCTCCTGCCGTTCTCTGCAGGCCACCACCGGAGCAGATTCCTACTTGACAAAAAAAGAGAGAGAACAAGGATTACTGCCTCCTGGGAAAAAAGGCATCATGTCTAATAATAATCTACCTAGCACATCTATGATCTGTTTCTTGAGATATTTAAGTAAATGTTATATTTTTTATATGCAATTAAACCTCACACACTACACACCTACTTGGAGTGTGTTTAGGATTTAATGTAATTATAATCACTGACCCATAAGTTAAAAAAAAAAAATAAGAAGGAGCTGTGTGAATGCAATTCAGACACCTTGGTGGAGGAAACATGGGAGATTAGATGAGTTTAAAAAAAATAATCCTCATGCCTGGAAGTAGTCCAGAACTGTTCAGGAGACACAGGGGGTGGGGACAGGTGGAGAACAACACCTAGAGAAAGAGAGGAAAGAGGCCTTATATGCCTAAAGAGAAACAATATCTCTTTAGGCATATAAACTCCCACTTGCGATAACTGTAGCTATGCCAGACCACACACAGATATGCGCATACTCGTACACACACTTGCATACTTACGTACACCTGGATATGATGTGTGTGGTCTTGAGGGTCTAACTTGCTGCAGGTCCAATCCAGTAGTTTTGCCAGGAATATCCTTTTTTCATCCCATATTGCCGTGGGGTACAGGTGCAGACAAAAAATAAATAAAAAATCCTCCCAGTCTCAGCAGAGAAGCCATAGCAACGTATTATGTCATTCGTTTTTACCATGAAGAAGAAGCTGAGTGACACTTGAAAGATTTAACTTTTGACTAACATTGTTTCCAGTAGGGAGCACATAGGTGTGTTTGGTACCCACGATAGCTCTTGAGACAGAGCCGCTCGGTTCCTTTTTCAGTTTTCACTGCATTGTGAAGCCAACAGGGTGCAGCACTGGGACTAAATATGCCATGTGAATTTCGCATTGTTTGTTATCCCACCATTATCCCCACTTCATTGTGTGTTGTGGGAGTGTGTTGTAGCCTGTCATTACTAATCCCACGTAAGGATCATTATGTAAAAAAAAAAAGATTAAAAAGTATTTGCAAATAATGAAGGGCTTCGTAACTGCATGATGAGTTGAATTCATTGAGTTAAACCCTGAGTAAATCTCAAGTAACCTTTAAAGAAGCTAAAAGCAGGGATAAATGATTACATTTACAAACCCACAACCTCATTACATGCATTTAAAATGCCTCTTATAGAGTATGGTAGGTATCCTGTGCTCATGACAATTCTTTATAAGTCAACAGTGCCTTCTAAAAAGTCTTCCTGGACTTTTCTGGAAAAATAATTAATGCAAATTTATATGAACTATGGAAAATTTCAGAAGATTTACCCTTAAAGGTAATTTTAAAAACCTATAACGAAAGTCATTGAACTTTAGGTCTCAGGACCTATCAACAGATCTATACTTTTTTTTTCATATACAGTTGGGTCCAAAAGTTGAGGCCACATTAAAAATAAAATTTTCTTTAATTTTAAATGTAAACATGTTTAAGGTTTTTTTTACAAAAAAGTAAATGTGTAATACCTGGAAAATGTAATGTTCAAAGTGGCCCTATGGAGATGTAAGCAAATTTATGAGACTGATCTCACAATCTTAACTAATCTTAACTGCTTTGTATGCTTCCTCATACATCATCTCTTTTATTACATATCACATTTGTACAGATGACACTTCAATGGATTAGATCTAAAATTGAACATCAGATTTTGCAGAAATTCATGGAGTTTATGTCAGCTCCAGTGTACCCTGTCATGAAAGTAACAACGGCGTACCAAATGCTAAGAAATTCTCATGTGAATGTTTCACTTCAGTTTCTGATAATAATAAAAGTTGTAATTAAATTTGTTGTAATAAATTAAAAAAGAATGGAGCATAGAAGCATTTTCATATTCAGACTATTGGACACCGCTGTATTGGCATGCATTTTTCTACTAGTGTCACTGAAACTTTTAACAATAAAATATTACTGAAAGGGTAAAATATGTTTCCTAGCTACAGAAATTGGTATATCAGGCCGCTATTTTCAATGACTCAAAGCTAAATGTCAGCAAAAGTAGCATGGGAAGAGCAATACAGTAATATCCGCTTAGTCCTCAGGGACAGGCAGGTTAACATACTGAGTGAGGGGATTATAGGTTAATTCAGTGGACAGTAGTAAACTGGTAACCCAAATCCTTGAGTGTCTGTTAGAGGTGCTGACTCTGAGGTGGGTTTTGTTTGTTTAGAGGCAAGCGTTTTTAGCCTGTGGCAGAAACCCTGGATGTTTTTAGACCTGCTGTTTCCAAACACCTCACTGAGAAAGGGAATCACACAATGCCATTCTCTCATCAGCAGGATCTCTAATGACACCTCCAAAGACCCACACAACAGTCCCATGGGGCTATCAATAGATCAGTAGAGCACCACCTCCACCCCTTCACCTCTCCAAGGATTCACATATCAGAAGTCCAGATCCACAAGTAAAAGAGTAAGACACTAGTACTTTTTCCTCTAATCTGTTGGATTAAACAACTGTATAGTGGCAGATTAGCTAAAATGTCAGGCAGAGTTTTGGTCATGACCTTCCAGTGTGACCCCGAGATGACCCTCAGCTGTTGGGGGTGGGGAATGTTTTAACAAGGAGTGCACTAGTAAAAATTTATATTTATACAACAATTTAATAACAAATTATATTTTGGACCACAAATTGAGTTTTGGTATTTTTGGACATTTTTATGTTTAAATAAATGTGCCTTTAAAATAAATTTTTTGGAAACATGTTTTAAAGATGTGTAATCACATATGGTATCTTTACTGAACATGATTTGCAACATAAAAACAACAACGAAAAAGTTTAAAATAATCCCCCCAAAAAAGTCTTGAAAATATATATATTTTATTATTTTTATTTTCCAAGTGTTTATAATTTTTAATTATTAAAGATTTTATGTGATCCATTTAAATTTCAACTTAATTTGATTTATTTGTATAGTGCTTTTGATAGCAGACATTGTAAGAAATATATGAATTCTTGGTATAAAATGTTTATTTATGAGCATTTCCTTACTCATCTATATTCCAGGTTTCTAGATTTTAGAGTATGTGAAAATCTGACCTTGCACAAAGCAGTTAATATGGTCAATATCTCGATATTGCTTACATTTAAATAGTGACATAGAAACAGAAATGTTTTCAATATTTTAAAATTATAAAACCATCTTTTTCATTCCAATCTTAGATTTTAATGTGGTCTCAGACGTTTGGACCTCACTATATATTCTATATACATTTCTATGTTGCAAGTGTGTTAAGCGGTAGAATTAGCAACAGCCACGCATATCTCAGTGTTGAATATGCAGAAGACCAGCGGTGCCATTCTAATGAATGACATTCACAAAGCCCTTTACCTATTTCCTTAAACACATCATCACCTGAAATGTGGAGTCAGAAGTGCAGGGTGTGGGAGTGGGGCTGTTGAGTGACAGCAACCCTTAATCACCAGAAAATGGAAATGAATAATACTAAACTATACTATGACTTAACACATAAATAAATAAAAGGAAATAGTGTATATAGGATTAAATGTTAATTGCTTCAGCATGTGAAATATATGACATGAAAAATCAAATTTATTTTTAAATAATCATGCTTAAACATTTGAGGTTTCCTTTTAAAAATTCCAAAGGCAAAAATATTTAAGCATGATTCTTTACCATTTTTTTAAATCTCTTAAATGTCTTTCTGTTATAATTTACAGGAGTTATAGTATTTTAGTTAAAGTTCATAGCATGTGAACGTAATGATGACAAAAGAATCCTGAGAGGCAGGAATGAAAGTCCATCTTTAGTGTGTTGACTGAGTGAATGCTTCCTCTTCCTCTTGGTTAGGAGATACTTCCTTCTGCCAGTCATTCTCAAACAACCCCAAGGGGGGGCACACTGACCTCTGACCCCAGCCAAAGACATCAATTCATTTTAAGTTGCCCATAAAAGGACAAATACTTACCAAATTTTTTCCATTAGGTTCCTGACCTGAAGTAGCACACCTTGTTTCTGATAGTTCAGACCATCTCTAGGTTTTTTTTTTTTATTATGTTAATGATCATTTAAGGTGCTACACATGTGACAGGATTTTTCATGTAGCTAATTAATGCTATGCTACTTCTAAACACAACCATAACGTTAACCTAAGCAATTGTAGTAGTAGTAGTAGTATTTATTATTAGTAGTAGTAGTGTTTATTAGTAGTAATAGTAGTAGTAGTAGTAGTGGTAGTAGTAAACAAACAAAATAAGTTTTCCCCTGAAGACCAGTTCATCGGTCCTCAGGTATGTCTGATATTCCTATTTTTCATTCGCACATGCGCGCGCGCTCTCTCTCTCTCTCTCTCTCTGTCTTTCTGTCTGACTCTCTCTATCGCTCTCTCTCTCTCTCTCTCGCTCACACACACCTTATTTTACTAAGAATAAAGTAAGATAAGGTACTCTCCTGCCTCCTTGTGGTCATACTGTTAAAGCCAATGACAGGAAAGAACACAAAACACTGTGACTTGGGTAAACGTAGTACTCCTGTATTAATGATTAACTTGGGGAAGTCGAATACTGTTAAAAACAAAGCACTTAGCTAAAAGTAAAAAAGTAAACATCATCTGGTGAAGAACTACTTAACAAATTCCATTTTTATACAGTCATGGAGATATTTGTTGGGCGGTTGGCAAACTAATCTGTGTGAATTAGATGGGTCATACATACACTCTGTTGATTGACCCAATCCAGATAATCATTCAGGCAGTACCTGTAAGATTGCGAAATAAGCAATAAATGGTTGCCATTTGTAAAAAAAAAAAAAAAAAAAAAACATATTATTAGACCCTCTCAGTGTATATTTTATCTTTTCTAGCTTAAGAAAAAATAATAAATCTTTAATC
>JAQQZT010000039.1:20975198-20985355 GCA_030068275.1 Clarias platycephalus | reverse complement strand
AGCCAGCCTTGATTTGGAATAATGGACTCTATGCAAAACCTTAAACTGAATAAGACTGAGACGGGCGCAGGAAGAGCCGGAGCGTATCCTGTCTATTACGAAGGATATTCTAAAATGATTTAGACAGATTTGTTCATTCCTGTAGAAAAAAAAAATACAGTTAATAATTGGATTACAGTTTAAATGGAGAAAATTAGTTACTATCCTGTTGGTAAAAGACCATCTCCACGCAGCTTGATGTTATTGTGACTGCATTCACCAATATTATTGAGAACCTTACGCCGAGTGCCAAGGAAAACTTTCAAAGCCATACAAACTGTTTTCCAAGATCAAGGTACATCAGCATCTGATTGCATAAAAAGCATAGAACATAATGACCCGAAACACACAACTACAAGTACACAAGCACAGTTAAGAACTAACCATGTTAAGACTACTCTGAAGTGGCCTTCTAGGAGGCAAGGTCAGAATACACATGAACATCTTCAATATGGGAAGAGCTGAAACGTCCAGCCTGAAGAAAGCACCGTTCAAGCCACCAGAGACAGCTAAAGCAGCTTGTAGAAGAAGTGTGAGCAAAACTGTCTGCTGATGGGTGCAGAAATCTCCTTGAGAGCTATAGAAATGGTTTGTTCAGAGTGATTGCCTCTGAAAGTCATGCTGCAAAATATTAGGATAAGTGTTAGGATTAGGATAAAAATTACCATAATTTTTGTTGTCCATGTTATGTTCAGTTGCTTTGTTATTAAAACATTTGATGAATAGCAAATAAAAAGCAATGCTTAAATTTTAGAAAAATATATTTAAAATAAATTATTATTATTGGTACTCGTTTTCGCATTGAATTGTACCAAAATATCCACTCACGTCTGTATCCAAAATGTTCTTGAACTGGAGAATAATTTTTTTAACAATAGTGTTGTCTATCCAAGTTGACCAAAGGGTGAGCTCCACCTTGATTATCAGCACTATATGAAAGGTAAACTTAGCTGGTACAAGTGGACAAAGCATTGCAAGCAAATGCATGCTGCACACAACCTAAATATAAAAAAATGTCAAAGTTTAAAGCACACTTGCATGATATACTGTATCACTAACACCATGGACAATTTGCTTTTGGCATCTTAATGAGATAATGGTGACAATGGCCAGGGATCTTTAAAAAAAGTCATCAATCTATGGGAGCCTGTTGGGCATGGGCAATAACTGGGTTTTGACACAAATGAGAAGGCAAGTTTGGTTTCCTCAACCACCACTTGCAAGTGCTGGTAAAAGAAAAAGAAAAAAAAAACACAACCTGCTGATGTCTGGTCATTGGCACACATGATTAGGTGGGTGATGAAACACAAACTAAGCATGAGGGACAGGGGTCTATCAGTGGCATTGCTTTAACATGGTCATATTTTTTTTGCAGAGCTAAGTTTAAAAGACTAAAAGACCGCAACAGTGAATATACAGTGTTATGCAAGTAACAGCTTGCAACACATTTGTACCATGGCAACAAACATAAACAAGTCAGGGCAAAATTGCATGATGAATTCACCTGAAGCACATGAGAAATACAGCAATGGATAATATCCTCAGATCAGTGGCTTCTGAGCACACTGTGCATAGGCAGAGAAAACAGGCAGTAGAGACTATAAATAAATATCTTATCAGATTTTTTTCCAAAGAACAGAGAGAAAGAGAATCTGCCCCATTGTAGATCTGACATACCCAAATGTGTTTGTTCCATACGCTGTGTATGCCAGATGTAATATGAGCAATGAAGATAACATATGGGTCAAAAGCTAAAGTTCCAATTGATGGCACAGACAATTTCACCACTTCCATATAAGCAGTGTCCTTACCTTTGCATTAGTGCTGAAGATGTGTGCATGCCGTCAAAAAGCTGTGTTTACTTTGATATCTAGACAACTGGCTACTAGACAAGTAGCAGACAAGTGCAAAATAATTCATAATAAATACTGTAGAGAGGAGAATTCACATTAACAACTCATGACAATAGAAGCGTGTTACAGTATGTGTGGGGGAAAAAATCATCAATTAGTTTAAATCTTTAAACCAATGACTATGAGGAGATATGTAGCAGCAGAAAACTATACTATATCTACAGTACACTACAGTATCAGAGCTCTAAACAGGAGACCTTCCCAGGCCTGTCATGTTGCCCATAACCAAATCCACATCTGCTTACAACAGTGTAATATCTCCAATTCTTACACACTGCACTGTTTCAGAATTTAAAACAAATTGCTGCACCAGCATATCAACCTATCTTTCTGTTTGTGCTTGCATGTCCAAGCCAGCCTTTCAAATACTTTGTGGAAATGTACCCAGGTGGCAAATCACCAAACAGCCATTTATGTGCTCATGGACGGTCAATAAAAGGGCTTTGCAATCTAGACATAAGTTATTACAAGTTGCATGCATAAGTGAAGGGAGGCTGAAATTCTATTCATGTACGCTTCCACGGATAGTACTTTACTTGGAAGATCTTTCTGAACTGATTTCTAAAAATGCTGTCGTGTCCTTACACCCCATGTGCTCTGTGGAGAGTTCGCATGACCAGTAATTGTATGTAACCCTGAATCAGAGCATGCATTTTAGAGAAACCTGCATTTGCACTTGAGTGATTTTATCCATAGATTACAGTATTAAACGATTTATCAATAGCACACAATACTAATAGACTTATGGTTAATATTGTTTTGCAACTTTGGTTGATTGAATCTTAATTTGTCAAAATATTTTAATTTCTGGTCTTGGCTAGCTATAAATGAATTATGTGGATGCCATTAAAATATATTTATAGAATATTGCTGTATTGAATGCTATGCACCATCCCAACTAAGCCCAGCTGTGCCCTGTGCCCTGTTCTGCCAAGCATGCTCTGCTGATGCCATCGGCTGGCTTTGAAAACACTGTGCTTCTTCCACCATTTGGCTTTGAGAACCTGGTGTTCACTCCAGCATCTACTGTAGATTTTAAGGTGTTCTGCTGCCACCACTGTCTGGTTTTAGAGACACTATGATGGCACTGCCATCTGGCTTTGTGGAGGCCATGGTAGCACCTCCTCCTGGTTTTGAAAATATCATCCTTGCTCCACATCCTAGCTGCAAGGTCACAGTTGTGCCATCAACTGACTTCGGGGATGCTATCTGGCACCTGACGTTGAGGATATTGTGTTGAAACTAAGAAAAGTGAGATTTAATTTAAAGAGGGAAACTGGTATATTCTAGATGCATTACATGTAAAGTGAAATATTTCAAGCCTTTTCTGTTTTACATTTTCATGATTACGGCTTACAGCACATGGAAATCCAAAATCCTGTATCTCACAAGTACAGTATTTTGCCTTGAGTTTGATTAAATCACTCTATAAATAATATCATGCAGTATAAATAATATGTAACTCTCAGTCTAGTTCAGTGTATGCAACAATAATCATAGGCCAGACTGCTGATTTGACAGATCATCCAGAAGATGATCATCAAAACCCTCTACAAGAGGATAAGCTATAGAGGGTCATCGCTGAAAGGGCTGGGCAGAGTGGTGTATTGATGTATTGGAGCATATTCGTGGATATCTGAGTGGAAGGGAAAAATGTGGTAGGAAAATGTGCACAAGCAATAAGGGGGACAGCAGCCTTGAAAAGATTATGAAGCAAAACCGATTTAAGAACTTGGTAAAGTTCTTAAATCGGTTCTACAAAGTTCTACAAAGATGGAGTGATGGAGTGAGTGCATCAAGAGCCACCACTCACATGTCTTTATGAAATGGGCTAAAACTGGTTAATTTCTACTCCTGATCCAGAGACAACATCAGAAGGATCTTACTTCAGCCAAGGAGAAAAAGAACTGGAGCATTGCTCAATGGTCCAAAGTCTTCTTTTCAGATGCAAATACATTTTGCATATCATTTGGAAATCAAGATCCAGGAGTCTTGGGATTAGTGATGAAGGGAGCAGAATCCAAGATGCTTGAAGTCCAGTGTGAAGTTTGCTGACCATGATATTAAACCTACATGATCAAAGAGAAGCTATGGAGCATGGTCAAGAGGAAGATGAAAAACACGCAATCCAAAAATACAGATGAGCTGAAGGCTGCAATAAAAAAAAACTGGTCTTCAGTAACACTTCAGCAGTGCTACAGGATGATCACCTCTATGCCATACCAATTGATGCAATAAGCTAAGCTAAAGAAGACCCAAACAAGGGTCTCCTTTAAATAAACATACTGTACATACATAAATAAACATACTTCAGAATTCGAACTTTTATGTATTGTAAAACTTTGCATTATTATTATTTTTTAAGATATTGCATTTTGGATTTTCATGAGCTTTAAGCCATAATCATCAAAAGTAAAACAAAAAAGCTTGCAATATTTTATTTTACATGTAATGAATCAGTTTCACTTTTTAAATTAAATTGAGGAGAAAAAAGTTTCAATGATATTACATTTTTAGATGCACTTTCTACAGCCTTATTTGCACAGATTTGTATTGCCTGGGGACCTTGTGTGATTTAGAAATTACCCCCCACATCAGAATTTCGTATTTACTGATTTATGTTCCTTACCGCAAGCATTTGCTCATCTGATGGTTTTCAGCTTTCTCTTTCTGTACATTGTATTTAAATGCAGCCTCCATTCTTCGTGGAAGATTGATAAAAAGGCATACAGGAAACAAAAACCTTAAACAAATTATATACAACCCAACAAATCCTGGCCAAATCACATGCTGATTCGGACTGGACTAATATTATCACAGGACCTCTGTGTTCAGGGAAATATGGTAGGTCATTTGCGGGGAAATTTTTATTTTACAAATTATAGACATGGACAATTTGCATGGGATTAAGATCACAGACAACCTCCGCAATTATTACAAATGACTAGAGGTCCATAGGTAAGACTAATCCTGTGCAAATAGGCCTTATCTGTTGCAAGTCAGGTTGTAGAAATTTAGATTTATTTGTTTTTTCATAGAGTAGTGTTAAGTTATAAACTCTGGAAGCAATGTTTTATGTTGTTATTATTATTATTAGGACAGACTATTGCTTAAAAAGATCTGATTTAGCAAACACTGTATTCCCTGCCAATTCCCAGAATGTTGGCAAGTATCTGACAGGGCTTAACGCCATGGGAATTCCAAAAAAAATCAACATAACTAAAGTTATGTATTTCTGTTAATTTATTAAATATAGTTCATATATTAAAAAAGAAAAAAATATATTAAGAGTTTTCAATAGAGGTTCAAATGTTTTGTCCAACAACTGGTGCAGGTTTTGTGGATTTGAACATTCCTTTATTTGTGTATGACATAGGACTGTATATTATTTGTTTAAGCAAGCTAAAAATTCTAGCCAGAACAAAGGCGCAACAAAGATCCATGCATAGCATTTTTATCGGTTTTCTGGTAAGGATAGAAAAAGGAAGTGGATTTACAGCAATAAAATGCAAAGGCTAGACACTAGTCGTAAACAGACGGTTTTGAATTTTACATTTTATATTAGGGGATTACCCAAAACCTGATCTTGGGGAAGTATTATAAAATAATAAGATCATGTTTTGTTGACTCATGTTTAGTAATAAAATGGAGAAGCAAATGACTAAAATTTGCAAGTATTAGTAACATACACTGCATGATATTTCTAACATTGATTAAATTATTTTCTAAAATATTTTTACATTGTAAATACATACATTTTACAGTGAAGAAAGGGAATTTGTAGAATCACTTTTTGTAAATTTGTCATAAATATCCTGTTGCATATTATTGGCAGCAATTGCTATAATACGGTATGTATTATATATAAAGTTCCAGAAATCTGGATGATTTGTCTGTCTAGATTATTGTCATATAATTGCAAGCTGCATACATGTGTGTATACATATATACTTATATATGGGAATATTACAGATTCTGAATCTGATGTTTTACTGTGTTTGATGTTTTACTGTAAGTTTCTGTGTCTTCATATAAATGTGAAACTGTGTCCACATAATAATAATATAATTTCCATTTATCTTAACATAGTTTAAACAAGAACATGTTGTCACTGGCCTAAAGTATTTCATCTGTGTGTGTGCATGTGTGCGCGTGTGTGTGCGTGTGTGTGTATTGGAAGGTTGGGTGGGTGTGTGTGTGCAAGTTGTAGGTTAAGGGATCAGGTTGTGCATGTTTCATGGACTGTAAGTCACTATAGGAATTATTTGAGAAATCACATGTTTTACACTGTTACCGGCTGTCTGTTGGATTTTGCTAATGAATATTAGAAACATCTGGAGATGAAAACTGGAAATTACAAAGATGAAGCAATAAAGTTGAGGCAGAGCCAAGGTAGAGATAAGAGACAAGTCTCAGCATCACTTAAATGTTGGGGGAGAAAGGAATGATTTCCAAGAAGTCAGCATTTTTCTTGCAAAGGCACGCCCACTTGCTCAATCCCAGTTTATATAAAGCCAACAAGCTAGACTATAAACATATTCCATCTCAGGAAGGCGGAAAGGCAAAAAGGAGCTGTTCAGAATGGGTTCTCTTCAAGTGATCTTTGCTGCAGCTCTCCTTTATGCATTTCTACTACCTGGTGAGTAGAATATATTAACATGAGGACATAAGAGAAAGGGATGTATTAATTGTGCACTGTGTATAAAACCTGTCTTCTTCAGGCTCATGCGGAACCAAAGCAATTGTGTTAACTGTATTATCTATTCAGCATTGTTTAATTCCTCAGCCCACACTAGTAACCACAATGCAACAATGGGTTAAGACCTAAAGTCATCATGCAGATTTACAGTCATTCAATATTTTCTCCATGCAGCCACAAGCTAGACGAAAGCAAGAAAGGGAAAGGTTTAAAATAAATGAATGAATGAATGAATTAATTAATTAATTAAACTCCAATTGGTTTTTATTACATGTTAAATCCAAATTAATATTTGTTTTAGCTCTTGGTTTTGACATTAATATTTATTAATCTCACTTGTATCTGTGAGAAGGTGAATGCATCACAGGAGGTCAGGAAGCTGCAGCACACTCCCGTCCCTACATGGTCTCACTGCAGGAGGAAGGTAAACACAATTGTGGTGGATTTCTGATCTCCAGTCAGTGGGTTATGAGTGCTGCACACTGCTTCCAGGAGAGGTAAGCACCATGATCAAACTTGAAGCATGTTTAATTTTGAGCTACATATGTTTCACAGTCAAATTTTAGATGTTCAAATACTTCTCTCAGAAAAGGATCATAAAATGATACAATTCTGATAGACTTTTAAATAGCATCATTTTAAAGCAATAAATTACTCTACTGTAACAATGTGTATTAACAGAAAATATTACATGTGTGCACACTCTCTACTGCAGCAATACTTTTAAGGTGGTGTTGGGTGCTCATTCCCTATCCCAGGCAGAGGACACAAAACAAACTTTTGATATGGCTGGTGTCTATAAGCATCCTGATTTCAAGTCTGAGAACTACGATAATGATATTGCGTTGATTAAGGTAAAGTATATAAAGTCTGGGAATAAATTAGGAAATAAGAAATAGAGGGTCATGAGGATGGGGTCTTCATACACCATATGATTATAGTGTTCTCTATAATTGGCAGCTAAGTCAGCCAGTCAAGGAGACCAGTGCAGTGAAGCCTGTGAAGTTCCAGAGAGCAGGAGGAAATGATCCTGGAACAGATGCTGAAGTGGAAACTGCTGGGTGGGGTGCACTAGACAACCTGGGCGACCGGCCAGACAAACTGCAGGAGGTTACTGTTGCTGTTATAAAAAGACCCACCTGTAGTCGCAGCAACTCCTATGGGGAATCTTTTACAGCAAATATGCTATGTGCTGGCAGCAAACGCAAAGACACATGCAATGTAAGTTTTCATCTCAAATTATACTCTCCGCCCCTTTTCCCCAATTTATCCTTCCTGTTGAGTCCTCCACTATTGCATAAAAGACTAACACATGCTTCCTTCAAGATGTGTGACAATTATAATAAAGTGCAGCTGAACACTTGAAGGAAAACACAACTGCTTATTTCTAGAGCTCATACTGTATGGTTAATGGTATCTTTTTTTACTAGTAATACCATGCCATCCTCCAGAAAGCAGAGCCAATTATGCTCTCGTGTGTTCCCAGCCACAGATCGGAATCTCACAAATGTCATTTATAGTATTCTGATGTGAGTTTAATTGCAATAACACATAGTCTTAGACTTTGTCATTCATAATTTCTTTTTAATATCCATCATACTCAAAATATCAGTAGAATATTTAAACATGAAGCTGTTTTCTTCTTCTCCTCTCAGTCCTCCACCCATGAATTGCCCTTCCGCTTTTTACCCCTTTGTTTCTCTTCTGATCTAGCATGGTCGCTTATTCATTAACATCCATGGAAAAGTTCACAAGTTCAAAATTCTGGTTTGATAAGACACTCAGGATATATATATATTCATAATGCATACATTTTACCCTTGATAAAATGTTTACAGGATTAAAGCCAGTGATATCCAATAACCCCAAACCCCAACCTTAACAACACCCCTGCCTGTACTGTACATAGCCAAGTTATTCCAAACTACCTAGTTTGCAACTCCTTTAAAAAAAATTCTCTTACTTATCTACTCCTTTTACAGGGTGATTCTGGTGGTCCCCTGCTCTATAAGGGCATTGTTGTGGGAATAACCTCAAATGGAGGGAGAAGCTGTGGTTCCACCAGAAAGCCTGGACTCTACACCATCATATCACGTTATGATGATTGGATCACCCGCACTATGACCCAGTAACATGTCAGTAGTTTGAAAAAAGAATGAGCAAGGTTTAAAATTTATACTATCATCTTGTTTTAACTTCAGCTTTAATCTCATTTACACAGACTATAGCCATACTTTTTATATAGTTTGTGGTCTTTGGCTTGCTGTGATCAACCCTGTGATGTCACAGTGGTCACAGACTACAGCTCAACACAGTATACAGTGTTCACATTGCTCTTTTTGAAAGTTAAACTGTTTATCTTGACATGACAAATATTATGTATATGTAAAATGTGTTTGTTCAGATTTTATACCAGAATTGAAAGTTTATAGGTTATTATGCTGTAAGGCAATACGATATTCAAGATGTATTATCAACTAAATATTTTGTTGGCTCCCTTTTGGCAAAAACCTAATGTGAAATGACTCCTTTATGAACATGTACTCCATATGCCAACATACATATATGTTTTCTTCATCTTTGTAGACCTACTTTTTCTAAAGTGGTTATTACGCTGTACTCATGACTGTTGTCTATTATTCTCTTTAAAAATAGCTGCACTTATGCTTGGATATATATTTTTTTAATCCTGGCCATACTGCCTCTATGAAAATAAATGTTTGCTATAAATGACTTTAAGTTAGAAAATGGTTGTTTATGTTGCAAAAAGCTGTTTTTGTAAATGGTCAAGTAGTCTGCCAATTAAATAAAGAAATAGGCAAATATGAAAGGCAATGGAGTGCTTAGTACTGTGGCCTCACACCTCCAGGTTTGAGCGTAGAGTTTGTATGTTCTCTCCGTGCTTTGTAGGTTTTCTCTAGGTACTCCAATTTCCTCCCACAGTCCTTAGACATTCAGAATTAGCATCTCCAAATTGCCCATAGTGTGTGACCTTGTTTGTGCGCAGCAATGAACTGGCACCCCATTGAGGTGCTCTCTGTGCTCCATGTCCCCTGGCATAGACTCCAGGCCTCCCATCACCCTGCACAGGAAAAGTTTTGTAGAGAGTGGTTGATTGAATGAGAACTACTTAAGAATTTTTGTTCAAAATATCCATTAAATGGATTTTAGCAAAGTAGCTTAATGTTTTGAATGTAGCCCAAAATCGTATCTGTCATCTATCTAGTCTGTCAAATTAACTATTACATTACATACATAATTCACATAATTAAAGTTCTCACTGAGTCAGGTACTTTGTGTTCTCATGAGAAGAGGAAAAAGGCAAAAGTAACTAACATATTCTAAATGAGTTGGTCTATACTGTAAATTCAGTCCGTTAGTTCAAGTTCAAGTTCAAGTTCAAAGGCTTTATTGTCATTTCAACCATAAACAGTTAGTACACAGTGAAACGAAACAACGTTCCTCCAGGACCAAGGTGCTACATGCAACATAAATTTACAACATAA
>JAQQZT010000039.1:20924684-20943417 GCA_030068275.1 Clarias platycephalus | reverse complement strand
GTGATTGGTTGATTAGATAATTGCATTAATGAGAAATTGAACAGGTGTTCCTAATAATCCTTTAGGTGAGTGTATAACAAACGGCATATACTGTCTTAATACTTTTGGCCATCGCCGCACATGTGTTTGCTTGTGCCTACTGTATACAAATGTAACTGATAGCAAACAGTGACAGACTTCTAACCTCTTAACAAAGATTTTGGTGTCCATGTTGACAGTGCCAGCCCCCCAACAGGCGTCCAGAAGCCCCCACTGCCCCTTCACCCACACAGCATTCCACACGTGATCAGATGGCTTATCTGCCAGCCTGTGCCCAGGCCAGTGCCCAATGCCTTTACTGTACCCGCTCACCTCCTCACACTGAATACCAACTTCCCTACAGAGCACAGGAGAGAAAGCAATTCTGCTCAGACTCTTCAGGTAAACTCTAAATATTTATGGTTTAACAGCACTCCAATGCTTATGGAAATAAGAGTGCAACAATGCCACCTATGAATGAGTGTTCTTTGAATGATTTCATTAGCATTAATACAATATTCTATGTTAATACTTCATGCATGGCATGAAAATGTATAAAATATTTATGAGAGAAGAGGCCACTGAGATGGCTTGTCCACCGCTATAACAATCCCAACATTGGCAGTTCTGTACTGTTGAGTTTTGTCACCTGCACATCGCCAAGCAGATGCTGGAAAATCCACTGCATACTCCTCGACCCTCCTTAATGACTTCCTCTGGGGTGCAGAGCTTTGGGGAAAGACCTAGGTACCCATCCAAATCATATTCTGCACACACACACATCAATATATTCTCCATGAACAATACACAGTCCTATATATTATAGTATTTGTGCTTACTACACTACATGCAGCCTTTGTACCATTCAATAAAAAATGCAACCCTGTCTCGCCCAATTATTTAGTGGTGTTTCAGTGAAAGTGTGTTTATGCACTTACCTATATTATGGCAGAGCCAGACCCATATGGCTCGGATTTTTTCTAACTCATTTCTGGCCCCCTGCGTTATTTCCCGAGCAATTCTCTGAGGTGAGAACACTCCCTGGTCTTTCAGCTGAAATACACAGAAGAACTAAGGCCATGTATATTGATTATTTAGACAGCAACATTAATCCATATTTCATCAGACTGTTAAGGAGTTCTACCTAGAAATTAAAGCAAATCTAGACACAGCTCTGTTTTTCTGTCTTATCTCGGCGAAACTTATGTGGCAAAAGAAAATAGTCAAGTTTTGCTAAGGCATTGTAGTAATAAAGCCTTTGAACTTGAACTTGAATCACTTGATATTTTGATATCCAATGAATTATTAATCCTTTCCTAATACATTTTTTGTGTAGCTACACACAGTGCCAAACTGGGGTGAAATATGCACTCAGTATATACCGATCAGCCTTAACATTACAACATAAAACATTATGCTTAATATTGTTTAAGTTACACATGTGTGGTGTGAGCGCTACAAGACCTCTGTGCGTCTGCTGTGATGTCTGGCACCAAGATTCTATCAGCGAATCCTTTGGGTGCTGGGGTTTATGGGGTGGATCCGACTAGTTTGTTTGGCCCATCCCATTGACCGGAATTGGATCTGGAGAATTTGGAGGCCAAGTCAACGGCCCTGGACACTTTGCCTAGTGGGCATGTACACAGGCTGTAGTGCACTCCGTGTTCTGGTGTTTTTTTATCATTGACTTTTTCAGCGATTTGTGCTGCATTGGCTTTTCTGTGAGATCGGACCAGATGTGCTGGCCTTTGTTCACCGCAGTCATCAATGAGCGCTGGTTCATTCACACATGTTAATGTTATGGCTGATCAGTGTACGTACAAAATGCATCTTCCTCAGGAAAATTGAAGTAACCAGCAAAAAATGTACTCAAGACCAAGAAAAATTTAAAAATGTTCAAGTTTTGATTAATGTGTAACGTTACCTTTATGACTTCTCTAAAACTGTCAGAAATAAATATAACCTATATTATATCTGAGTTCAAGCTTATTTTATAGAAGTCTTTGCTTAGTCCAGCATGTTGAAACACATAACACAACACTAAGAAGCGCTTATTCTCTGCATTCCATTTACAGTATATCTGTCTTTTAAAATACATATGGATCATTATATTATTATATTATCCTATAAAATATTATTGTGTCACTGCAGATTATGATTAATTGCAGTTAATAATTAATTTTACTCTGGATAATTAAAAGTAAAATGATTGGATGCTAAACCAGATCTACTCACTTGATATAAAATGACTGCTCTGTGATTGTACTGGAAACATTGACCGTATATATAAAATGTAACAAGTAAGGCACAGACACAGCATTACTGGGTTGAGAAAACTGAACACAAAACTAAACACAGTTTATTTACATGGATACACTGTCGCAGAAATCTGAATGTTCTTTTAGAACTGAAGGCAAAACCAAGAGAGACAGTGGTAAGGAATGACAGGAGAAGTTATCTGGAGATTTAATGAAAGCGGAAATTTGATCATTGCTACATCTCATTGAAGAAATGCTTCCCAGAGTCCTGGTATGTTCGGTATTTATTATAACATCAGGCAATTTTAAGAATAAGACTATAAGTCTATTGTAGCCAAGTCTGATTATTCACTGCAGCAAGTCTAAGGCATAAGCTTTTATGGTAAGTGTAAATCTAACTAGGAACTCTGTAAGATCTTGTTATGGCAGTACAACAAAAAAGAGAGGGCCAGGAGACATCCCTTACACATGAACACTCTGGAACTTTTTTTTTTTTTTATCTGTTAGTGTCTTGCCACACCACTATCCAGAAACCTTGAGGAAAAGAAACAGCATTAAAATAGCCAAGTTTACCAAACTGTAAATCAAACAATTCTAATATCACACACTCTAATATTTTGTTGGACTGCCTTTTGGTTTGATTACCGCATGCATTTGCTATGCCATAATTTTGATAAGCTTATGCAATGTTACAATGTTTATTTCCATCCAGACTCGCATTAATTTCTCTCCAAGATCTTGTACGGTTGACGATCTTATATTGGGAGAGTTGGTCCACTGTGTAGGCTTCCCCAGCACAGTCCAAAGATCGTCAATGGGGTTAAGGCTGGACTCTGTGGTGACCAATCTGTGTGTGAAAATGATGCTTCCTGAACTACGCTTATCTTGAAATACTGTATGCCTATGCCTTCAGGATAGAAGAAAATCAATGGATGAGAAAACCTGGTTATTTAGTATATTCAGGTAGACATCTGTCCTCATTTTTTGAGCACATAACGTTGCTAAACCTGGACCTGACCAACAGAACCAACATCAGATTATACCACTGATCCTACAGGCACTAGACATGATGGGTGCATCACTTCATCCACCTCTCCTCTTACCCTGATGCACTCACACTGGAATGAGGTAAAACTGAACTCATCAGACCACATAACTTTTTTTTCCCTAACATTCCATTATTTATGTTCCCTATCAAACTGAAATCTTTTTTCCTGTTTTTCTTATCACAGCTGTTTAGTCCCATTGCCATGAGTTCACTTCACATGAGTTACTGTATGTGTGGAAATGCTTTTATTTTCACTGTAAAATTTTCTTCGTTAACCAACTGTTGTAGTTTTTTTTACGATTTGATTCCAAAGGGTGTAAGTGATCTTCGATCATGATCATTAAAAAAAAATATATCCGATTACATTTCTTCCTCAAATGTGATGGTTCATCATTTCGCTTACAAAATTTTATAATGTGTTTCTTAAACCAATCTGAGTAATTTCATCAATCTCCTTAGTTGTTTTCTTTGCTTAATGCAGACCAACAATCAGACCCTTATGAAATAGCAACATCTTTGCCACGACCACAGGATATGTCTTCTGACATGGGTGTTTAAAAAATGAGAAGCTACTCATTGCATCAATTAGGGTTAAATAACTTGTTGCCAGATGAAATATATTAATCACTGTAATAATTATCCAATGGAAGACTCTTAACTATTTGCCTAGTTAAATCCAGATTTTTTTTGTTTATGCAGTGTAATTGTACCCAGAGGTGTCATATAAGGAAAATAGCAATGGCTAGAATAGAGCTATTCGGAACATCAGCGATTTGTATGCAGACAGACATAACCACAGATGTTTACAAATTGATAGCGCTCATATTTGAGGTGGTCCCTAAGTCTCCAACAAAATGGATGATCTAGAGATAAAGATAAAACTGTGAACCAGACTACCGGACTACCCAGAGGAAACCCACCAAGCATGGGGAGAACATGCAAATTTCATGCACACATAATGGAACCTGTCCAGGAATCAAACCCGGACCCTGGTGTACAAGGCAACAGTGCTAACTACTAAGCTGCGGCCTGTGGGTTAATCACCTTTGCTAAATTGCTAAAGTGATACGCTATATAACAGTTTATTCTTTGTACAGTGAGACCTCGGATTACGAGTAACGTGGTTTACGAGTGTTCCGCAAGACGAGCAAAGATTTTTAGTAAATTTTGATTTGGAAAACGAGCATTGTCTTGGTTTATGAGCACCGAGTATGATGTATCACGCATGCGCTTCTTGTTTTGACGCCGAGCGTCACATGATCACAACTGAGCCAACATTTTTTCTCTCTCTTCTGCTGCGGAATTGTGGGTAATCGTCTCCCCTGCTAGGTCTTAGTGCACGTCTCTAACTGGTATAATCAACATCCGTGCATGAGTGTATTGGTTACTATAACACTGTGATAACGTGTGTGTGTGTAAAACATTTTATTTTGTGTTTGTAAGCGCGTGTGTACAGGTCGTGTGTAAAGCAAAAAAAAAAAGTCTCATTAAAAGTTAAAAATCCATTTTCTCTCTCCCTCTCTGTTCACGTTCTAACGTGCGGTTCATTTGTTTTACTTTACAGCAGTGATTCTGTTATTAAGCGCTCACACGAGTGTCATTAGCGATGTTCCTTGCTAGTTTTTCAGACAAAACAGTCTTTCCGTCAATGTGTGTTTATGTGAAATTCAAATAAGAAAGGTTTATTGTGTAATAAAGGTTTATTAGAAAGTTAAAAATCAATTTTCTCCCTCAGCCTCTCTTATGTGTGTGCGCGCATGTAATTTGACACCGTGCCGGTTCATACACTCTCTCTCTCAGGGCCGGGAGGGGCTTCACACACACACACACACACACACACACAGTGCCTGCGCACATAAACGGAAACACTTATCTGTCGGGATTTATTTTTAATAAAAAAAATTTTTTAATGTAAAGTGCAGGTTAATTTGTTTTATTTTTACTTTATAGTTATTTGTTTTTATGTATTTGCTTTTTTGGGCTGTGGAACGAATAATTTGAGTTTCCATTATTTCTTGTGGGAAAATTAAATTTGAAAAAAAGTTATTTTTCGTTTTTCGTATTCCAAAAAGTGTTTTGGAATACGAACCCGCTTCCGAATTATGCTCGTAATCCGAGGTTTCACTGTACAAATAAAATTGTCAGCTAGTGAACTTGATCGTCTGTCTTAACAACATTTAACCAATGTTTTTTATTTTTTTTTATTCATTATTGTACAGTAAATATCAATAGCTCTGGTTCAGATTTTTCACGTTTGTTGTATAAAGTACTCATGTGGAAATTACTATCATTATGGTATTTCTTCGATACAACATTTTTTCATGACATATATTTTAAAACTGCGAGTGGCGAGTGAAAATGTCACTTTGCGCCATCTGGCGGTAATAGCCTTTCCAATTGAGTACCTACTGTAGGTGTGAATAAGTGTTATTTGGTAAATTCTCCTGCATCCATTGTTCCTAAGACAGACTCTAGAACCCAAATTTTATCTAGCAATCTGAAATTAATTACTTTTTTACATACTGTAGGAATACGATACATAATTTTCCAACATAATCTCCTTGTTTTTCAATACACTTTGCCCATCTGTCAACAAGCTTTTGTATTACCTCATTAAAGTGTGTTTTAGGCTGAGCTGCGAGCAACCAATGCACCGCTGTCTTCAGTTCTTCATCAAAAGTGAATATTTGTCCTCGTATGACTACTTTCAGAAGACCACACAGGTGAAAGTCTGATGGGCCGAGAGCCGGACTATAGGAAGGATGTTTCAACACCTCAAAATGAAGAAACTTTTTGCAGTTTCGACAGCGTGGGCAGGGATGTGTGAATGTGGCTTGTCCTTCAAGATCACAATAATGTAATGTTCTGATGCTTGCGCTTGAGAATCCCAGACAACTGTAAGCATCAATTTTCCAGCTGTTGGTTAACTTGATCCATGTCTCGTCACCAGTAATGATTCTCTTTAAGAAACTTTCACCTTCCTTAGAGTATTGGTCCAAATTTTGTTTGCAGATATCCATAAATGCTCCATATATGCTCTTCTGTGAGTTGTTTCAGAACCAGGTACACCCTCAGACCACAAAAAAAAAATCACTGATCTTCTTTTGTGCAAATCACAAGCCAGGCATCTATTTTTGCTCGCACCACATTTACAAATGAAATGATGCAACACGTTCACACCTGCACAGCAGTGACTGTGGAGAGGAGACGGTAGCCTTGAATGGAAAACACTGATAAGACAGTGCAGCCAACAGAAGTTTTAATGTAACCAGAGTGCAGATAATTTGTGACTAGTTTTGTACATGGTGTTGTGTCTCTGATCTGGAAGATCTGTTAATATAAAATTCCAGTGGTGCACCTGCTTGCAACACCAAATAACATGCTACTACCCCATCAGTGGTCCACCATACAAGTAAACTCAAGTCAGTGATAATATTAAGGTGTATCTGCATGGGTATAGTATAGTACTGATATACATAGGTTAATCTAGAATTTGTGTTTCAGAAATTATTTAGAAATACCTTTCTTTGTGTGTGTACGTGACTGTGTATTACCTCCCTTCCTTTGCTAATTACTTGTGTGTCCAATTCGTGGAAGACCCCAGTGCTACCGAACAGCTGTCTTCTTGGCTGCCTCTGACAGGAGGAGCGTATGGTTAGACCAGCTTTCATGGGCTGTGAGCCAGGGTTGGTGTGTGAAAGCGGCTTTGCTGGCTCTACTTTATTGCTTGCCACTGTGCTCCTCTTCCTTACAGCCACACACTTTGCTGCGCTCTCTGCAGAGAGCTGGCGCTTCGTGCTGGGCCGCTGTTCTTCACATTGTAGGCTTGCCCATTTCTCAAACACAGACTTATAAGAAACTTTGCCTTTAGATTGGCCATTCTCGGCTGATGATGAATCCCTTTCCTGTTTATCAAAAGTCAGATAGGATTGTACGGTTCCATGTCTGCTTGCTGCAGCCTCTGAAAGAGGACTGCCATTGGCCACAGAGTAGACCATATCTTTGTCCTGAAGGTCAGGATCTGTGCTGGGAGTTTGCGCTTCTCTGACCTTGGATGCAGACACTGTGTCTTCATACTCTAGTTTTGAGTTGTTTTGATTTAGGTTATTGTTTGGATCCTTTGCTGTTCTTAGTGTTCCTTGCTCCAGTTGTTCGCTACCTTGGTGAGATCTCTGCTCTGTGACTGGCTGCTCATCAGCTTGGGTGTGGCACGATGAGCAAGATAAGAAAGGTAAGGAAAACTTCTGGACCATGACATCTGCCATCTTGCTGTCTAAATGCACATAAATGCACGGAAACATTTTAATATTCAAATATAAAAAATAATGCATTGCATTAAAAAAAAAAAAAAGAAAAAGAAAAAAGAACAGAAAAACACAAACACACATGATTTTCAGCTCTTACTTTGAATTAGCTCTTCTCTCCAAGATAGTCAGCAGGTATATTAATCCTAAATCGCCATAAACAACAGAGGAAATAAACAACAGAGAGATAAATAAAATTCACAACTTTTTGTACTCTGTTGTTGAGGGTTCTGTATATATCTATCCCCTCACTTGCCGTATCCACCCTGCAGAAAGAACAACAGCCTAAAAATATATTTGGGCTTAGCAGAAGAGCCAATGAGCTAAAAGGGAAGGTGGCAAAGGGAGGGGGTGTTAGTAGATGTTGGAAAGGTCGACAAGGGTGGCATGTTAAAGATAAGCAAGTACAGAAATGTAAACGCAAATATGATTATAGCAGGTATTTTCCTTTAATGCATTATAATATCTCATGTCACAAGTGTGCACAAAGCAAAATTGAAACACGTAAAAAACACTTAACACATGGATAATCAAGTTTCCACTGCTATACTTCAGGAGATATAATCACTAATAGACCGAGTAATCATGACCTCAATGGATACTGTATCTATTTGCATGAAAACATATCAGTTCTTATTTCTATAGATAGAGTCTACTCTTAAACACTGTTCTCAGTGACTCAGAGACTATGTTAGTCAGCCTGGTTGGGGTCCTCAAGGGTCTTCTCACATACAGCACTGTAGAAGGCCAAATTACCACTGAACAAATTACCCACCAACTGCTTGCCAATATAGCCTCAGTGAGTGGTTTATTTACTTTTCCCTTATACCCTGGGCAATGCATTTCCCAATCCCTGTTCTGTATCCTACACACAAACAAGGCTCTCCTGTCTGTTCATTTTATGCCATTGTAAGCTATTGCATGCTTTGTATGCCATACCATTTTATGCCATTGCATCTTTTGTTCACTGATTTTGGACTGCATTTTTATAAACCTGGATATGTGCACAAATGATAGGAAAATAATCAGTCATAAATAGATAACTAGATATCTTATAACATAGATAACTTATCCAGGACTCCATGAGAACCTAGGTATTAATGTGATTCATTTAGACTGTATATGTTGACAATGACCATTATTACAAATTAAAACCTATATTATTATTATTATTATTATTATTATTATTATTATTATTAAGCATTGACACTGTCTTCTTAAACCCGGTCTATTATTTTAGTCAACATGTCAGTACACGCATGGTCTCATACGGTACGGTAAGCTGAAAAGTGGCTTAAGAAACAGTAGGTCACTTTGGGACACTGCTGTTCATTTTCGAACATAACACACCTAGCAACCATAACATTACAACACAAAACATAATGCCCTATATTGTGTAAGTTCCTTTTGTTCCAGATGGGGAAGGACTCCACAATACCTCTGGGGGTGTGCTGTGGTGCCTGGCAACAGGACGTTGGCAGTGGATGCTTTGGGTTTTGAGGGTGGAAAACAGTCCCCGCGACCCTGAATACAGGATAAAGCGGGATAGACAGTGAGTGAGTGAGTGAAATCAGTCCTGAAAATATGTTTATGATGAACATGCAGTCTCCTTCAATGACCATGTGGCAAGAAACGTTGCACTGGCTTTAAACAGATGATGCTATTAATTATTTAAGAGTGTTATTGTTATATATTTAACATTGGTCTCAGAAGGCATTTCAGTCTTTTTGAATATATTTACAACCTAAAACCAAAATTCACTTTATAAAATGCCTCTTTTACTAATTCCATCCCACATGCATAACTCTCATGCAAAAGCAGCGGCCGAAATGCTAATACGTATGTGCAATTTCAGTATTAAATCCTCTCTAAGCATGTTTGATTCAACTCATTAGTAACTACTAATTAATGGTTGCAAGCATATATAATAATATCTTGTTTTTTTATGCAGTGAGAGGCTAAATATGCACCCCATAATAAATATGCTAGTCTTTTAGTGCTTTGTGTAGTAAAGATCAGAAAATTGCATATTTAAATGTAAGAATGTAATAAGTTAATTATTAATGTGTGCTGGTTTTCTTGTCAAGAATTAACAGCAAAGTCATCAACTTGTGACCATGACCCCAAACGTGTACAGTAGGTCTATCCAAGTCACTCACCCTCTGGCCCAATTTCTTATTCATTTGAGTCACACGGGCGTGGTGATACCTTCTTGTGCACATGCACCATATGTTGCATTCTGAAAATCAAATTAAGACAGTCAGATAGTCAGTGCTATAGGTATCCAGTCCTCTAATGGTAACAATACACCTAACAGGTGGTGAAAATCACATTGCCATCAAAAGCCTTGTTAACCTTTTAAGCCACCTTGTTAGCTTCACTTACAATCTTGTTAACTTCATCACAACCTTGTTACATTCAGTGAACTACTACTGCTCAGTGTTTTCACTTCCTGGTGGCACTCACCTCTCAATTTGATGCCTGGTTGGTTTTCCTTGGCTCAATCTCCTATGAGCATTCACATTTAATGCAATAATAAAATAGCTGTGACAGTCCCCCTCCAAATGGTGGCAGTTCATGTAATATGCCACCTGTGGCACTAAACATGCTTCTTTCCACAATGCTGGTTATGATGGCTTTCACTATGCCACAGTCCATAGCTTTAAAGGACCGACAGCTCTAGCATACCTGGGTTTTGTGGGACATGTTTCAGATAGTTTTATGGGCCACGAGTAGATCAGCTTGGGTCACATCCCTAATCTTGATACCTCTCCTCCAGGCTCCATGTCCAGATGTGTATTACTTGAGTACTGCAGCATGGTTGACAGGCTAAGAAAACCTCTGTAATTACAGTACATTGTATGCTGTTGCACTGCTTGCGTTAAAACACCAGTCTGCAGATACTGATCACTCTATGAGGGAGATGATGAGGGAACATTTCACTCATAGCAATGGAAGACCCAGGCCAGGTCATGAGGTGACTCTCCACCTATGTGATTTACTCACAATGACAAGTGCAGTTAACATGCCCTGAATTGGAAGACATGCATATTTACTGTACCCTGTTTCAGGTATGCTACATGGACCGGCTTCTGGTTAATTATGTTGCTGACCAACATCCCCATCTATTTGCAAACAGATCCTTTTTTTTCCTTTGCTTTCCATAACTATCTTCTTGGAAATTGTATTTATCTTTGCACAGAACTGGCACAGTACAAGTGAGCACATCCAGTATCTGACTGCGTCAACCTGAGAGATGGGAAGCATATAATATGTGTCACCTGCAATATTGTGGCCCTTGGTACTGTACAGTAGTTGACATAAACCAATACTGTGCTGTTTTCAGTCCACACTATGTGTGATCCTGTTAGAGCTTCCTGAAAATAGTGTAGCTCTAGGCTCATAGCTTCAATTTCCAGGATGTTGATATGCTGACTTTGCCTCTTCCCCTTAAATATTCCTAATACATGCTTTTGTAATATAGCTAATAGTGTTGACACATCTGTGGTGCAACAATCCCAGGTTTCCAACGGGGTAGGAAATAATAGCACTCCATCGAGGACCTTTGTCTGACTCGTCACCTGCTGCTGGGACTCCCTCATCCAATAGATTATGCACAGATGTCATTGCAGGGGCTCCAAGAAGTCTTTTTGATTTGAACACTGTAGGTGTGAAAACTAAGCCCAAGGGAAGGGTCCATCAGTCTGCTGATGTTAAAAGCAGGGGATTTGCTTTTATTCGAAAGTATTTGAAATGTTAAGATCAGTATGGATTAAAAGAAAAATTGATTGAGACACTCTGACCTGTGTACTATTTACACACTGTAGACTAAACTTAAATCGTAATAAATATTCCTGAAACACATAAACAGGTCAAACTCTTTGTAAGCAATAAAATAATTGAATATATACTGAAAAGGTTATGAAATTATTAATATAGTGTTATTTGTTTAAGCCCATTTTAAGTGCCTCATTCAATTGCAATGACAACTTGTATGCAAAAAAAACTGGCCCATCTAGTCCTTGAGCCCTTTCAGATGGTCCATTTAACAGAAGGGTAGAAAAAAATTCCGATACAATCCAAACAATAAGTGTACACTTCAATAGATTAGGACCAAATGTAGTAGTGTATCAGCAATTCAATAGAAGAATATGTATGCAAGTGACCTTGTCTCCACCGATGACCCACTGCATCAAGAAGTGTATGAGGCTTATCAGCCCAGTGTGTGGCATAGTGTATATTATTTTTTTCCAATCACATTCAACCAGACTCTCATGTACAGTAGTAGCATTTGATGCATTATTTCATTTGGAGCTGCAAACTTTGTACTTGTAGCTTGTTAACCTATAAGATAGCATGGTGGCTTAGTGGATAGAACCGTTGCCTCATACCTCTAGGTTTGGGGATTTGAATCAGTGACTACTGGTGTGAAGTTATACAGTTGCATGCGAAAGTTTGGGCACCCCTGGTCAAAATTTCTGTTAATTTTAACAGTTAAGCAAGTGGAAGATGAAATGATCTCAAAAAGGTATAAAGTTACAGATGAGACATTCTCTCTATATTTTAAGCAAAATTATTTATTTTATTTTCATACTTTACATTTTCAAAATAACAGTAAATAAAAGGATCCGCAACAAAAGTATGGGCACCTGCTTAGTTAGTACCTAGTAGCACCCCCTTCGGCAAGTATTGCAGCTTGTAAATGCTTTTTGTAGCCAGCCAAGAGTCTTTCAGTTCTCGTTTGAGGAATTTTCACCCATTCTTCCTCACAGCAGTCTTCTGTTTCTGTGAGATTTCTGGTCTGTCTTGCATGCACTGCTCTTTTGAGGTCTATCCACAGATTGATGTTTAGGTCAGGAGACTGTGAGGGCAATGGCAAAACCTTCAGCTTGCACCTCTTGAGGTAGTCCACTGTGTATTATGAGGTGTCTTCAGGATCATTATCCATTTGTCCAAGCCATCCTCTTTTCAACTTCAGCTTTTTTACAGATGGTGTTGTGTTTGCTTTCAGAATTTGTTGGAATTGAATTGAATCCATTCTTCCCTCTACCCAGGAAATGTTCCCCATTCCACTGGCTGCAGTACAACCCCAAAGCATGATTGATCCACCCCCATGCTTAACAGTTGGATTGGTGTTCTTTTCATGAAATTCTGTGCCTTTGTTCTCCAAACATACATTTGCTCATTGCAGCCAAGGATTTCTATTTAAACCTCATCTGTCCACAGGATTTTTAAAAAAAAAATGCATCAGGCTCATTTAAATGTTCTTTTGCAAAAATGAGACGCTGAATTTTGTGGTGAGGACACAGAAGACGTTTTTTTCTGAAGAATCTTCCATGAAGGCCATATTTTATGCAGGTGTCGCTGAACAGTTCCAGAGCTCTGTACCACAACTCCAGAGTCTGCCAAATCTTCCTGGAGGTCTTTTGCGGTAAAATGGGCGTTCTGACTTGCTTTATAGCAATCCTATGAGCAGCTCTCCCTGATATCTTTCTTGGTCTTCCAGACCTTATCTTGACCTCCACTGTTCCTGTTAACTGCTATTTCTTAATTACATTCTGAACTGAGGAAATCGGTGCATGAAAACACTTTGCTATCTTCTTATAACCTTTCTTCTGCTTTGTGGGCGTCAATAATTTTTTATTTTCAGAGTGCTAGGCAACTGCTTAGAAGAGCCCATGGTTGCTGATTCTTGTGACAAGGTTAGGACTGGGTATTTATAAAGCTTTGAAATTTGCACCACTTGTCCTTTACTAACGATGACTGTACAGTAAATAAGCCATGACCATAACAGTCTAATTAAGGTATGATACCTTGGTCAAAGTTATCGAAGAGCTCAAGTTTCCTGGGGTTCCCATTCTTTTGCAGGGTGCTGCTTTCCCTTTTTTTACTCTAAAATAGTAGAAAACAGAATCAATACCCAGCTATTGCTTAAAACATTGCAAAAGAGAGTTCCATGTTTAACCTTATGCCTTTTGGAAATAATTTTATCTTCCACTTGCTTAATTGTTCACATTAACAGAAAGTTTGATCGGGGTGCCCAAACTTTTGCATGCCACTTTAGGTAATTTTGACCAGCCACTTGCTGTGAAGGTTGTTAAAATACTCTTAGATAGATATATTAAATGTTTGGAAAGGTTTAAAGAAAAAAAACACTGACAGTGACTGAGGAGAGAAGAGTGACAAGTAATACATTTGTGGTAGGTAAGAACTCTGGTAGTTAACTTTCCTTTACAGCAGTGACCTGAACACAGTCATGAAGTCATAGGTCACTACAATTACATTCATTGTAAGGATGGTTTAAATAGTTAGACAGAGTCATGGACCACAAAGGTTAGAGACATACTGTATTCTCTGAAGCTCTCTCAGTGAGTGGACATTAAATACTTGCTTGCCTCAAATGGAGCACAATATTATCTAAAGAAATTTACTTGGTATGTGTGACCCATTGATGAGAAACAATCACCAGGGATGCCTCCTTCCGCAGCTAGGGAGCAGCGTGATGCCACAGGGGTATGGAGCGGGGAGGATGTACGGTCATTACACATTAAATAGCTGGAACGTTAATTCCCATGCTTTCCTCTTCCCATGCGTTGGCACTCTTATCCAGGTCACCTATGTCCATGGGGCATGCACCTTGGACTGAATCACCAGCTCAGAAATGCAATATCGCAGTCCAGGAACCACTTTTAATCACAAAGGCCCCTAGCATGCATACCTTGAATGCCCTTAGTTGTAACCTGTTCTGTGATCACTTCATCACTTGGATCTGGTTCATTGTTCAGTTCCCAAATTACTAAAAAAAAACCTTCTAGGCCTTTAACGAAATATAAAGTGCCAGAATGTCAAAATGTCACAGCCATTATGTCGTTCCACAGTAGTGTGGATGGCATGTCCCTGGAGTCTCATATACGTATTATGAACTTTCTAAGGGGAACAAGGTGCCTGAATCCACCACAATTTGGGTTCTTTGTAATTCTAAACTTATATGGGATATAAAATGTAATCCTCTTGTTCATTCCTCAACATATCATTGTCCTCCTGTGTCTGCATTTAACTTTACTAGAGTTCCAGTCCTTTTATCCTGATAAAGTTTCACTGCCCCAAACCTTATACTGTACACATCATTAAAAAAAATCTGCAGGGCAGTCAGATGCCTCACACAGAGAACACACAGAAGCCTTAAATGTCTCTTTAGAACTGTCTCTGCATTGTTATATTTTGCCATAACCTTAGATGTTTATAAAGTTCAGTCGATGAACTGTAGTCTTGGTTACTCTGTGTGTGATTAAAGGCTTTAAAGAATCAGGAATCCACAAAACTAAAATATTTCTAGCAAAAGGATATTACAACTCATCTCACGTTCATCTAAAAAAAATAGCTAAAAGAGTCAACTTATTTATGAGCACCACTAATTGAATCACATTTGCCTCCACTGGTGAATCATCAAGCTAATATCATGTGCAATGAAGGGAGAAGCATTACATTTTATTTCAAGCATACAGCTGCTTTGAAATCAGCCTTTTGTAATGTTGTGCTTTTTCAAACATGAGCAGAAGTATGGAAAATCATTATTACATGTCATGAAACCAAGGAGGAACTGCTTCTTTTTTGCATGTGTTCTTTGGATTCATTCATTTATTCATTCATTATTATTCCATACTGTGTAGGAAGACAGAAGACATCCTGGATGGGGTGCCAACCCATTGCAGGGCACAAGCGCGCGCGCGCACACACACACGATTGCACACCCAATAACACACACACTACAGGCAATTTTGAAATGCTAGTCAACCTACTGTGCATGTCTTTGGGCTGTGGGCCAGATGGGTGCAGATGTACAGATGGGAGCCCATGCAAAGACCTGTGTCTGAATTAATATATTTTATTTAAAAAGAATAATACATTGGTGTAAATATATTTATACAATGTAATAAATATATGGGTAAATATATTTATCCACATATGATCTTATGACTTAATGATTTGCAATAATCTCGTTAATTATTTATCATTTATCTCGTAAATGATTTTACTTTCTACTCTAATCATTCATTGATTTTAGTTTTTACTCCTTGTTTTAAGTTAAAAAGGAGGAATTCATACTGTAACTTTCATAGACTGTGTACTCTCACGCCCTAATCAACTTTATTCACCTACAAGTGAATAAATATTATATATTTGTAATATTTTATAAATATTTTTATAGGGGTCTTTTTTCGGACCCTGTTGGTAGGTCAAACAACCCGACACTTTCTGACTAAAGAAGTAAGATTTGTTTTTTTCAAATCAGACGGTTTTATTTTGTCATCAACAAAACGAGGATGGAGTGCACGCAGCCTGTCACCCCATCCAGAGCTGGTGGTTCAAACCACATCCTTTGGGCTGTGTCCGTAATCACGTGCTAGCCTACTAAAAAGTTGAAAAAACGTGAAAGCACTGGCATGTTTGCTGCTGCCTGTACACTTTGCTCTGTGGTTTGAGACGCAGCCTTTGTGCGCCTTTTACTAGGGTGGCTCGTGCTGTCACGCACACCTGCGGAACACCCGCGCGCGCCATCGCCGCGCTCACACTGACGCTGGTACTGTAGGTGACGCCGAGAAGGCTGTTAAGTGTTGGTCAAGGGGATGTTTTGAGGAAAGATTTTACGGAAGAAACTTTTTGTAGAACTTTTCCTGGAAGACAAAATACAATATTTCGAAAAACAACATTCGGAGAGAGGATGAAAACTGACAGTGACGGCGGAGAGATGAGGGGAGTGACCGTTAACAGATTCGTTGAAGGTAAGTTAAGGACTCGGCGGTGAGCGCGTGAGCTGAGAGGAAGAACCTGCTGGAAACAACCGTTAGTTTCAGGTTTAAACATAAACACCGTCCTGACACAAAGTATACTAAACACATGAGCTCTAACGGAACACTTGTGTTCACATTACCTTTATCAAACACAGCAGGGATGAAGTGAATGCAACACTAAAACAATCTATTTAACACTGTCATTGTGTATTGAATCAGGCTTAAACGAACGACTGAGATAAATATGCTGCTACTAGATTGAGATTTTAATACTTCTCACATCACTAATGTGTTAAACTAAATCTGAGGTGACTTTCCTCTGGATCAGTGGATAAAATTTGCAATACAAAAACATTTTTTAGTAAGTTAAATCAATGTAAACATAAGCTGCAACAGTATTTCCTTAATCTGATTGAAATCAAATCTGATTACATAGAGATTCCAATTTTAGTGATTACATGGATGCTGATCTCATCTGATATGGTATGTGTTTAAAACGGTGAATCAGAATACAGTTTAACTTTAATATATTTGACATGTGAAAGTGGTTCTCCTTGCTGTGATATGTTTAATCTGGCAGAAATAACTCATAAGTAGAAAAGGAAGAAGAAAAACTTTGGGAAATGCAGTTAATTCCACATTGTGTCATGGAAACCTTATTTGTTTCTGCTGTACTTTTTAACTTGGCAGCGATCTCAGAAGCACATACAGTTCCTACAGTTTTTAAACAGGAGGAGAGTACATAGAGCTCCTTAACAGCTCACCAAGAACACTAAACACTAAATGACTCCTCACATCACCTAATGTTACCTACATGTGGGACAAACATATGTGCAAAGAATGTATTTATTCCAACAAGAGACTTGACCATGACTTGACAACGTGTTTATTCCATCAAGAATCATTTGACCAAATCAAGTGTTTACACTGATTTTTAATATTTACCTGTTGAACAGATTATAAAAGGTTTACACCACCCTTCTTTGAAAAATTCTTTCCGATTGGGCGGTATCTTGTCAGACTGAGATGTTTACATGATGGATTTTTATTCTTATCGGGCTGTTATTCTGAGTGTAAGTGGATTATTAGGCTCCATGTAAATGCAGTTTATTTCCTGGTTTTGTTTTGCTTAGCCTGAATAATATGCAAGATTGAGTGTCTTTTATTTATTTATTTATTTTTGGCAGCACAGTGTCAGGTTTGAAGATTCAATTCCTACCTCAGGTCTGTATGCCTGGTGGGTTTCCTCTGCTTTGCTCCCATAGTCCAAAGACATGCAGAGGTGACAAATTGGTTTTCTTAATTTGCCTTTGTGCGTGTGTGTGCCCTGCGATAGATTGGCACTCTTTCCAGGGTGCACCCTGCCTTGTGCCTTAAGTCTCCTAAGATAGGCTCCAGGTCCCCGCAACCTTGTACACAGGATAAGCTGTATGGAAGATGATTGAATGTATGAATACATTTTTTTAAACTTATTGTTTAAAAGTGGTACGCTTACAGCTGTTCATGGTCATGTTTTCAAAGCGATGAACACCAGAGTGCGGGATGAACAGCTATGACTGGATTAAGTACTTGAGTCTAAACCTACAGTAGGTTACATCTCAGTAAAAGGTGAATAGCTCTATAAAGATCTCTTCACAGAGGAATTGTAGTTATTTTACATAACAGCAAGGGTGATCTCTCAAACCAGAAAGTCATGATTTGTTTTCAATAATGATGAGGCTCTGACAGTGTTTGTAAAATAAAACATTAGGTTATATTATTGTGCCAGTTCTAATATATTATTATTATTATTATTATGGTAATTCTTCAATGTTTGTGTGTCTGGCAAAATGAATGGTAGCATTCAGACTCACGTAGTCAGACTTGTGTCATGGTGACGGCAATCACCAGGGACCACCCAAAATATCACAATACCTACTGTAGGTGTCGATTCGATTTGAATTGCGGTTCTGTTAGAATCCTGATTTTTATAAATATTCCCAGGATGCTGTGCTGCCTGCCCATGTGAATAGTTTAGAGCACACTACCTGTAGAAGTATAGAGTAATGGCAACATGTATAAAAAAAAATAATAGAGACTTACCCAGACCCATGTGAGCGTGAGTCTCTATTCGGTAAACTTGTGTGTGTGTGTGTGTGTGTGTGTATGTGTGTGTGTGTTGGTGTGTGACGGATCCACGTCACTCCGTAACATATTTGCATAATGTCCGCCCACGTTCTGTGTCGCGAACAACTTTCCCGCCATCTTACAATTAACGTTACCACACTCTTGTTAATGTGACCGAGCATTCATGCCAGGTTCGCTTAAACACTT
>JAQQZT010000039.1:20883741-20894523 GCA_030068275.1 Clarias platycephalus | reverse complement strand
GGTGCGGGGCGGGGCGGGTTGTAAAAATAGATACAGTGGTGCGGGGCGGGCTGGGGCGGGCCAAATAATTTCATAAACGCGGGACCCGCGGGTTGGAAAAATACCCGACCTGCGCATCACTAGTGTGCACGGATGCACATGTGATAGACGAAGGATTCTGACTGCATTATAATTCTGTCCTTTGCCATAGCTTATGAATATTTACTGCATTTAATGGCAACACATACATAAGTCTTTATTACACCTTGTGAAGTGGCGCAGTGGTGACAGACATCATCAGTCAGGATCGGTCAGTGCGGTGTGTGGGTTTGATTGAGTAGGAGGCAACCTTTAAAGGCAAAGGCAACCTATTCTGCAAAATCCACTTTTTATTTCTTTTTTGGACATTCTGATGGGTCTCCAGTCTGCATGAACACACACAAAAATAAAACCCATTAAAAACATTTCCAGCTGTTTTTTTTGTTTTTTTATTTTTGTATTGGCTGGGGCTTAAACAAGCAAATCAGCTTTATTGTGACCTCATATACCAAAAAACTATGTTTAAAACTATACCAAAAAAATATAGCATGTTCTCATGGGTGACTGCTGGTGGAGCTGTGGCAGCAAGACACTGCGAAGGTCATGTAAACAGTGTGTACCCGAGGAACAGAATTTGCCAAGTTGAGTGAAAGGCTAATTGATTATGTTTTGCAGTGAAATCCAAGTAAATGTTGGAACAAAATATGTATGCAGTGTTGTTTTCTCTTAAAGTTGTAGGACTGGAGATTGTGCTTTGGTGTAAGAGTGTTGGGGGTCCTGGGGTGGGGAACTTACTGATGCAGTGTTTCCTTCATATAGAGTATACTCGGGAGCGCCACCCAAGCATATTGATTGTTGACAAAGTATATTTCCCGAAGCCTTTTTACAAACTCTTTCCAGGAGAATAATGCCATCAGCAATCAATTAAATAGTAGGCAGTTTGTTCTCCTGTTCCTGTTTTTTCTGATCCTGCGAGAGCGGTATACTGAGAGGCAGTAAATGCAGCACATGCCAGCTGCCGTAAAAAGAATAAGAAGGGCGTACCGGACAGTGAATGGGCTCGTCTTAGAAAAACCCAGAAAGATCAACCCCCAAGCGGGATCTGTGCCGGCAACACAGCACTGGTCAATGACTGATTAAAAAAAAACAACAACTGCTTAAACAGAGGTCTCGCCGGTGTGTGTCAACGGACGAGGCTTCAGACATCTCTTACAGTAGGTAAAACAATGATAGTGGAGAGAGAGAGGGAGAAAAGAGGGAGAGAATCAGAACTGAATGAAACCAACATTTCTACACAATGTCAGGACAGGAGTGTTTCATCATAGGATTAAGCTGATCAGTCAGGATAACTTTGAATTGATTTGCAGTGACCTTCTCTCTAAGGCTTAATCCACACGTAAACGGGTATAAAAAAAAAAACTCCTTCAATCTCAACAAAAACAGGGTCCACATTTAAATGCAAAAACAAGCTGTCAAAGCACGCCAGACGATCAGTGACGATATAATCCTAACCACAAAACCATCCTGAGCGATCAGGAGCCTGAGATACAGGGCATGCTCACAACACTGGAGGTACATCGCATGCTGTGCTAGATATTACCAACCAAAAACACAAATTCATCCTATAGAGTAACGGAGCCTTTTTTTTCCTTTAAAAAATGTTCCCACTTGTATATGAGGTGGGAGTAGGGGCGTAGAGGATGGAGTTTTAACGCACGTGTTTGTGTATATAGCATAAACTTCAGGTGTGATGGATAAGATAAGGTGTAGGGGATATTACAAGTATATTCTGTCTCACCTGTATAAATTTGATCATAATGAGGACTACTAACTTATCCTCTCCGTCGTTCTTTCTCCTCCTTTCTATGACCACCACATTCACCCCAATCTATTTAACATGTTAATGTAGCTAAATATGATCATCATTGTCTCCTTTTCAATCATGTATTTTTGCCCATGGTAATAACTGAATTTTAAGCTCATCATGTTTTGTTCACAGCTTACCCATTATACTTCTTTTTTTGTTTTAACTTTTAAAGTTAGTATATTAGTCTTAGAGGTCTCCAAAATGACATTCTGGCATTTTTTTTTCTTCTTTCACTTATTTTTCAAACACATTGTTTCTGTTTCTGTGTTTGAAGATTTGAACCAACCGAACTGAACTTTAATAAATTCAGAAAACATTCAACTTAAATAAACGATAGATGCTGCTGCCACAGTCAGAAAAAATATGAAATGTTGATTCGTGGGTGGAGCAGAGCCCCAGGCTGGACAAGGGTCTTGACATTTTTTATCTCATGAACACCGTGAATGCTACGATTAAAGGATGAATATAAACAACAGGAAATAAAAAAGGAAAGCAAAAAAAAAATTTAATATGTAAAAATGTAAATTTGAAATATATAAAAATATGTAAAAAAGAATGGGAGGGGATGTGTTTTTTTTTTTTTTGCATATACCCAAAGTAGAGGCCCATGTGACTGAGTTATGAGTGAGTTATGCATAATAGGACACCTTCAAACGAATTTACTTTGTAATTACTATTTGCACTTTTACTGTACATGTTTAGCAAGAAATTTTTGAGTTTTGTGTTAAAACATGTTCTAGCTTAATTAAAATTTATTTAAGCAACTGATCCACTTCAATCAAAGATTTGTCTCAACATTTAGGCATTTTGTATCAACAGTATTAAGGTTAATCTAGCACACTGCACAGAGGACCTCTTTTCTTGTGAACATGTGCAAACTGAAATCATACTAGCTATCCAACCATGATGTAGTCCAGGTAAAACTACAAATATACACATACAGTATAACTGCACAAGACTATGTCTTTCATGTGAGAATGAAACTAATGATCAGTAACTGTTTTAAGATCCATAAGGCTCATCACGTACGTCAGTTATAAACAGTGGCAGCTGAAAGAGCACTCAGAGTGTTGCCACGTGTCAGTGACGAAACTAAAGATTGATAGTGTGTTTTACTGTCTATGCATAAAAAAAACAAGGGAAATGTCTATTAATCTTAATCTTCATGTTCATTATAGCCTCTTTTGGTAGGGGTTAAGATTCCCCATGTGAAGGCGAATTACTCTTACCACCCCAGTGTTGTTTACACCTAAAACTGACCACATATGTGTGTTTTTTAAAGAATTAATTAACAAACAGCATTGTCATAGTTTTCATGTCTATATTGCTAAATGTTTAACTGTTTATAGGCTTTGCAACATCCTCAAAATAGTTCGTTTTTAGTTTGAACATGTCGAGTATTACATGAACGTTGTGCGGATTTTATTTTGGCAACATTATGGACTTTGTGACAGTGTTGGTGTTAGTTTTTTATGTGGCCAAAAGGGTAAAAAACCCTGTTAAACTTCTGGGATTTATTGTGTGAACGGAAGTGGACAGGATGCAGCTTGGACGCTTTGCCGCCACAGTAAGGAATTACAGTAGAGTAATTAGGAAGCTAAGGCACACTTGAGAGTAATATTTCTGAGAGAAAATTAAACAGAGACATTATGACACTGGTGGCTCAGTGGTAGGTTTCTCGTCTGCCATGCGGAAGGCTCGGGTTCGAGTCCCACCCAGTGCCCAAACCCCAGCCGCTGGATGCAGTGCCGGTCCCATGCCTGGATAAAATGGGGAGTGGGGTTGCTTTAGGAA
Organism: Clarias platycephalus; assembly: GCA_030068275.1. Classification (NCBI taxonomy): domain Eukaryota; kingdom Metazoa; phylum Chordata; class Actinopteri; order Siluriformes; family Clariidae; genus Clarias; species Clarias platycephalus. Next base: position 20,890,844 of record JAQQZT010000039.1, on the reverse strand, counting down.
GGGCATCTGGCATAAAACCTGTGCCAAGCTTGTATGTGTGGATCTGTTGGTCCCGACCCTTTGCCGGGAACAACCGAAAGACCAACAACAACATTATGACACTAAGAGATGTGTGACTTGAGATACAAATGCGGAAAGCTGTTGCATCCATCCCAATCTCAGACTGAAACTCTATCAGAACCTTAGGGACCGTGGATATGGCCTGACTTTTTGCGAATGGATGTTAATCAGCACAAATGCTCCAAATAAAGGTTTAAATTTCATTGTTTTGAGATTGTATTTGTAATGTTGCGTTTGGGTCATTTATTTGGGTGTTTGGGTCATTTTCCTTAAGGTTTGTCCATCGCAACCTCGTGACCACAACATTACACCAGTAATCCAGTATAATTTTTCCTGCTACAGTGGGTGTGTTATTAGAATAGAAACACTAACGTATTAGATCAAGGACATTAATATAAACCTGTGATTGAAATTTCAGTTGGCTCTATTGAAATTATTGGCACTGTTGTGAGTATTGTCAGAGCTGTGCAGTTACACCAGTATGCAGTACAGAAATTTTTATGTTCTGTTCCATCAGATTCGAGGATTCAGTTACACTGGGATATAAATGTTACATTTTTTATCCAGTATTATTGAAAACTGCATTTATAGCTCAGATTTTATAATCCTTCATTCTCGTCTTTTTTTTCTTAGACTGGTTTTAAGAAACTGTTGCATTCTTGATTTGTGTTTTTTTTATTTGTATTTTTTATTACTGTTTATACCGTTGCTATAATTCCCCCTTTAAAAACAGGTCAGAGTTGTACCTACATCCATCTCCATTTGCTGTATGGATGGGGATTTTGTTGCTTAAAAAATTCATTTCCTTTATTGAAATAAAGGCAGCCTTATTTAATATCATGCAAGTCTGTTTTATTTTATTATTTTTTTTAACGACGGTATGCAAGTTAAATACTCAAGTCCATTCGTACACATTCAAATCAGACCTCAAAGCCATATTTGCATGATCTGACTGATTTGATCATACCTTTTAATTAATATTCTGAAGAGACATTTCTCTAGAACTTGTAATTTGTTCATGAATAAGATATAAATCTTTGAATAGGATCATTCAGAGAGTTTTTGAAACCTTGAAATGAAAAAAAGAGTGATACAGAAAGAGAGCAATTGCGAGTGTGGAGGGAAAAACCCTCTATGAGCGAAGCACAGTCACTTTTCATGGATAAGGATTAACACTCCCACCACTTCTCTCCAGCTTTCCATCGAGAATAATAGAGAGAATGGTTTATCGAATAGACGAATAAATGAATGGACAGATATGAGGCTGATATCCGCAGCCAGAGCCGCAGCACAGAGACCAGCCATGTTAGAATAGAGGGAGATTTCAGTAACCCTGGGTTCATGTCGTGGGAATACCAAGTTGTGACTTCATTAGTTTAATACAGTAGCTGCATGATTTGATTAAAAAAAAAAAAAAAAAAAAAAAAATCACATTGCAATTATTTTGAAACACTGAATTCAAATGTATTCATCTAGGCTAACAGCAAAATTATTTTATTAAGAGGATGATTGCCAATATTTGTTTATCATCTCAAAAGTTAATTAACAAAAATAAACTAATACTAATAACAAATACAAATATTGCCAAACTACAATACGGCAAATTCCCAACTATGCGTATATTATACAGTATGTAATAAATTGCAGCCTTTTGCAATCACAGTAAATATCTGCATGGTCCCTATTGTGATTTAGATTTTTATGTGATTAATTGTGCCTCACTAATCTGATTCACTGCTAACATATCTTTATAATCACAGTTCGTCACAAGTTTTTTTCTGATTTATTTTGCATTTCTTATTAAGTTTGCTGTTGCTTCCATGAGTCATTCACTGTAAGAAATCTAGAAAAGAGCAGAGCAGAGCAGAAAGAGCAAGCAGAAAAACAATTGTGTTATTAATATTTCTTCTAATGTGAAGATTTTCGTTTCGTGCACATGGAGGCCACTGACCCACCTGTTAATGCTTACTGTTCCGTACCACTGAGTTTTATAAAGGCAGTTTTAGCTTAAATCAATGTCAGTGCAATTTTATGAAAATGGGAAACATGTTGCTCTGATGCTTTCTATATTACATTTTATTATGATCAGATATTTGACTTATATACTGACTAATACATATACACTCAAAGGTCATTTCATTAGATACATCTGTTTTTTTTAACCCAAATCCCTAATCAGCCAATCACATAGCAGCCAATTAGCAGCAGACTTTGAACTTGTTGGTGCCATATGGGCTTGACTGAGTACTTCTGAATCTGCTGATCTACTGGGATTTTCATCCACAACCTTGTTTAGGTTTTACAGAGAAAATGGTTTGAAGATGAGAGAATATCCAGTGTCTCTGGGTGAGAATGCCACCAGGGGTCAGAGGAGAATGGACAGACTGGTTCGAGATGATATAAAGTGTGAGCTCAAATAACGTCTTGTTGCAACCAAGGTATGCTGAAGAATGTCTCTGAATGCAAAACACGTAGAACCTTGAAGCAGATGGGGTACAGCAGCAGAAGGCCACACCGGATGACACTGCTGTCAGCTAAGAACAGAAACCTGAGGCTACAATTTGCATGGACTTACTAAAGTTGAACAGTAGAAGATTGTAAAAAAAAAACGTTGCCTGGTCTGATGTCTTGATTTCTGCTGCAACATTTAAATGGAAGTGTCATAATTTGGTGTAACCATGATGAAATCAGGGATCCATCCTGCCTCCTACCAATGCCTCAGGCTGGTGGGGATGGTGTAATGGTGTGGGGGGACATTTTCTTGGAACACTTCGGGCCCTTTGGTACCAATTGAGCATTGTTTAAATGCCACAGACTAGTTGAGTATTGTTGCTCAGCATGCTCATCACTTTAAGACCACAGGATAATGCACCATGTCACAGAGCTAAAATCATCTCAGACTGGTTTCTTGAACATGACAGTGAGGTTGCAGAACTCAACTGGCTTCTACAGTCAGCACAAAGAGCCAAGTCATTACTACACAATAGTATACCAGTACCAAAAAAGTACCACAGGACTTGAATTCCAGAAATGGTACTACACCAGCATCTTGAAATAATTTATACTTTTACTGTGAAAATGTCTGTTTGATCTGGCTAATAGAAATCTATCTCTTTAATGCTGACAGCAGTGATGTTTGATGTAAAGAGAAAAAAAAAACTGAATTTGTAATATGAGCAGCGGGAAGCTTTATATGAATCACAAGTAACCGTAGAGAAAGTAGAGGACTTTTTGCTTTGTTCAGAGACTAGACTTGAAGAGATGGCAGCAGCAAACAGACAGCCCGAAGTGAAATAAGGAAGTATTTTGGTAAAAATAAAAAGAAGCACCTAAACACAGCAGCCCCGCTGTGCACATGGTGTTTTAAGGTGTGTTAGAGGTTGTTTTTATATTAGAACATTTTCTGCATATTTGAGACTCCCACTGCTATTTATATTTATGGGACGTGGCAGTCCCCCTGTCTAGACCTATTATCTTTATCTCATTATATATTAGAGCAGGACAGCACGGTGTAGTGGTTAGTACTGTGGCCTCGCACCTCCAGAGTCATGGGTTCGATTCCTGCCTTGTGTCTGTGTGTGTGGAGTTCCTCACCTCATGCCCTAAATCTGCCCTCTGCACCTTGTGTCCTGAGTATAGGCTCCAGGCCCCCGCGACCTTGCACACAATATAAGCGGTATAAAAGATGAGTGAATGAATTGACATTTGAGCAGTTGAGGTTTGAGGTCGTTGCTCAGGGGCCCAACAGTGGCAGTGTGTTGGTGCTTGGGTTTAAACCTATGACTTTCTGATCAGTATTCCAACAGGGTTAAACTTTACCTCTACCTTTCTTAGAAAAAATAACAAAATGTGTATTATTTACTTTAAAGTGGACAAAGAAACAAGTACAAATTACTATATTGTTAGATTCTCTCACATTAAAGCCTGCTGAATGTAGTCACTCAGAAATACTGACCACGAGCGGGTTATGCTAATGTAGGCAGTACGGGAGTGTCTAAAAAGTGCATGACCTGGGCAATTGTGCAAGTTTCTACAAACACTGAACTTGTCTCCTGTGCAGCATATCTAGGATACAGTATTGATGCAGGATTTATTTACTTTTACAGCATATGTGTTTTATTAATGGTTATTAATGGTAACGATTTTTAAATGAGTGATTACATACAGTAATACCCTCATTGTGCCTCATAGAATCCAGGCATAGTTTTAGCAATAACAGAAAACTGTTTTACTGTTTAAAATTAACTGCAATGGTATGAAATATGTTGAAATATGGTTCAACAAATTGTATTATTTCCACTATATTAGTTTTTTTTTCTCTCCAAAAGAATACAAATATATTACCATTATTTTTGTAACTACAGAAGTTTAGTGCCTCTGGCTCAGAGAGAGAGAGAGACCGTATCAAAATGTATGAAAATCATGTTAGTATCGATATGGAAACAAACATTTTGTATTGTGACAAAACTCATAAACAATTCTACAAAGATATCAGCATTTCTTTGATTCAATATACACAGTGTTTGTTACTTGAAATCACAACCTGGTTTGTTTTGCCAGGACATCCTTGTATACAGTGTACAGGTATATCTTGTCTCAGATCTGATCATCATTATTGGCAGTTCTGATGTGTTGTCTTCAATTTATTCTGAGTGTATTATTGCATGTGTTCTCGGTGTAATGGAGTGCATGTGGTCTGTGCGTGGGTACATGTCCTCAGAGCAGAGGGAGCGAGACGAGCAGGAGGAAGGGAGCGAGGATCGGGAGGAGGGTCAGGACTCTCCCATCCCATCAGGAGATGACATTCATCTCTACGGCAACCAGACACACCAAGGAGGGACAGGTCAGTGTGTGTGTGTGTGTGTGTGTGTGTGTGTGTGTGTGTGTGTGTGTGTGTGTGTGTGTGTGTGTGTGAAAATAAGCATGTGTGAGTCTGAGTCTGATCGAGCCAGACCTAGAGCTGTTGATTAGCTTCAGTGCTGCTCAGGTTAGCAGGTCAGTTGTTGCCAAGGCAACATTCTCAGGTGCATTGCGATTAGGTGGTGACACCCTTAAACCCACACATCGTGACAGGTCAGCTGCCATAACACCAGCCAGCGATATTAAGAAAAAGAAACTGGACTGGAATTGGAAAACCAGAAATGATAAAAAGAGGAGAAACTTCTTCATGGCTATAAATAGGTGTGTTTTAGTTTATTTACTAATCAGCAATAGTGAATTGATTATTTGTAAACTATCTGGGCTTCATGGCTTCCTTTTTTTTTTAAACAAACAATTCTTCTGGTGAGTGTGCAGGTAACCGTGCTGGGAGCAAACATAGCCAAGAGAAGTGACGTACATTATACTGCCAAAAGTATTTGCTCATCTGCCTTCACATGCATATGAACTTGAGTAACATCCAATTCTTAATCCGTAGGTTTTAATATGATGTTGGCCCGTACTTAGCAGCTAAAATGGCTTCAACTCTTCTGTGAAGGCTTTCCACAAGGTTTTTTGGACCATTCTTCCAGAAGCACATTCGTGAGGCCTAGCTCGCAGTCTCAGCTCTCTTTCAAAGGTGTCCTATCGGTGTCCTCAGTGTAAATACTGATATAATTTATAAAGTTTATACATTTTAGCATGTGAGACTAATATTTCTTTTTTAAAACTTAAACTCAACAAAAAACCTAAAAAATCCCTTTTCATACTTTATGAGCAGACAGGGAGTGCAGCTGTCAGTTCAGTCCCCCGTTCAAATAAATGTACTCAGTTTCAATTTAATACTAATTTTTTTGCTCCAGTGAGTCCTGCATGGTATTAGATACACTCATGTCAGCGAAAATACATGGATTGTTCTCACGTTTGTCTCATCCAGCCTGATGCTCGGTCTGCCCTGGCACATATCCGTCAGCGCTCATCTGGATTAAGAATCCGCCCCACTCATCTGACACACTTAAGATAACCTGCGCCAAAGCGTTTGTGTGTGTGTGTGAGGTTTTTTTTTCTTTTTTGTGTTTTTTTATTGTTTTTGACAGGGTATTAGTTGTATATCTTGGGGTGATCATATCTGCCTGATAGGAAAATGGCTGGCATTTTCTGAATGATGTTAATCTGTTTCTTGCGTCCCAGTTTACCTACAGTGACAAGAGAATGGGTTTAATCAGTCGAGTTGAGTTGAATTAATAGGATGTTAGATTATTCTACAGTTTGTCTTTCCCTGTTAGGCAAGCAAGATAAGCAGGTAGTGAACTAGAAATGTCTGAACAAACAGATATTTACAGTTTGTCCTTATACGGGGGAAGTAAATGTGTCTAAATCGCATTTTAAAATGCGACAGAAGCGATAAGAGATTAAAACTGGTAACCCTATTACTTTAACATGCAGATTTACTGCTCATTAAAATCTTTCTGATACAAAGTTCTGCTTTTAAACCAGGCCTTTTATTCTCAAAGTTGCCTTTTTAATCCTAAACCCACTGCAGCGGCTCTCTAATCTGAAAGCGGAGGCAGAAGAGTTAGTGGCGAGCAATGCTAATCCGGGCTGAATGTCTCTCGGTAGACAGATCTTCCTGCTCAGTGAGCATGCGGACGTGAAAGATTTCTTTGTGATAAAAGGTCTGCGCCCTATAATCTCATATGCAATCACATACAATATGTCCGGAGCCATCATATCGTAATAAAATTGCACTCCGGATGAACCTGAGCACTATATAGAACAAACAAGGAATCAATGACAAATAAAGTGTACATGAGCGTCTATACGGAGACGTATGCACACACTGACAACCACATGCTCTGTGTGCCTGAGCGTGCATTTCATACTGTGTTCAAATTCTCAATTGCTGCAGTAATTCTCACCGTGTTGTGCTCTCTGTGTTTCTAGATTCCGATGTCCATGGCTGTGTCCTGCTCAATACATCACGTAGAGTAAGAGCTTTTTTATAGTATATACATTTTATTATACATAGAGTGTCTGTGTCTGTGTGTGTGTGTGTGTGTGTGTGTGTGTGTGTGTGTGTGTTTGTATATACAGGTAGTCCCCGACTTACAAACACTGGAGTTAGG
>JAQQZT010000039.1:20838355-20867208 GCA_030068275.1 Clarias platycephalus | reverse complement strand
CTCTAGGTGTGTGTCTTTATATATATATATATATATATATATATATATATATATATATATATATATATACCCTTCATCCTTGTACGCCAGATAATAAAAACAAAGTGGTTGAATTAAACCTTTTTCTTCTTCCGTATATGAAAAATATTTTAAGTGGTTCGTGTTTTTGCCGCATCGCCCAGCCCTAGTTGATTTCTATATTTCTGGTTCACTTATTCAAATAATTCAGTTTCATGATAGACTTTTTTTAAGTGTAAAATGCTATTTTTGGGTCCACATGCTGACTACACGTTACACTGATGTACACGGAGTGCAGGCACACTAAAAAGAATAACAATAACTAACCTAGAGCCATTTTGTATAATTGTTTATAGATTATTTACACCAACCGTCATTTTCCTTCATCATAGTGCTGTGTATAGGCTGGGTTCATACATGCACACGCAAACTGATGGTTGATACTGAAGAAATTATTAATCATGCATTTAATAAGATGTTTGATGCACGTTGTGTGTATACAGTAATCAGAGGGATCTGTGATGATTATGAGCTGGACTTCAGTGCGTTCTATGCCTGCATCGGTCTGTGGAACAGCCTGTTCCTCATCATTGGAGGGGTTTTTAACCTCAGTCTACTCGTTAAACTCTTCAAGAGGTCAGACTTGCATAGATATACACATACCCGCCCCCCCCCCCACTCTCCCTCACTTTCACACTTCTAGATGACGGACATATTGTTTTCTTATTTATGCCTACAGGTCGATAGAAGAGGTGATAGCTATGTTCATTTCAGTCGCTTTTGTAGCAGATGCTGTCAAAGGCACTGTCAAGAGTAAGTCATTCGAAGTCTCAGGTGTAAAATGTGTTTAATTCATTGTTTTTCTACTTGTGTTTCTGTGTACTTGATTGTCTTCTAAAACAGTGAGGTTTCTCACTTAATGCATGTTTAACAATGCCTTACAGTTTTCCATAAGTATTACCTTCCTCCTACACTGGCCAACGGCAGCATGGAGATGCTGCAACGAACAAATGCAGTGGTGACTGTAGGGGAGACGAACCTCACGGGCCCAGGGTCATTGTCACTCCCAGAAACCTTCATTTTGTGCACACGAGCACAGCCACTGCTCTGCCTCCTTCTTATGCTCGGGACCTTGTGGGTTGGGTACACACTCTACCAGTTTAAGAGAAGGTAAGGATCAAACACTCACATACCATGGGACCTAAAAGTGTGATAGAGTATGCTTTGACACAATCTGTGTGTGCAGTCCTTTCCTGCATGCAAAAATGAGGGAGATTTTGTCAGACTGCGCTCTGCCCATCTCTGTGCTCATTTTCTCCTACGTTGGCTCTTACATCTTCAGCGACATTGGCTGTGAGTGAGAAAAGCACACACATTAATTACACTATGCAGCAAATGTATTTTTTTTGTTCTTGGGTAGTAGGAAGTGTTATATCCTAATGGTTTGCTCTGTGAGAGAACAAGAAATTGCTATTATTTACCTCAAACTTTGCTTTTGTGAGCAAAACACAGGTATTTTGATATTTACGTATTTGTTTTCATTTTAAAAAATGGGTGAGGTTGCTTCTGCTCATTCACATGAATAGAATGAAAAAAAGGTACATTTTAAAATGTGCCATTTTTCAGAACATTGCATATGTATTTTTTTCTAAACATTTTCAGATTTCTAGAACTTTCTATAATATTCCAGTAATATAAATACAGGGACCTTAAGCCCACTGATTTAGTTTAGTTCCAGCTACCTAAGTGGAAATATGTAAAGATGTATGAGACGTATAAGGCATGGCTGTCAGGAATCAACTGTGGTCTCCTCATTTCATCTGCAAGCACTGAAAAAGAAAAGCAGAAGGTATGTTGAACAATTCATTATATATATACGAGCATCAGTACCTGTCATTGATGGGTAAAGAGTGTTTAGATATAGTTAAAAGCTAAAAATAAGCTGATCAGCTTTAATGTAATCAGTGATATTACTATTTCAGGTAAAAGTCCACATACATGTCTTTCTGTACGGAGGAACACTGTGCCTTATTAATACAATTTATTAATACAAAGAACTAAATTTTTGTAAGGTTGAGTATCTTAAGCCTTGTTTACACCAAGTTGTACTTCTTTCGTCATCAACCAAATACACTCCCTAAAGTAGATTATTACATCCAGCACATGATTGTTCATAACATCACTTTTACAGAACAGATTTGCGCACATAACACTCTCAGGTGGGGTATTTGACATGTCCAAACCTTGGACTGCTGTGGATATGTTTGCTCAAACGACCCATTTTTTATCTCATAGTGGCGCTTCACATTACTGCTTAAATTATTACCACGGTTTCAGAACATATAAGACAAACTAGTAGAATAAACATACAGGAAGAATAAACATACATTGATCTGTCCATAAATTTTTTGAAATTCAGTTTTCAAAAGTTACATAAAAAGTACTTACAAAAAAGTTTTTGGAGTAAGCCATGCTGTGTCACGTGTTTGTGTTTTGTGAGTGTTTGGTGCTTTGTAGGGGATTTATTGTCGTTTCTGTGTCTTCCGCATACTCTGTGTAAAATCTCGCATTGATTTGCTCTATTGAGTCACGTGTTTAGCCATGTCCACTTCAAGGAAACAAAAGCCCTATATTTGTCCAAAAAAGCGATGGCTGCTGTGAGGTAATCTGGCACAGAACTGCTCATAACACCTTCCAGTCAACATTTTTTATTTAACTACAGGCGAATACCGAAGGATACTGTCAAAGTTTCATTACATTCTGTCAAGCCAGTTTTGCGTGATGCTGGACAGAAATTTTCTAAGGTTTCAGGTCCTCAAATGTATAAAATGTAAAGATACCATTGTAAGAGCAAGTATATATATATAATATCTACACACACATGAACATTTGCACACTTTCTGGACATTTCCATTTATTTCCATTTAAATTCATCTTTATATTTTTTTCTCATTTTAAAGATAAGTTTTTTTTATATTTCTTATATATTTTTGGAAATATTTTTTATATTTTGTTCTATTTATTTCTTGTTAATTGTTTCTACATTTTTAAGGTCATGGGCGGTCGTTTAAGCATTTCACTGAATATCGTACTGTGTATGTGACAAATAAAATGTTTATTTGAAAAACGTTTTGAGAATCTCTTACAGTACATACAAGAGAACATTTTTTTCAAAGAATTTTCTTTATTCTTTTGCAGCATGGTACAGAGGGGAAAAGAGAACTATTAAGAACCCTATCCGAAAAATTTCCAGGGAACCCACTTACCACTTACACAACAGCTATTTCTGTATAGTAGACTCTTTCACATGTCACGGTAGAAACTGCTATCATGTATCCAGGCTTTCCTTCATCCATTGCTCAGGGCCCAGAGAGAGAGCAGCAGTCTTCAAAAGTGAGCATCAAGTCAGAGAGCAAGGATGACATTGTATATCTACAATGCACTTTCAGAAGTGGAGCTGAGGAGAGATACTGTACACATACTACTACAGCCACAAAGACCTCAACAACTTGAACAGAGATAGTAGTCTGACCAAGTCATTTGCTGAACTTTTAACATTTATGCTCAAGTAGTACAATTTGTTGAATGAAAGTGTGCAAGTCACAGGTCATAGAAAGTGTCACAGCTTTTGCATCTTCTTCACCGGCCAAGATGAGCTCTGCTCCTGCCGCAATGTGGTCAGTCTGTTCAAGGCAATCAGAATTGCCTGTAGCCTGAACGAGTGGTGTCTTTTCACTGACCGATCATCAAGGAGCATCAAAGCTGTGCTCCTGGTTCACCTTGGTTCACCTCAAAGAAGATTCCAACAGTGTTAAGATGTTACTGGATGTCTTGAAGTATGATGAGTACGTCCAGGAGGTCAACAGAGACTTAAAAATGGTTTCAATCCTGAAGGGTGTTCAAGGACCTTTTACTAATTCTCTTTACTATATTTGGGACAACAGAGACATGAAGGTGCACTACTAAATTTAGGAATATTGTTAATCAAGTGTGCTGCAGGGAGAAACAGTGTCGAGCGGGAGCCATTGGTGGACCCCAGGCAATTGCAAATGTCACTGGACAAGTGGGCCTCATGAAATAGTCACAGCTCTAGATAAAGAGTCAGCAGCTTTCAGGTACATTGAAGAATTCTTTCATAAGCTGCCTGAGGCAAGAGTCAAAAACACAGTCTTTGTTGGACCACAGATAAAGAAGATCCAGGAGCAAATGGAATACCCCATAAGAAGGAGAAAGCAGTTTGGAATAGCTTTGCCACAGTATTTCAGGGAAACTGTGTGGAGCCTGGTGAGACGCTGCTGAAAACCTGTATCACCAGTGGCCTTTAGCATGTCTCTTCAGATTGTGATGAATTCAAGGGGGAGATGGAAGCATACGTGAGGATCATGTGCAGGATATACTGGACTTTGAACACTGGAAAACATAAGGAGACTATGAAGGGAGACCATACTTGAGGGCTGCTTTATGAACATGATTTTTACTATATAATAATAAATCTTAAACAGTTACTCATTTCTAAAACTTTTCTGGCTGTTTTTGTATCATTGTAATATAAATACAGTACACACCCATTTTGCATTATATGTTGATTTTTCTGACTTTAAGTGAACAAAAATATGCAAATTGGCTCATTTTACATAGAAATATTGTGCGTACATGTCAAATTACCTATGTTCTGAAAATAAAAGCAAAGTTTAATGGGATTAATATCCATTTTCTGTACTTTTGCAGCATAAGCAATAAAAGAAAATAACACGTACTACCCAAGACCAGAAATTGTGTTAATAATAGTATCATTATAATTGCATGCTATCATAACTTGATTTCTAGACCAATTTTGTAAAAGATTCCATGCGCTGTGTGTGTGTGTGTGTGTGTGTGTGTGTGCGTTTTAGTGCCCGTGTTTAACTATTATGAGGGTTCGCTGTTCCGAATAGCCGCCTTGGAAAAGCTATCAGGGGTCAGTGTGGTATGTGCCATGGGACTTGGCTTCCTTCTCGCTCTCCTCATCTTTATTGACCAGAACATCGTGGTGTCCCTGACCAATGCCCCAGAGAACAGGTACATCGTCCATAACAGCACTTCAACCCAAGAACTCAATAAAAGCAATTTTATCAGTCTAATAAGATGCGTACATTTAAATTGTGATGTGATGAAAGGTTGAAATGTGATTGTGTTTATGTGTGAATTTATTCATGAGCGTGTTTTTCTGTGTCTGAGGTCACTGAAGGGCATAGCATGCCAAGTAATGCCTTTAATAAACACAATTGATATTGAGTCAGATTTAATAGTAGCTGTTTATGTGTTTATAGCTGCATAGCCTGTCTGTTTGCATTTGCATGTTTGTGCCCTTTTTATTGCTAAAGCATACCTTGTGCCACTAGTAAATGATTGTAGTTATATCTGTGCTTTGTGTTTGTGTAAATCTATGTTTGTGCTTGCTATAGGTTACTGAAAGGTACAGCCTATCACTGGGACCTGACACTGTCTGGCCTGATTAATATTTTGATGTCGTTGCTGGGTCTGCCTTGGATGCACGCTGCTTTTCCTCACTCCACGTTGCATGTGCGGCAGTTGGCCATTGTGGAGGAGCGAGTGGAAGGAGGACACCTTTATGAGACGTGAGCGACGCTTCTCTCACACTTATCCTTCTCTTGGTTTTATGCTTGATCCAAATTACAAGTTTGAATTTTATTTGTGTGTGTGTGTGTGTATAGTATTGTAAGTGTGAAGGAGACCAGGGTTACGTCATTGTTGGCAAATATCCTGATTGGTGTGAGTGTGTTCCTGCTGCCCGTTCCACTGCAGTGGATTCCCAAACCTGTACTCTATGGCCTCTTCCTCTATATCGCCCTCACGTCCATCGACGGCAACCAGATGTGTGACCGCATGGCACTGCTACTCAAAGAACAGGTATTTGGAACAATTTGAGCTATGTTTGATAATTTTATCACTTTAGCAGCTTTACATCATAATATTCTGACTAATTTAGAGAGTATACACAAACAGTATGCCTTAATGGTGAACAGTTCTGTTAATACTGTTTTATTCATTATATTACTTTTACTTTTATGATCTCATCACACTTATAAACAATGCAAACTTACCAAACACACCACTCCCATCAAAAATACCTTTCACACATTCAATCTGGCAAATGAACAAAACATAGGTTTGACAACTGGTTGATTAATTCTTGGAAACTTTACGAGGCTTGGATTTGATCAGAAGCCATTACATTACTAGAGAAGATGTGACACCCTTTGAGGTGACGGAGGACTCGTCACTGAGCAGTTTCTCAGTAACATGCTGTATTTCTATCTGATTAAACAATTTTATTGTCTGATTAACCCATTTTAGGATTACACCCAAGAGTTTAAAACCCAGGCTCTAGCATTTTTAGAGAACAATCCCAAATTGAAAAAAAAAGAATGTACCTTATTTATCTCGTTACTTTAACCAGCACAGTGAGGTTACACCAGGAAATAAAAGCCTAGAGTCATTGAAAAAGATGAACAGAATCAATGTTTTAAGTCAGAATGCAGAAGCAGTTTAGGCAGATGATAAATATTTTTTTTCTTTGAATGGTACACGATTTTCATGATCGAGTTTGTAGCAATATGTCATAAGCTAAAACAAGGTGCTGGTGATAAACTAAAAAATCTAATTAGATCTTTAAATTGTTTTTATATAGTAAGAAAAAAATAACCAAAATCTGCAGTATGCTTAAATTCATATCAACTGAGATGATCCAGTTTCGTGTTCCAGTGCATTTATATTTGTAATTTTAATTAATATGAAATATATTTATTTAAAAATTCAAGATTTAAAGAACTTTATTAATCCCAGAGGGAAATTGCTTTGTCTTGGTTATACTGTACAGTTGCTTTGATGAATTAACTGGGAAGAAAGGAAGAAAGGAAAAAAAACTTTTAACTAATTATATTTAAAGTATTCTGTCTGATTTACACTCACCAACCACTTCATTAGGTATACCTGTTCAGCTGCTCATTAAGCACATATCTAAATCAGCCAATCACTTGGCAGAAACTGTGCATTAACTCGTGAAGAAGTTCAAACAGTTCATCAAAATTGTTAAGCAAGGTGATTTATGTGACTTTGAACGTGGCATGGTTGTTGATGCCATATGGGCTGGTCTGAGTATTTCTGAAAGTGCTGATCTACTGGGATTTTCATACACAACCATCCCTAGGTTTTAACAGAGAATGGTCTGAAAAGTAGAAAATATCCAGGAGTCGACAGTTCTCTGGGCGAAAATGCCTTGTTGACACCAGAGGTCAGAGAAAAGCAGCACTAACTCACATAACATCTCATTATAACCGCAGTATGCCAAAGAGCATCTCTGCATGTGAAACACGTTGAACCTTGAAGCAGATGGGCTACAGCAACCGAAGACCACACCGGATGCTACCTTTTTACCAAGGACCAGGACACTGAGGCTACAATTTGCATTGGCTTGCCAGAATTTGTGAATATAAGGTTGGAAAAACATGGCATGATCTGATGAGTCTTGATTTCTGTTGTGACTTTCGAATGGTAGGGTCAGAATGTGTCAGTGTACACGAAAGCATGGATCGATCCTGCCTTGTATCAACAGTTCAGGATGTTGGTTGTGGTGTAGTGGATTGTTTTCATGGCACACTTTGGGTCTCTTAGTATTTGAAAATTGTTGCTGGCCATGTCCTTTCCTTTATGTCCAGCAGCATAAAATACCCCATGTCACAAAGCTTAAATCACTTAAAACTGGTTTCTTGAATTTGACAGTGAGATCACTGTACTTGTACTGTGCATCACGTGTTGCTATCATGTCAGTATGGACCAACGTTCCTAGGGAATGCTTTAGATTCAGCACTTTGTAAATTCTGTGCCTGGTACTGTACATGCATAAGTGTAAGCACATACTCTTAAAAGAAATATTTGTCAGACAGAAGCCCTAGAGAAATTCACTTTTGGAGAATCAGGGATTTAAATGCTTCATATTATATAATAGCTTAATGTAACTAAATATTCCTGTGCAGAAGTCACAAAGGTAAATATTTGGTTTACGGTTTATCACTTATATGGTTGATTTGTCGACACACAAGCCTGAGTGAGGAGGATATAAAGTAAGTATGTGACTAAACTATGTGACACGCTATTACCATATTATGCTATCTAGTGGATAATAATAATAATAATAATAATAATAATAATAATAAACAGTTTGTTTTATTAGGATAACATATGCATGCATTTTTGATAAATAGCTCATCAATATTTCCTGTTTAATTTTAATGGAAACAGAATTCATTCATACAGGTTAATGGTTCTTTGTTTTATCTTTTATCTTTAAATGTTTAACTAGTGATCAGTCGCTCCCACTGCATGGCACTGTTTTAGATGCAGTCAGTATATCAGTCAGATCTGTAGATTATATGTGCAACAAAATCACAGGAGAAACAGCTTACAAATAGCAAATGCAGTACAAATGCCTCATGAAGGTGCTCACCCCGGGTGACTGTCCAAAGTTAATGTCAACTCTGGTTCCTTCAGGCTGAAGGAATCGTGATAACCATGCAGTGCTCAGCTCTACAGATGTGCACAATATTATGTGAAAAATTTCCAATTAAGGCGAGGGCAAATAAAAATGGAAGGGAAGTGCTTCAGGAACCTTGGTCAAAGAGAGTTTGTATTTTTTATATTATTTTTTTCAAAAATAGCTGGTCGTTTTTCTGTCAGTGACAGCGTAGCATGCTTGGGGTTCATTCTCATTAACATTCATGTGACCTTGGAAGACCCTACAGCATGTGAATATAGTTACTGAGCAACAACCTGCTGCTGATAAATGTCTCTGAGCAGCTTTAACTTGCGCTGCTACTGCAAACCAGTTAACAGTGCCGGTTACATGTCCGATCGCTGCACCTGATAAGATTTGCCCTTAATGCCTTTGCATCTGAGAAACTCCAGAACTATAGGACTATATGACATCACCGGTTTGACCATGGTTCTTGTTTTGATCGGACTAAATATGTGTTCCTGCTACAGTGAATTATCCAGTGTAACAAAAGAAGTATGTAGGAACATGCACTATGGTGAATGTCCCTGGACTTTTGAGATTACATGAGAGACTGTTAGTCTGTGACTAACAGACAGGACAATTAAATCTGAACTATGGCATGAGTGTATTTGTGTTGATATTCATAACAGCAAGTAATTAGAGGGCAAGTAAAAGTCATGGAAGGCATTTTACGGCTGTGCTTAAAAACATCAGGTGCATATAGCAAATTAAAGCAAGGCACAAGAGCGCCATCTACTTGCTATCTGTTGCCATTGAGTCCATGAAAAAATAAAGAGTAAACCAGTAAGAGAAATGAGTAAGAGCCCTATCATGGCTGCTGCTGCTTTTTAAATAAGATGGCTCATCTGCATTGCTCTGACAGTTTACCTTGACATCGTTGTTTACCTATTCAGTATGCAAGTCTGTTTCTCTTTAATGTGTTTCTCTCTTTCACACTTTTCTCTTTTCAGACGTCCTACCCTCCAACTCACTACATCCGGAAGGTACCACAGAGGAAAATCCATTATTTCACTTTCCTTCAGATGGTGCAGCTGCTGTTCCTCTGTACGTTTGGAATGTACCCGCTCCCGTACATGAAAATGATCTTCCCTTTGCTCATGTTTATCCTCATACCTATCAGGTTGGTCTCATTAAATGGTTCATTGTGAACACACGTGTACACACACGCACACACTATTACACTATTACACTTTCAGAAAATAATGATTAGTTTTTCCTTTAGAAGTTACTTTAGAAATAATGACCCAGTATAATATCTAAAGAACCTGTAATGAACCCCTTTTTCTGTTGCTGTTACTAACTGCACTGTAAATGTCTTAGGAATTGTCTGCTGCCCAGGATCATTGAGGCCAAATACCTGGACATCATGGATGCACAGCACATGTAAAACGGGCACCCAAAAAAAAAAAGAAAAAAAGAAAGAAAGAAAAAAAAAAGGACTCTGGGAATTGTATTTTTGAAATGCAAAACTCCGGGAGGAAAAACAGACTGATTCTAGTGTTGTACAGCAGACATTCTGGTGAAGCACTGTAACAGAAAAAGAGAGAGGGGGAGAGAGAGAGAGAATATAAAGTTTGAAAGGCTGACTATATTCCTGTCTGTTTGATCTTTAGTCAGTCACTGCTTCTCTCACTGTTTTCTCATGCCAAAGCTTCTCTCTTTGGTTCATTCTTATGTACCTCTGTCTCATTACGTGGACCAATCGCTTGAGTAATCAAACCATGAAATGCACATCCTAACAAACAGTGGCAGTTGAACATTATACCGACAGGAAGAGACTGGCAATCGGTAAGCTCTTCTCGTAGTGTTTCTGACACCGTACAAAAGGTCAGTGAACATGTGGAGTGAAGTGAAGTGGATCTATCTGTAGCAATACCTCTTCGATGTTGACAATTCACACGTACAAGAAAAAAAAAAGAAGAAAAAAAACCCTTCACTTTTGTTCAGGTGAAGGGTCTCGCTCACACATGACGTGAGATCACACTGTTGCTCACACACACTCCAATGTGTCGTCGTGCATATCATCGGTAATGTGTGTGGTGCATAAAATAAGGACAAAAACAGACCAAAAGACTACACGCACCCTGCTTGATACTGTGTCTCATAGCAATACAGTGATATAGAATATGAATATTTTAGATATTTCTATGAGAAAGATTATTATTATTATTGGGGTTGATATATTTCCCGGATACATGGTGACATGTGTTCAGAATGTAACATTAGTACTGATGCTTCAGGGAAAGGGGAACGGGTTCAGAAAAAACGAGAGCTATTTCCCATGAACAGACTGCAGAACAACCTGCTACCATAAGCTTCGCATTTTACAGAACGTCAACTGTTTGTCCTCAGAATGCACAGAAACTTGTACGTGCGCGCACAAACACACACACACACACAAAAAGATAAATGCGAATAGGCATGTACTTATAAATACAAACTAGCATGCTTGCTGACGCACTTCCTCCTGGCCCTACTTTACAATATATATATATATATATATATATATATATATACATACACACACATACACTTATACATATATGAAAATAAATAAAGCATGGCTTTTATAAGACGCCAAAACCTTTTTTTACAATTATAGATGGAATTTCATGTAAGAGAAAATGAAATTCCCAGTGGAATGCTAGTTTTATATATTACACCCACACTCAGCTTTTTTCAAAAACATAATTGTCTATGCTGGACACCAGAACAGCTATGAATCTTTTCATAGAAAAACTACAATGATCTCTTTTGATTTGTTACAGCAATATAACCGTTTTCAAAACATGCTCAACAGCTTATAAATATTCAAGCACTGATTATTTTTTTCTAGAAAAAATTAAGTAATCTGCACCCTATTAGTTTTTGTTTAAACACATTTATTCTAAATCCCCAAATAAATCTCTCAGAATCGATGTTTCAAATACTGACAGACAGACGGACAGACAGACAGAAAAGGGAGCGCTAAAGAAAGAGAGAGAGAAAACTTTGTTGATGATGGATCAGTGCAATTGAGGATATTCTATGGATAGGATACGATATGTTTTTGACTCAGATCAGGGCCAGGACAGCACTCCACCCCACAGTGCTGTCGCCATTCAGCACTGAAAATAAAAATAAAAAGACAGAATGTTATGAATATAAATGACTAGTCCAGGCATGTTCGAAAGTTATGTCCCCCCTCCCCCTTTTAATTCTTTTTGTTTTTTTGTAAACACATAATAAAAATCATCTGACCGTAGTAGGCAAATCCAACCTGAGACAAACAACAACATGTAACTCTCTTTGCTGTGCAATTATTTATTTAACAAAAATGAGGCCAAAAAGAACAAAAAAAAGTATGTGGACAATATTACTACAAAATAAAGTATCCCCATGATTCAATAGCTTGAAGATCCACCTTAACAGCAATAACTTAAAGTAATCGTTTTCTGTATGATTGTATCAGCCTCTCACATCATTGTCTTTACAACATTGCTTCAGTTCATGGAGGATTTTCGAAATTCGCTTATGCACAGCTCTGTTAAGGTCCTGCCACAGCATTTTAATTGAATTGGGATCTGGACTTTGACTATCCAATTCTGATGTAGAGTTACTGGTGTGCTTCAGATCACCGTCCTGTTGTAGGACCCAGTTTCGACCAAGCTTTAACTGTTGCACAGATGGACTCATATTACTCTGGTATACAGTGGAGTTCATGTTTACTCAATGACAAGCTGCCCAGGTCCTGTAGCTGCAAAGACCATCCCAAATCACTCCTCCCTCGCTCCTGTACTTGACTGCGTGTATGAGGCATTAAGGCCAAACAACTGCACTGTGGTCTCACCTGTACATAGGACCGTGTTCCAGACGTCCTGTGATTTGTTCAGATGCAGTTTTGTGAACGTCAGTCATGCTTTCATGTTCTTTTTAGACAGAAGAGGTTTCTCCTAGCAACCCTTTCAGACAAACTGTACTTGTTTAGTCTTCTTCGGACATGCTTAGGGAGGTTCAGGGTTCTAAGATATAGCTCTTGTATTTTTTGTATTTCTCTGGGCATTGCATGGTCTGACCTCGGAGTGAATGTTCTGGGACGTCCACTCCTAGTAAGATTGGCAATCGTCTTGAATGCTTTTCACTTGTGAATAATATTTCTCATGATTCTATAACCCTTTCCAGATTGATGTGCAGCAACAATTGCTTCTCTAAGACCATTGCTAAGGGGGTAGTTATTATTGCCCACATTGTTTTTTTTATGCCTTCATTTTTGTTACACAAATAAAGGCACAGTGACAAATGTTATATGGTGATATTCGTCTGAGGTTAGATTTGCCTAATACTACGACCCGCTATAATCAGATGATTTTTATTGTGTTTTTACGGAAAACCACAGGATTAAAATAGGGGGTACAAAACTTCGAACATGACTGTAGAAACTTGTGGCAAAATGACTGGGAATGGCATATGACCAAAGAGAGATCTGGAATGTGGTGTGTTTTCACACAAATGTAATAAAACACAAAAGCAGGAACAAGGACTCTAAAGTGTTAGGACATATGCTTTAAGACTGCATGAAAGAGTGATATGGAAATGTGTTTTGTTGTTGTTTTAGAAACTAGCTTGTTTGTTTTGTAAAATCCCATACCAATCCTTGCCAAATACAATTCCCAGCTCTCTCTCTTTATCTCCTCTGAGACTGTGACAGTATCATTGTAGTCCTGAAAAACCTCTGGTGTAAAAACACCCTACCCTTGCATACCATTGGACTTCTCTCTCAGTATTTGACTGTAATATTGAAGTATTCAACCTTATTTTGTTATCTTCTTAACTGGATTGGATATGTTGACAGTTTATGTTCTGTGCTGGCTTAATATTGTTTCAGAAAATAAGCTTTTCTTCTTCCAATAATGAATGTATAATGTGTAGATTTTTATATAACACATACAGAAATCCATTGTCAAACAGATAATTTTGTCAAACAGATAAGCTAAATTTGTAAACTGCAATATGTAAAAAAAAAAAAAAAAAAAAAAAAGAAAAAGATAAATGTTTATCAGAAAGACTGTGTGATTTTAAGAAAGGTAATGCTATACACTGAAAACTAGATCATTTCAAGCTGGTTGCCAAATAAAGAGTTATATTGATATACTAGTTTTTCTATTATTATTTATTATTATTATTATTATTATTATTATTACAGTACTAGGCAATACGGTCACCTCAGTGTGTCTAAATGGGTTTGCTTTGGGACTAATTGCCCATGTGTAAATAAGTATGCAGGGTGTGTGTAATGTCCCATCCAGGGTATATTACCATATCATTCCGAGGACAGACACTGGATTCACATCAACCCTGACCAGTATGAACGGGTAAATTAGGATGAATCTAATTAACTTATACATGGGTGAGTAAAAATAATTATCCACACTCTGGCTGTACAATTTATTTTAATTTTAGAAAAAGAGAAATACATAATTTTTCGAAATAACCTCCTTACTTTTTCGATGCACTTTGTCCATCTGTCAACAAGCTTTCATATTCCCATATTAAAAAATGTTTTAGGCTGAGCTGTGAGTCATTTCTGATAAGTGAGTCACTCCACTTCTTCATCAGAAATTAATCCTCATCCTCGTAGGGCCGCTTTCAGACAACCAAAAAGGTGAATGTCAGATGGAGCTAGATCAGACCTATATGGAGATTGCTTTAACACCTTAACACCTAAAGTTTTTGCAGTGTTGACACCGAGGGCAGAAGTGTGTGAGCGTTTGTCATCAGCCGTAGACGCGCACGGGCGTCCGGCTTCTTGTTAATGGCAAACACTTGTGCAACCTTCCTTGAACCTCTTTATCTATTCAACACACACTTCTTTGTAACAAAACACTTTCCTCACACTGCACACAGAGTCTTTGATAAATAATAAAAGCACCAGGTACACTCTCAGACCACAAAAAAAAAATCACTGCATGCTGCTATCCATTCTGGTTGTACTGCAGTTACAAATTAACTGATGTAACATGTTTGCACCTGCACAGAACCGACTGGTGAGACAGTGGCCTTGAACGGAAAGCGCTGATAAGACAGTGCTAAAAAAATAAAAAATAATAATGCAAAATTTCAAAATACAAAAGATCATTTGTGTCCTGTAATCTGTAAGGTGGTGTTTCCATGGATTGGACTTGTTTATCCTGCACTTCCTATGGATGCTAGATTAGATTGACATCTAGGGAATTTGGAGGCCAAGACTGGACTTTGAACTGTGACAGTGCATGTGACCCTGCTGAAAGAGCCCACTGTGTACTGAAGGAATACTGTTGCAACAGGGTTTAGATAGATGGTGCGTGTCAAAGTAAGATCTACAAGAATAGCAAGACCCAAAGGTTTTCCAGTGGAACATCACCCAAAGCAGAACACCAACAGCTTGCCCTCTTCCTGTAGTGCATCCTGGTGCCATCTCCTTTACATGTACGCACGTACATACCTGCAGAAATGATTAATCAAACCAGACAAGCCTTTTCCATTTTCCAGTAGTCCAGTTCTAAGGCTCACATCCCCACTGTACTGTAAGTGCTTTCAGCAGTGGACAGGAGACATCATGGGATCTCTAACTGCTCAGCAGATACAAAGCCCCATAGCCAGGAAGCCGTGATAAGCTATGTGTTAAGCAGCGATAACTTTTTGTCAATTTGTTCTACAGAAGCTTTAATGTTTGCTATGTACTATAGGTGAGCATAGAGACTGGCTGCCCTTTTCTCCCCAAGGACATCAATGAGCTTTGCTGGATTTCAAATTCAAATTGTATTAGTCAGGTACACAACCATACAAAATATAATAAGCACTAAAACACTTGTATGACTGTCTGTGACCTAAAGTGGAATGATAGAATAGAATAGAAAGATTTCGCTACAACAAAAGGAAAGGTTTATCTATCCCAATTTGGGCCTTGTCACTCATTTTACTCATCAATTTTGAGACCTGATTGCTCATTTACTGCCTAATTATAATTTTTTTTTGCATATTTGTCACACTTACAGTATATGATTGAGATCATCAAAAAAATATTAATATTACACAAAGATAACTTGAGCAAATATAAAATACACTTTTTAAATTATGATTTCATTTAAGGACAAAAATCCATCCAAACCTACCAGACTCCCATGTGAAAATGTAATTGCCGTTAAACCAAATAACTGGTTATGCCACCTTTTGAGGTAACAACTGCAATCAAAAATTTGTGATAACTGGCTACGAGTCTTTCAAATCGCTGAGGAGGTTTTTTCACCAACTCTTCTGTGCAGAATTGTTTTAATTTAGCCACATTGGAGGGTTTTTAAACATGAACAGCCTGTTTAAGGTCATCTCTATTGGATTAAAGTCCAGACTTTGACTAAGCTATTCCAAAACCTTTTATATTTTTGAGCTATTCAGTAGCGGTGTGTTTCATATCATTGTCCTGCTGCATAACCCAAGAGTCCGTGAGCTTGAGGTCACAAACTGATGGCATTCTCTGTCAGGAATGTCTTGTAGAGAGCAGAATTCATAATTCCATCAATTATGCCAAGTCGTCCAGTTTTAGAATTAATATTCTATTCTTGAATTTCTTTAGCTCGTATTTTTATTAATTATTATTTTTTAAAGATCTTTAAGTGTCCTTCACTTCATCAGGCAGGCTCTATTTAAGTGATTTCTTGATTCAACAGGTCTGGTAGTAATAAGGCCTTGGTGTGACAAGTGAAATTTAACTCAGCTTTCCAAAAATCACAGTTCATTCATAATTTAGCAGGGGAAGAGATAGATTACTTTTTTTTATTTATTTATTTATTTTTACATAGGGTCAGGTATTTTGGCTTTTTTCCCTTGTAAATCTAATTACATCATTTAAAATCTGCATTTTGTATTTACTCTGGTTATCTTATTATAATATTAAAATGTTTCATGATCTCAATCATTTAAGTGTGACAAATATGCAAAAAAGAAAATAGAAAGGGACAAATACTTTTTCACGGCACTGTATATCACACCTTGACAGATGCCACTACAACAGGATCATCAGTACTGTTCAAGTCACCTGCCAGTGGTTTTAATCTTATGGCTACTCAGTGAGTGTACAGTATGCGTATATGTGGAAGCTCGGCTTCATCCTATTGGCTGCATAGTGTGTCAATCAACAGGCATGTAAAATCAGCGCGTGCGTGTTGTTTTATGTCGTCAACAAGCAAAGGGAAGTTTGTTTCACCTCAGCTAGTCTAATAAACAGGGTGAGCGGAGTGTGTGTGTGTGTCCAGCTGAAGGGTGATGAAGTGGAGGAGGTGGGCTGAGCTCAGCGTGCAGTATACACTCTTGTTTTCCGGCTCCTCCTCTCGCGCACACCTCGGCAGGGTAGCGCGCGCGCCGCCGAGCCGCAGTTCGAGTCGCGCCGCCATGGCTGAGGAGGCGAAGAAACTGGCCGCTTACGCTGCTGTGGACAACCACATCAAGGTAAGAGGGTTAGCCTAGCTTTCTGACCGCCAACAACACTGCTGCCCTTACTGAAGTCTCCAGTAATTTATTTATTTTAGTTTATTTCTTTTAGTTTATCTTTTTCTGCCAGCTTGGGTCTCGTGCTGAAACCAGAGTCATCTTCAACAACCGCGTTAGCAGATTCGCCAGACTGATTTCACACTGTAAAGTTATCTCTAACTCTCAGCTCTTTAAGTAATACCAGGGTGTAACAAACTTTACTAAATCAGTTTTACAGTTTACAGTCCCCCCCCAGGCAATGAACCTCATGTACAGTTAAACGGTCTCCTCACTGTGCAATAAATACATGTGGAATACTACTGATATTTGTTTTACTTATTTGATTTGTCACTTTGACATGTACAGAACCCCAGTGCAAATTTCAGTAGTGTTTTATGTTAGTTACCTTCACCGAAGCACTGCTTCAGGAGCCATGGGAACTACTCTAGATCCCGCTAGCTGCGACTACACGCTAGTAGCTACACATGTTCAGATGGCCAAGTTCGCATCTGAACATGTGTAGGTTTGGAGCATTTCTCTTAACTGATTGGATATTGCGGACAGGGGCGGGTCTCCGGACATGAGATATTAACCAATCCGGGAGAAGGGGCGGTTTTTTTTTATGTGGAAAAGATGGAGAAAGGTACCTGTGTGTTCCTGATCCAGTCAGCAGGAAGAAAGAAAGAAGCACGTGGTGTTATCACATGTTACGATCTAAATCAATAGTTTAAACAAGTAGTAATTAAATTTCTAACAATTATAAAAGAAATAAGTTGTATTGTTGACACAAATATTTGTCTGTTTTTACTTTGTCATATATACAATTAGACATATTAGTATTATTAATTTGTATTTTAAAAAAATATTATTGCTTGATATATGATTATTTTTTTACATTTTCTTTTTATGTCTTTTAACTTTTTGTTCTCAGCATTGCATTGGTAACTTTTGGTCAGCTCTTACAGTAGATTACTCTTTGTCTACTGACAATGTGTGAGATATACAGTGTGCAACCTGTCTTTGTGTTACTGTCTCTATTGCTGCTGGATATCTGGAATTTTGATCAATAATCTATCTTAGAGAAAAAATGTTTCAGTTATATAATGCAATTATTTCCTGTGGCAATGTATGTATCGCCACACTGACTTCAAAATCGATCTTTAAAAATTTTTTATAAATAAAATAAAATGTGTTTGCATTTAAGGTATCTGTATTTTGCAGTTCCTCTAAAGTCGTACCGGGGTGTGCTCCAAGTTATTCACACACATGCGGGCAGCACAGCATCATATGTCGTAGGAGCAAATTATTTGCAATAGTTGTTTGTTAGAATTGTAAAAAAATTTTAAACATGGAATTAGGATATTTCTAAAATCTTTATACTTACTCGCAATACAGGTAGGTATCAAGATAAAGGAAACAATTTACTAGGCATGGTCTTATGAAGATATATAAAAGGGAGGGCATGTTTTGAGGGCACATAAAGTGACCATTACAACAAACCTGAATGAGTGCTTGAGAGAGGGAGTTTCCCCATATATATTAACAATGTCAAAGACTGACAATTATGTACATTTCAGTAGCACATTCTTGCTTCTATGTTCCAGAACAACCAGGTGGTTGGAGTGGGGAGCGGCTCCACCATAGTCTATGCTGTGGACAGACTGGGTAAGCTCTGGTGTTTTCAGCTTCAGCTTACGGTAGTTTTCTACTAGCACTTCCTTCTTTATTTACAGAGTGATGCCAAATCAACATGGATGCACACACACTACCATTTGGTATTGGCTTTATATAGGTTAATACACAATACTTGACCTGGATCTATTAATTGCTGTTTTGAGAAAGTTATCATCAACTTCAGAGTTGTCACTAATGCTAGCCAGAATAATTCTTTTCTTACTATTTAAATTATTACAAAATGTACAAAGACCAACACGAAAGCAGCGTTGTACCTAAATCATTAATTATACATTGCCTGGCCAAACAAAAACATCACACACTCTTAAGTGTTTATATAATAAGATTGCATTCAGTCAGCTTTAGCTTTGATTCCAGCACACAATGTGGTGATCAGAAGAAAAGCATAATAGATGTGATACCCTGGTCATTCAGTACATTCAGGTCGTCAGCTGACTTCATTTTATTGCCACGTAGTTGCTGAGGCTAAACCTGACCAACTGAAGCAATCCTAGATCATAAGAGTGCCTCCAGAGGTTTGTACAGTGGGGATTATGCATGATGGGTGCATCACTCCATGTGCTTCTCTTCTTACCTTGACTTGCCCATCACTCTGGAATAGAGTCAGTCTGGACTCATCAGACCACATGACCTTTTTTCCAAAGCTCCAAAGTTCAATCTTTATTCTCAAAGCAAATCGAAGTTTTTTTTTTTTGATTAGTCTGACTACCAAGTGGTTTTCTTATGGCCACACGGCCTTATCACATTGTGTGTGTGTGTGTGTACGGAAATGCTCTTATTTTGACTATTAAATGTAGCTATGGTCATTTTTACTGTTGATATTTTTTTAAACCCAGTTTTTGCTTGATGCACCCCAATAAGTTGACCCTTTTTAAAATTGCAAAAAAAAAATATATATATATATTAATTTACATTTTATTTTATTAATTCATTTATTTGTTTTGTGCCAAATAGTGTATTTTCTCACTTGTGTGGAAAAAAACAAACAAATTTTTTTTGTTCTTGTAGCTGACAGAGTACGGCAGGAGAAGTTGAACATTGTATGTGTTCCTACGTCCTTCCAGGTAAGTGCACATGAGTTGCTCAGAACCAGATGTGATACTAGCATTGTAAAACCTCAGAATAATGATAAAGGTTAATCTGCTGTTTCATTTTTGCCTCAGGCTCGGCAGCTGATTCTGCAGCATTGCCTGTCGCTTTCAGATTTAGACAGACACCCAGATGTGAGTTAATCGTTTTCTTTCAGATAAATTGAGCCTCTTTAGGGAAAAATTAATTAAACTGCTGCTACAAATCAGAGTAAATGTATAGCAATACATGAACTGACTAAAGCGTTTATTTATGTGTCTGTTAGCTGGATGTAGCAATAGACGGAGCCGACGAGGTGGACGATTCGCTCACTCTGATTAAAGGAGGCGGGTAAGGAGCATGAGATTATCTGTCTTACTTGTTAAAAGCTGTGTATAGAGTTTACAAATGGTATGGAAACTGCTTCAGCTTGTAATAACGTACTTAAACAGTACTTAATTATCATTGTCTAATTATCAGTTTAGTCACACGAGTGTCTGTTAATGTTCCAACTGAAACACCCCTCCTTTCTGCAGCTTGATATCCTTTTTGTTTCACTCCTTTTCCAAACATGCTATTTCAGTGTCTGTAAAGTTAAAGATTTCAGTGAATCACCTCCCGAACACTCCTTTGTGGAATTGCATTTTCCTTGACAAGCAGATCACAAGGAACCCCCCCCCCCTTTTTTTTTTTTTTTTATCCATACAAATTTTTTCCACCTGCATTTCTGACTAAACAAAAAGAGGTGGGGAAATCTTTTTTTTTTTTTGGTATCTATTGCATGTGGATGTAAATAAGGTTACTAATAGGTGATCTAGTCTTATTATTATTTTTTTTTAATAATGCTCAGACAACAGCAGAGGTGGGCGGAGCTGAGCAATGAGCCCGCAATGATCTTGGATTATGAGGTTACATTAAAGGGGAAAATCTGATTAGCTTGTTAAGGCCCCAGCCAGAAAGAAAAAAGGATAAAGGACAAACAGCAGGGAATGATTTTTTTTTTCTTTTTATGTCCTTAGTTATGTTTTTGTGTGTAAAGACATGCACCTGAATGTCTAAAAAATGACAAAAAAAAAAGAAATTTGCATGTCTTTTTTATTTGTGTATGTAACCTGTATTACTATAGTCACTATAATAAAAAAAAAACATTGGGAAATAAAACATTCCCAATGTTTTGGCACACAAACCATACGTAAAAAATTTATCTGCATCCACACCCACACACGCCTACATGCATACACACAAGTCTTGCACCTGACACCCACATTACCTGATTAAGTAATGAAATAATTCATGATGCTGGGAGCGTAATCCAACTTGGCTGGAAAATAAAGCGTCACATATGTACTTCTTCAGAATAAAATTCTAGTGCTTGAAGACAGCATTCTTGAATTACTGGAAATATTTTTACATCTTTGTTTGAACATTGTGTAATCATCCAAAAGCTTTTTTTTAATACCAAAATAACCTTCTCTTCTTCCCTCCTCCCTTTCTTTCCCGAACTACAGAGGATGCTTGACTCAGGAGAAAATCGTAGCCGGCTGTGCCAAACACTTCATTGTCGTTGCTGACTACAGGTTAACTAAACATGTCTCTTTCTCTCGGTATATTGATGTCAATTGTCAGCGACTGTATTTCAAATGCTAGTCAATATACTGAGACAGTCACACCGTGAGTGTTGCTTAGTGTTGGAACGAAACTGGAACTTTTAAAGTTTATACTTAATAAGCAAACCTTAATCTGTGTGGGCAGGAAGGACTCAAAGGCACTGGGGCAGCAGTGGAAGAAAGGTGTTCCCGTGGAGGTGGTCCCTATGGCGTACGTTCCTGTGTCCAGGGCCATCACGCGACGCTTTGGTGGGGAAGCTGTGCTGAGGATGGCTGTCAGTAAAGCGGTGAGACGGTGATCAGTGAGAGTTACTTAATTCCAGTGCCTTGTGAACGGGAATATGAGGAGGTAAAAAATTTTTTAAATACTGCTGTGACACTGATCACAGAAAAATGCTGATTAAAGCTTGGTTTATTTTTGGTGTGTGATGTTGCGTTCACAGACTCACCTTCAAACCTAATGTAGCGTGGGATTTAAAAATCTGCTAGATGGCAGGTCAGATGAAACATCCCAGTCCGGTTTAGCGTTTATGTGTAGAGATGTAACAGTTATTGTGTCCCTGCACAGAGATGTGAAATACGCAGGCAAGCACCGCTTTTATCTTCCACTGTTGTGATGATCTGAAAACTATGATCTGACATTTAAAAGCATTTTTACAAACAACTAAATATTTTTTAAACAAACGATAATAAAAAACAATAATGACTATTTGTGTAATGGACTACATTTGATCCGTACAGATCTCTCCACACGGTTCAACTCACATGTGAACCGTGGATTAATTGCCAAGTTTAACCATCACAGTGCATGATACAGTTTTCCTGTTGCTGTATGTTTGCCTGCATAAATGATATTCTAGCTTCCTCAAACTCCTGTGCGCTCGCACACGTACTCAGAAACAATTGCTAGGCGGTGCTGAAAATCCGCCTAAACACAGGCTAAATAATAAAATCAGGAGCTCAGACACATCCTTTCACTAAATCAGCCTAATATTAATTAATAGAAGCTAAGGCACATTTTTATTAGCTAAGACGGACACATTTTTTCAGCCAATGATGATGATAATGAAAAATGATAAGTAGCCCAGTTACTGAAAACCACCCAATCTGACAAGACTGCTTACTCAACACTAAATTCTGATTGAACATCAATATCTTCTGTCCTTCAAACTTTGAACTGCAAATGCACCCTCATGTGGCACATAAATGAGTAGATTCTTGAACTATGGTGTATTATCATCCAAAACTAACATTATCGGTTAATAAATTTAATAGATACAATACTCCTGTTAGTAATTAATCAGTTCTTGATTAACCATTAGCGTTGCTAGCTTATATTACAGCATTTTATATTTGAGGCAGATTACGATCAGAGCAAGTTTAGGGTTTAAAAGCATAGGCTTTAAAGCAAAAGCACAGTATGTTAACTTTTTAATCTTTAATTGAGCTCTGGAGTCATTCTCTTATTCACTATACATTCGTGCCAGTACACCAGATTTATAGTGCATTATGGGTAGTAAAATTAGGTTCTGTCCAAGGAATATCATTTGTCCATTGAACATGTGAACAGACCCATAAAATGGCTGCATTTATTCATTCGTTAAAAAAATTAATCTCAGTTAATGGCTTTATCCTGGTCAGAGGTGCAGTGTATCTGGAGCCGATCCAGAGAACACTGTGCATGTTAAGGGAATCACCCTGGATGTAAATCCATGCTTTTGCAGGATACACTGTCCATGTTTATTCACATACTACTTTAGGTACAGTATCTTATAGCTCCACATACTAGATCAAGATTTTGGAACGCGAAAGGGAAAGATAAAGGAAGGAATGAGCTTGTGGCAATGAAAGGTGGAAATATCACTCCAGAGATGTTCCATGGGTTTGAACTTTGTTGATCAAATCTGATTTTACCACGTAAGTGTGAATTGTGTAATTTTTGACCACACTGGGCAGACAAATTGCCTTTTGTTAACAAGAAGTTAGCCAACTAACTGTGATCTGTCGTTTATTTTTCTCCTCAAACAGCATCTGCATAGACAATGTTTTAACTTTTAACAACTCATTATGTCTGTGTTGATTGGTTTAAAGAACTTGTATATACCGTAAACCTCATTTAACGGTAAGAAGTGCTGGTGGGTTTCACGGCTGATGCAGTAAGCTGTGCAGGAACGAGTATGAAATGGAATTGACGGGGTATTTTCATAGGCTTTTACTGACTGTCGTTTGGGAAATAGAAATTTCTAGTAACCTTGAGTCGAATGCAGTATTTGCTGTAACCTTTTTTTTTTTTTTTGGTGCAGTTTTATACAACAAGCCTCTGGAGAAATACATCACTGATGCAGTGGCTTTTCATATCACAAAGGACATGGTGCCTGTTTGCACTGTCACGAAAGAAGAGTTGTGCAGAAGAATAACAGTAACAACATCTACCTTAGTATGAAATAAATCGTTTTTTGAAAGGATTGGGTGTAATAAAAATTGAGACTTGTTCATAAATTTGGAGGGAAAGAGAGTTCTCAGAGAGAGACCTTCAGTCAGACAGCAGACTCAAACTTATCTTTAAGCTGAACTCCTGGACTCAGCTATGTTTACACGTTTATCTTCTCCTCTCTGTGTGTGAGTTTTTATTGAAATGTTGCCATGAAAGGCTCGAGACTGTCAGTAAATGTTTTTTCACCTACGCACAAATCAGAATTGGGTTTAACTTAGTTCGAGGACCGTTCAAGTCAACCTGGGAACCTGATTGTGCGGAAAAACAGAACAAAGTTTTGACCAGAGAAACTACCATCATTACTTTGTATGATCTCCTGTTCACTTATCCCAGTGTTTTATTCGTGCTTGGATAACCACCAGGGTAGAAAGGTTTCTCAGTACGCTGAAGCACTGATCAGACTGCCTGCATCATATCTGAAATGATGGTGTCTCTTTAAATGGCCCAAACATGTGAAAATGGCTTGGAGTGTGGTCAGGCCTACTGTATACAGGGGATGTGGTAGTAACTCCCTGTAATGTGCCAAGTAGTGTTCATGAATGATGTGTGTACAGTCCCCACAGGTGCGTCTCTTCCGCAAATTAAGTACATGTTGTTTTGATTGCATGATGCCCAGCCCCAATTCTTCATTACATGGATTCCATCAGATATTAGAAACATTCATTTGAGAGGGAGGTCCATGTTTACATAGTTGCATCTCATAATTCCTGCGGAAATTTTTTAGGTCAGCTGAATCTTCTGTTCCTACCTCGCAATGGTGTTCTACTGGTTTTCGATCCAGTGATGACCACTGAATTTATTTTCTCGCTCTTGAAACCAGTTTTGCTTTGTGACACAGTGCATTATCGTACTATTAGAAGATAGGAAAATTGGGGCCGCACATGACCAGCAACAATACTCAAATAGGCGGTGGCATTCAAACCATGATCAATGGGTATTAACAGGGGTTAAGGTGTGCCAAGGAAAGATTTCCCACCTCCACCGGCATGAACAGATTAAACAAATCCATGGATTTTTGCTGTTGACATCATAGTCTGACCCGGCCATCTGTGTGCCTCAGCAGAAAGGGATCCATTAGACCGAGCAATATATATTTTTTTTCTTCTAGTCTTCAGCTGTCTAGTTTAGGTGAGGTTGTGCAGCCTCTGCTTTCTGTTCTTGGCTGATAGAAGTGGAACCTGATGTGGTCTTCAGCCTCAGGGTTCAACATGTCTTGAATCCCGAGATGCTTCTGCTCACCACAATTGTACAGTGTGGTTATCTGGGTTCAAGCTGACTGGACATTCTCCAGTGACCTCTCTTATCAACAAGGCGTTTCCGTCTGTAGAATTGTCCTTTACTTGATGTTTTCATTTAGTGTACCCTTCTGAGTAAACTCTAGAGACTATTGTGTGAAAATTCCAGGAGCTCAGCAGTTATGGAAACACAGAAACTTGCCTATTTGGCACCAACAGTCATGCCACGGTCACAGCCCCTGTATCTCAATGACTGTGACTGCACAGAGCCTTTATTATCATTAAGAAGAAGAATATGAAGAAGAATTTGTTAATAATATGCATATTAATTCTGATTAAATACTCTATTTTGTATAGACTAGTAATCTGTAAATAAATACATTATATTCTCTTAAAGATGTGACACTCTACATCTTTAATTACACAATTAATTAAATCACTTGTAGTCACTGCTTGTATACCTGGGATGTTTTTTTGTTTCTTTTTAATGCTATTATTTTTGTTATAGAAAAATTATCAGAAGCATATAAATTCCCTCTTTGAAAGAATACTACCAGAAAAAAAAAAAAGTCTTAGACTTGTTTTAGTCTTAGAAAGACCCCTCCAGAGCCCTGACCTAAACCATCAAGATGCCATAAAGATGAAATAACATTTGATTCTGTAATAAGGTTAATATTGCGCATCCACATAATCTTTTGTTGTATTTAGTTTTCAACGAAAATGAAAATGTGCTTATAAACGTGTACTTGTGATATTGTTCCTTAAAATAACAGCCACTTGACTTGATGTTTTCTAATGCAGGGAAATAAATAGGTTTGTGGCTGAATAAGTGTGGCTTAAGTGACCAAATTCTATTTGTGGCCACTGTGTGTGATTAAAGAAGAAGAATGGGGTACACCTCCAGTTCCGGTTAGGAAAATGAAAATGTACAGTTCATTCACCTAGAAGCAGCTCTTTATTTCTTTATCCCATTACAGCCAGGTATTCTGCCTGGAAATTGTAGATTGTAGTTTAATGAATTCTATTTCCTGGTATGAGCTGCATTTTATTTGATGCAGTATGGTGCATGACTCTGTGCTGTGTCACTGCTTCAGGGCCCCGTGGTGACTGATAACAGCAACTTCATCCTCGACTGGAAGTTTGAGCACGCTCAGAACTGGAAGGAGGTCAACACTGCTATCAAGATGATCCCAGGTCAGTTCAGCAGTACCTCCCTGTTTGAACCCACTGTGTACTGGGTGCTTCATCATACTTCTAACTAAGAAAATTCTTGATTCTGTGTTTCTGCCTTTGATTGCATACTGTGTAAAATATGTTACTCCTCATGGCAGGCCTTACAACGGTGCAAAAAGTCTTCAAGTGAAGCTGCAATCGCCACATTAGATGTGAGGGTTTAAAAATATCAACCTATCAGTAATTCATTGTTTCTATTTAGACACTGTTAAAGTGTAAAAGAGCGGTAGTGGCTCAATCGATTAAGACTTAAGGGTTATTGAGTTACTGATCAGAAGGTCGGGGGTTCAAGCTCCAGCACCAAGTTGCCACATGTTTATTAAAAACACTTATTGTGTTTCATTCCTCCTCTGTAACTTCAGATAATGTGATCTGGAATGTGAAGTTTTAAATGCAGTTTAAATTATAATGATAATAATAAGAATAATAAAAAACTGCCTCAATAGACACATTTACGCTTCACACTTCACACTATGGTCTCTGGTACAGACACTTGCATACTTGGCCCCAAGGTTCAGTATGTTTATGTAATGTGAACACACTGTATTATGCCTGGGCACGGTACGATATGCTTGGGCTCAGCTCGAATCAGATATGAAAGCCAACTATACCTGAACACAGAAGTTGAGAATGCGACGTTCTCAGCACCATCGACATCCACTGATATCTCTGTGTGATAGCATGTGTCGATCTCCTCCTCTGAACTCCACATCCTTAAGTGTATTATTTTTGGCATAGCATGAAGGTTGTAGCGCGTCTTCTCTTTGCTCGCAAACCAACTGGGGGCCGTACTGCCACCTGCTGTATCAGAAAGTGTAAGTACGCAAGTGTACTCAGGTACTCTTACTAATGTGAAAGTTGGCCAGCAGGGGAGAGAGGGGATCGATCATGCCTAGTGTGAAGGCCTGGGAGCTATCTCACGCTACAATGAAAATATCTGTATGATCAGGAGTACTTGATCGAAGTACTCGCAAGAAACCAAGTTTCTACTCGGTCATGTCGTGAGGCTCGGCTACTGGCTCACACTGTGCAGGATCATTAAGGATGTGAATCTACAGTCAGAGCAAGAAAGAAATGAGCCCCAGGCTCTGCTTCATGCATTTCCCCTCCTATACAGCTGCTTATGTTGTTCTCAGATAGACAGAAATTCAACTTTTCAACTTCTTGATATTGTTCATGGCTCCCTGAAAGAAAATAGTCATCTGCTTCATTTTCTACGCGCCAGAGCTTCTTGTTTTGTTTCTTGCATCACCAGAATGAGGAACTAAAATGCAAAAAGGGATGCAACCAGTGCAGTTCAAGAAATTATAAGCACCTGGTACGTTTGAATGTTTATGCACTCTCTGTACAGACAGATATGCTGACTTGTCTGTTTTTCCGTAGGTGTTGTGGAGACTGGCCTGTTTGTGGGAATGGCTGAGAGAGTTTACTTTGGGATGGAAGATGGAAGTGTGAAGGTCAGAGATTCTCAAGTGAACTGAAGAAACACAAAGAAACAGAAAGCTCTGTCCTTTCCTGTCCTTGACACCTCAAGTGCCAGTACAGCGCACACAAACATATACGCACACACACACACACACAGACAGACAGAGCCCTTTGTGTTGTCTACTAAGAGTAGCCAGAGCCCCTGCTGGCAAAGCGGTACACCAATACAACATTCCCAATGATCTTATGTATGTATGTATATGTGTGCGTTATGTGAAATTATACACGCATATTCATCACAAAGGGTTAGATTGTATACATTGGCTTGATTATGTTGTTTTTGATCCTCTTATTGTCACAGTGAGAGTAAATGTGAAACTGTTGAATCATCCTGGCTTTCATACAAGATGCAGTCCCGGCCTAAACAACTAGACAGGTTTAAGCCCAGTCTAACTAAATAATCATTATTCAATGATCTGGGAAAATGCCTCATTTGTGTTTCTCACACTTTCTCTCGCACTGATCTCTCACTTTGTGCCTCATGCATATTTTCAGTCATTTTGTGTCCAAGTTGTTGTCTGGTTTCAGTTGTAATTTTGTTTATGTTCAACCAAAGCGTAACCGAATCTGATGACATAAAGCAAGAATAACTATTCAATACATGTAAAAGTATCAGTATACCAGCTTGTACAAATATATATACAATGTCTGTTTCCTTTCTTTACATCTATTCAGTTAGCAGTTCTGGCAGTACAATCCTTTTCTGTGTAGCTCAGTTTCAGGATGAACCACATGCCATATAACTGAGTTAGGATTTAATTTGTATACTTTAATGTGCCTGTAGAATGGTTCACCCCATCAAGCCTTACTTTTACACACACACACACACACACACACACACACACACACACACACACACAGAGATCTGGAATGGGCATTATGAGTTCGACAACTATTTTAAACACCAGCTTTTATTTTTTTGAAATTTTTGTTACCTACATTACTGTGATTTAAAGGTTTTG
>JAQQZT010000039.1:20828001-20838255 GCA_030068275.1 Clarias platycephalus | reverse complement strand
TCGACAACTATTTTAAACACCAGCTTTTATTTTTTTGAAATTTTTGTTACCTACATTACTGTGATTTAAAGGTTTTGATTTGTGACCAAACTCCTTAATTGTTATGCTCTTATATGACTGAAGACGAAAAGATTAAAACAACACTGTTGAACTGGTGTCTTTTTTCTTCTAGTTTTTTTTTAATGCAGCTATTTTTCATAGGTGATTAGATAGAGCATTGTTGCTCATGATGTCTGTTTATTCGTCAAATGGCCACAGGAGGGCAGCACAAGTTACGTGTTTAAATACAGCATTTATGTAAAGGCAGTAGTTTTCAACTCTGGTGCCAGCACCAACAATTTAATGGTTTATCAGCCCCCAACACACCTAATTAACAGCTTTTTTTTTTTTTTTTTTTAATATTGAAGAGTGTGCAGTGGTTCACCAGGAATAAGGTTGAGAACCAGTGTGTTATTTCTAAACTCCATTTTTGCACAGAATTTCCTGTTATACCAGGGATCTTCAGCTCCAGTGCTAAGGCCCAGTGTGTCCAGCTTGTAGTTTACCAACATCTTAACACACCCCGTGAACCTTGTATTTAACAGATTAGTTGAATCAGCTGTGTTAAGCAGAACTATCACCATGCTGTACTGTGTTGGGGTCTCTCTCTCACTCTCCAGGACTGTTGAGCTGAAGATCTCTGCATTACAGCTTATTCATTTTACCATTTTACTTTCAGACTTGTTAAATAAATAATCAGAATGCTGTTTGGTTATGAAATCACAACTGTTAAATATAACTAAAGTCATTAAATCATTTTGTGTAGACATTTTAATTTCTAGTTAAAGTTTCTAAACCTCCATATGAGATGTTTTTGTTGTACACAAATCATCAATAGACTTTTATTTTCATTAAACCCGGAAAAGGAAACGTCAAACACTTTGTCAGTAAACAAGTAGCCACGTCGCTCTTTCCATCCTCGTACTTTTCTTCTCTTTCGTCTCCGCAGCTTTAGGTCCGCCCTCTTTTTAAATAGTTGGGACGACCGACTTGATTGACAGATGGCAGGCACAATCAGCTTATCTTGTGTGTCTTTCATAGCGAATGAAAAGGCGCCGATTTTGACCAACCGATAATTTCTCTCTGTTTAATAACGGACACCCGCCTCTTTATGTTTGATTGACAGCAAGACAACCAATAATTAAGTCTGTTTGGTGGGCGGATATTTTGTGAAACTGATATTTGTATCAGCCAATCAAATTCTGATTAGTAGGTGAGCTCGTGAGGATTGACGTAGGCGAGCAGCTATACAAGCGTAGAGACTTAACTTCACGCTCAGCGGCCCATTTCTCGTGTCCAATCGTTGTTTGGATACGGGGTGGGCGGGGCGTTACTAAGGCACCGCCGACTGCAGGTAGAACGCCAATAACATGGTGCCTCGGCGACTTGTCTGTTTACGACAAGAAACTGGACCATATAGTTGCTGGAAAGCGTTTATATTTGTCTGTTTTGTTTTGTAAAGGTGTTTTAGAGTATTTTTGTATTATTATTATTTCACATTTTCGGTTATGAGATTGCTTGTGTACTGATGTGTCACTTGTCCCAATGGAAAGCGGGCTTCGCTTTGGCAACGTGGGCATATCCCTTGTGCTGCTGCTGCTGCTGTTGATGCTCAGAGCTTTGAGTGTGAGCGCTGTGCAGTTTAGCTCTCTGTCCGGGACAGAGCTGGAGACAGCGGACACCGTGATGGACCGCGGGCTGGAGAGCAGTATAGGGGACGCGACGGTGGAGGACGACGACATTAGCTCGACTGGGGACAGCGAGGAGCCTACCGCAGATAACGACACAAACTTACACCAACACGGCAGGTAACAAACATTACGACTCGCTGTTTTATGAGAGATGCAGTCAGCCTGAATAGTGTGTGAGTGAACGGTTGTGCAGAAACGAGACCAACAACAGTGTTGAACTTCCCGGAAGTTAAGGTTAGTTAGCGAGAAACAGACGCTGAGGTAATGTTCTCTGAGATTAGCTCAGTGTCTCCTCAGTGCCACAACACACTCTCACACTGCGCTGCCTAAAATATCCCCCCCTACAGCTTTAACTTAACTCCATTAGAGCACAATATTGTGCTTGTTTCTAGTCATTAACGGGTGAACGTCTAATTAGGGTTAAATTTAGCTCTAAGCTGGAAGTTTGAACTAGACTAGAGCTGTCTGCTTTATAGCGCCTACGTTATTAGTATTATTATTAGTGAATAATTGTTAGTCCTGTGTGAAGCCTCTTAACAGCGTCAGAGCTTCTTGTTTGTTTCGTGTAAAATTCAGGTTTGACTCTGTCTATTAAACATGATGCAATAAAAATGAATAGTATAATAATAATAATAATAATAATAATCTAATTTATTAATGCTGTCTCTGTTTAAGAGACCATATGTCAGGTGATCTTACAGTCAAGTCATTGAGGGGGGAAAAACAGTTTCTGATTTTGGAATCATTTCTTTTAGTGTGGGTTGTTTTGTTTGTTTGCTAGTTTGTTTGTTTTGAATGTATTGATGTCTGAATTGGATTTTGGGTTGGTTATGATCTCGCACTGCGTTTCTGATGTTTCTCTGAGGGAATCCCAACGGCTTGCATCTTAAATATTATTATTAGTATTAGTATCAGATATCATGTGAGGTAAGTTAGGATGCTGCGAGCACTAAACTATTCACGGAGCTCAGAAATCTGCTGAATAACACGTGGGCATTAAGTTCATTTGCTTAATTAAGTTTCTTGTCCTCGTGCTTGTTTAATGTAAAACAGTCATACATGTCAAAGCAAATAATTACCTAAAGCTATATAGAGCTGTTTTCCTGCATTGACTCGAGGCTGTGTGTGTGTGTGTGTATAACTCGTGACTGAAGCGGAAGTTTTTGCTCCGGTGTTAAAGCGCGCAGTGATGCGGGTGTGGCGCGTCCTAAATCTGCACCCGTCACCTCTGACACGTGTGTAACTTGTGCACCTGTTCGCGCGCGCTCCACTTTTTTCTTTCTTTTTGATCTTACTGAAACACGGATGTCCGAGCAGTGACTTCTCGTTTCTGATTATCTCGTTTACATCCCCTAGTTGTGTGTGTGTGTGTGTTCGGTTCGGGTTGGCACTGGAGCACAGTGAGGGTGTGGTGTTCACTTCATCATCATGCAGCAGACACAGCTGACTATCCAGCACAACGGCTTGTGTTTCATTAATCATTATAAAATATGAAGATGAGGATGATAAAACGCGTATAAGGGTTTAAGAACTTTTTTCCCTTTCTTTTCCTAAGCATTTACACAAATCAGCCATAACATTATGACCACCTGCCTAATATTGAGTAGATCCCCCCTTTCCCACCAAAACAGTAATGACCCGTGACACCTTTCTCCCACAACCTTTCCCTCAGTTTGAGCTCCTCTAGCCACTAATGGATCTGACTACACGGGCCAGGCTTCACTCCCATGTGCATCAGTGATCCTTGGCCAGCAAACATTTGGACGTCTGATGACTGTTAAGTTGACGTCCTCCGATACGTCCCGTCATGGTCGATAAACAGTTCCAGAATGAAAGTTGTACGGACGTTTTGACGACATCTGATTTACAAGCTGTCATAAACGGTCATAAATTTTTGTCATAAATTTTTGCTTGGATAGTATATGTTGAACAACACTTACTGTAGCTAAAAGTCAGAGTTACAGCTGTACATGCAACCCCAGGCAACTGTAGACATGTATAAAACCTATCTGAATGCATTTTTATGCAATGTTCGGTCACATATATTTTTTTTTTTTACCAATTAACGCCGTCCTACCACAACCGGTTTTGACCAGGGACACAACATGGGTCACAGCGACCGGTTTTGCTGGGTCACCTTCATCGCACCACTTTTGGTCTGTTCAGACCTCTGCAGCCTGGGAACTTCCACAAGAGCTGCAGTTTTGGAGTAGCTCTGACTCACTTGTCTAGCCATCACCCTTCTTACGCTAGCTGCATTTTCAATATCTTGTTACAGTGGTGTCTGGAAGTCAGTGGGGTACAAGAGGCAGCAAGTGAACTGTTTTTCCTAAAATTAATATTTTGAAAGCAGGATAAAATGGGAAAACATAAGGATTTCAGTGACTTTGACAACGGCTAGATTGTGATGTCTAGCAGACTGGGTCAGAGCAACACCCAAACTGCAGTTTTTGTGTGATGTTCCCAGGCTGCATTGGTCAGAACAGACCAAAAGTGATCAAAGGAAGGAAAACCACTTCTGGAGACCGGGTCATGGATGGCCAAAGCTCACTGATGCACATGTTTAGTGAAGGCTGGTCTTTAAATAGAAGCACTAGCACAGATCAAATTGATGAAAAGGTTAATGCTAGTTGTGATAGAAAGGGGCGGCACGGTGGTGTAGTGGTTAGCACTGTTGCCTTGGACCTCCAGGGTCCGGGTTCGATTCCCGGCCAGGCTCGATTCCCGTCTCTGTGTGCATGGAGTTTGCATGTTCTCCCTGTGCTTGGTGGGTTTCCTTCAGGTACTCTGGTTTTCTCCCACCGTCCAAAGACATGTAATTTAGGTTGATTGGCGTTCCCAAATTGCCCATAGTGTGTGTGTGAATGAGTATGTGTGTGTGCCCTGCGATGGATTGGCACCTTGTCCAGCATGTACCCCGCCGCCACGTGCCCTAAGCCTCCTGGGATAGCCTTCAGGTCCCCGCGACCCTGAATACAGGATAAAGCGGTATAGAAGATGAGTGTGTGACAGTGCATCACCGTTATGGTCGCAAAACGGGGGACCCACTCAATATTAGGCAGATGGCCAAAATGCTATTGCTGATGGGTGTATACACTGTTTTTTAAAAAATACAGAAAAAACACTGTACAGCCACAAGCAAAGTCTGGTTTATTTATCTACTGTCTTTTCCACCATTGATTGGAAAAAAATATTACACAAATATGCTAATTCTTTTACTTGTGACCTTTAATTTTAGTTATTTTTTACGTAACTGCTTTTTGCTTCTTCACACTGGCAAATCATTGATTCATTCATCTTCTATACTGCTTATTTGGTAGAGGGTTGCTTGTTATGTAGAAGGTTGTGGAGTGCCTGGAGTCCATCCCAGGAGACTTGGCATGAGGCAGGGTACACCATGGATAAGGTGCCAATAAAATGCAGGGCACTCATTTACTCACACGCTCGCACACACATGCACTACGGGCAATTTGGGAACACCAGTTAACCTAATCTGCATATCTTTGGACTCTGGGAGGAAACCGGAGTACCCTGAGGAAACCAACCAAGCACAGGAACATGCAAACTCCACACACAGACATGATGAGGGAATCGAACCCTCGACCCTAGAGGTGTGAGGACACAGCGCTAACCACTACACCACCGTGACACTTAATGTCAAGTCAATATTACACAATTATGACCTAAAAGTAAAAAAAAACTTTTAGATAAAAGTTTTTATCTTGCAAATTATTCTGATCACATTAAAGTTTTCGCGACCGATCACCACAGTAAAACCCAGCGGTCTTTAAACAAGCAATCTAACTTTAGCTGAGGTGGTATTTCTTTCAGCATTAACTGGCCACCCTGGGAAAAACCTCTTGGGCTAAAAAAAAAAAAGTACATGTCTGTGATGTTGAGGTAGGGGTAGAGAAAGACTAATAAACGTGAAAACGAAGTCACATTACCTCTCAACTGCAAGATAAAAAAAAAACTTAGGGTTGTCTAATGAATCTGTGTAATTTTTTTTTCATTCATGGTAAAAGCAAGCTTTAATTATTTCAGTATTTGGAGTTGCAAACCAGTGTCTATTTGTTTTTATGCTTTATTTGTATGAACTTTATTTGTGCACATTGTCCTTGTGTTGTATTAAACTAGTCTTAATGATCTTTTTTCAATACCAACCATGTAATCAGCAAAGTGTGAATGTGTAGAGCTTCTTGCTGCTAATGTTCAAAGCTTTAACTACACACAGTTACAGGCTCGATTTTTCCCTCTCTGGAACACTGAATCTGCAGCTCATAAAAACTGTATGGAGCGGATCTGCAGGTGGTAGGAGGAAGGATAGAGGACGACTTGATTTCAAAGAGCATGCTTTAGTTT
The DNA here is from genome assembly GCA_030068275.1 of Clarias platycephalus. Taxonomy (NCBI): domain Eukaryota; kingdom Metazoa; phylum Chordata; class Actinopteri; order Siluriformes; family Clariidae; genus Clarias; species Clarias platycephalus. The sequence goes on along the minus strand of JAQQZT010000039.1, from coordinate 20,832,163 downwards.
GTATTGTCCTTCAAACAATGCTTGAATTCAAACAAAACGATTCAGGAGGTATTCAACACTGTTATGTCGCTGATCAGCGATGGTAAAGTCGCTAAGCTTCTGGTCAGAAGGGCATCAGTTCAACCCCAGGAATCACAAAGCTGCCATTGTTGGTCCCCTGAGAAAAGGCCCTTACCAGTGCTTCAGGAGCAGAAAGGGTTGTCATGGATAGAAATGCACTCTGCGCCCAGCTTCAGAGCAAGCTAGGATACGCAAAGAGAAGTTTTGTACAAATCGACTTGCGTATTTGATGAGCGCTGCCTTTTAATGTTTTGTTGAGTCAGACAGATTGGTTTTTAGAAATAGTGCCACTTTTGACTTGAGACTTTTTCTTGTGGTGCTGGGTCACTGGTTGTAGTTTCAACTGGATATGCTAACTCGGGCAGGGCAATAATAACATGATTCCTTCCTTCATTCCTTCCTTACTTTCTACTGCTCTCGTAACATCGGCATATCACTGAGTGTACTCGTAGCAAAATATTTAAATAGAATTTGTACAGCTTTAAAAAGTTATTTCAAACCGCATTCCATCTTATTGTAAGTGATCATTTGTCAGACAAAATCATGATATTTTCAACATGATATTTTTGACTTTGTTTATTTCTGATTATCTTGTGCAGTGTTAATTTAATGTCACTGTAAACTGGGACCCCACTGTACCCCGCATTGACTTGACTTTATGTATTTGTAGGAAATAGTAGTTTGCCCTGTTTACAAATTTGTACAAGTACATGACATCAAAGCCAGGGTATGTACAATACCGCCAAAAACGACTTTTGCATACCATAATCAAAAATAATTTATACACATAAAACTGCCTGGCCAAAAAGTTGCACAATCTAATATTGTATTTAATCTTATTAGGCTTTGTTTTTTTTTGGCCAGTTCATGTCTGAAAATAATTCCTTATGCTCCCAGAACCACTCTTTCACAATTTGAGTGCTGTAAATGGCCGTGCCATCAGGGAGGGAAAAACTCCATTAATGTGATATCCTGGTCATTCAGTACTTTCAAGTCATCAGCTGACTTTATTTTATTGTCACATAACGTACATACCCTGACCAACCGAAGCAACCCCAGATCATACCGTAACACTGCCTCTACAGACTTGTACAGTGGGGTTATGATGAGTGCATCGTTACATACGCTTCCCTTCTTACCTTGATGTACCCATCACTCTGGAACAGGGACAATCTGAACTCATCAGACCACATTTCCATTGCTCCAAACTCCTTAGTAAAGTGTTGTTGTTGTTTTTTTTTTTTTTCTTTTCTTTCTGATCCCACTCACTTTGGACTTATTGTGTGTATGTAGACATTCTGTTAATGTCACTATTAAACATAGCTGTAAGGTTTTGCTGTTAACGTTTAACAGTGTAACTTCATCAAACCTTTAAGTGATGGCCAATATTTCTTTCCCCACATTTCTCCCACAAAGTTGGCAAAGTTAATATCACTTTAGGTTTTAACAATGAATTTGACCGTTCTTGCATAGTTATATTGTGCAGATAAAATCACCTGTCCCTAGTAGAGACTTGCTGGTAGGCCTGAATGGTATATCAATATTGTGCTAGATGATGCCATAATACACTTTTATGAGATATTATAGACTTCATGGTATATTTATATTTAATATCTAATTTGCTTAAAAGTGTTTTATGTAACATCCAAAATTATCACTTTAAATTTTAAATAATTTGTTTTTCTAGCTTCTTTTTGAACATAAATATTTCGCAGAAAAAAATAATAAATAAATTAAATTGATAAATTATTAGGTAAGCCTGTAAATTATGGTGCATATAGTTTTGTAGAAATATCTTTAATATTTTCACCATATCATTCATTGATAAAAAGTCCAGATGCTTGGGTTTGTCTTTTTTTATTTTATTTTTTTTTATTTGTGTGTGTGTGTGTGTGTATTGGTAAGCTGTTTGAGCCAGTGTCGATATTGTATGTGGCACACACTTCTACACAAATTCCTCACTGAGCTGTGCATTTTCCCAAATGCATTAGTCCCCTACTAACCTCCAGCTCAGATTATCACGCATTAAAAAAAATGATGTCTCATCCTAATACAGTAGAGAAAAACTGAATACAGATCTGAATGATTATTTGATTAACAGTTCATATGTGCATTTTTTTTTTTTTTTTTTTTTTTTAAACGTATATAGATGCCTGTGTTTTTAACACTGTATATGAATCCGAAACGGAGAAGCCAGTCTATTGTGCTTTAGTTCCTAGGAATCAACACCCGCAGGCCTTTCCCGAGACATGGAACAGCTTAACTGGGGGATGGTGTTCTCCTGGGACCGTTTCAGCGATGCACAGGCTGGCTGACTGGCAAGCAGGAGTCTAACCCAGAAACCCAGGAGACTTGCGCGTACTATACCACAAAAGCAAATACAATAGAGCAGCGCGTTGTGACCAGCGTCTCCGATCATCGCGGTTTAGAAAGTGCAGCCGTGCAAAGATCAGTCATACGGACGGTAGTGGAGGGAACGGAAAGACCACTAATTTCCCTCGTGTGAGCCTCAACAGAGATGATCAACAACCCGGGCAGTGCTGCGCTCCCAGACAACAAGCGGTTCACGTTTTTATTTATTTAAACACGTTTTTTATGTTCCGACTAGATGTACCCGGTACAGCTTGTGGGTGTATCTAATTTCTAGAAGAGAACATGCTTCTCAAAAATGCGTAAAGCCCAGAGAGAAAATGAATAAATATGAATGTCGGGACCCGGTTAATAATCACATCTCGGTTAATCATTAACCCGTGCTGAATAAGGAACAGCAAGGTTGTACGAGAGCGGTTTTGTGCCGGTACTGCCCACTTGTACGGCTTTACTCCAGAACAAGCAGTACACTGATTTACACGGTGTGTGTAGGATTTAAAGCACCTGAGCTTTGCTTACTCCGTGTTCCTTTTCTTTGTTCAGGCTCTGCTAGAAAAACTTGGGACTATGTGAGAGTGTGGCATCAAACTCAGGACGTTATGTGTGGAATTGAGGCTGCTGGTTGGTTTTTTATTTTTTCAAATTTATTTAGTTTAAGTCCCAGAAGAAACTGCTAGTGAGAAATCTTTTTCCTTGGAGTATCAGATGATGCAGATGTGATGTATTGGCTAAAAAATATTTTCATTTGGTTATGTATTAAAATAAAGATCACTTCTTGTGACTAATAGACAATAGTAAATCATAACCTTTTAGATTTCTTTTTAATTCTAAACACATGAATGAGTGTATATGTGCACATGCACATGATCTATGCTGATCCAAGTACGTAGCTCAACTTGACCTGATTGAGTGTATTTTTGGACTAGTGGCAATTCCTGGGAGACCTTTTGTAGAAGTAACACTTGAGGTGCCCTATCTGACACACACACACACACTTTGCTGTTACAGCTCTCTCTCTCCTGCCTGCCTGGCACAAACCATGGCAGACGTCTAGCTCCAGCTGCCTACTGCTTAGCAACAGCCAACCACAACCCTCAAGCTTGGAAACTTGTTAGCCAATTAGAAAGCTGGAAGGAGAAAGTGCTCAGAATTTGAGTTGGGTGCAGAGAAAGAGGGAGAGAGTGAGTGAGAGAGAGAGAGAGAGTGCGAGGTGCAGAAAACGAGACCATGTGCATGTTTTATTCTTTTATATGTCTGCGATGCGGTGCGGATATTTTATTGCTCTGGTGCAGTAATAAATTTACACACATCACATACTGAATGGCAGCATGCCACACGAGCCTAGTTAATTTTATTTAGTAAGTTGTTTGTTTTATACCTGACAGCTCCTGTCATAATAGTTCTAAAAAGTGGGTGATTTCTTAAAAAAGAATTACCCCTAAAAAAAAAAAAAAAAAATTAAGTCTGTGATGCATCACCATGTGAAGGATGTGAATGTTTATTTTATTTCCCCACTTATTATTAAAGTGATGGGAATTATGAAACTGTAGTAGCTCAAATAAATAAATAAATAAATAAATAAATCGGTCGATAATGCCAGCTTTACACTCTAAAAACTGCTGTGTTAAAAAAACAACCTAACCATAACCCAGCCGCTGGGTCACTATTGGACAGAACACGCGCTGGGTTGTTTTGACCCAAGTGCTGGGTTTAACCATTTAACCCAGAATTC
>JAQQZT010000039.1:20805949-20819375 GCA_030068275.1 Clarias platycephalus | reverse complement strand
TAAAATTACATTATGTAAAACAGTTTCTTTGTGTTTGAATTTTTATTTATGCATTTTCAGATACAAATTGCTATATTTTGATGTATATCGTTATCGAGGTAGAAAATTGCTTCTACCGTGATAGAAGATTTTGGTTATATCGCCCACCCCTAACGTAAATGATTAACTCTACATAAATTCCTAACTATATGTATATTACCTGTAACAATTTGCAGCCTTTTGCTGTTAAATAATTGCACATGTCCATATTGTGATTTTTTTATTTATTTATTTATTTATTTATTTTTTTTTTTATAATAATAATAATAATATATTACATTTTGTTCAATATCTCTAAACTACAATAAACATGGCTGAAGGTTTGCAGACACTTAATCACCAAACAGGTGCTGCCAAGTTGAAAGCACACGATTTTATCAAACATCTTTGTGTGCTCTAGGAATTTTCCTTCACTGCAACTCAGGGGCCACAAATGTTCTAGTCTGACCGTATCCTCGTGGACAGAATGAGATTCATGGAGACGTGGTTTGCCACAAAAGAGTGAGGGAACTTGAGCATCCTGCACAGATCTGCAGCCCAGATCTCCTGATCTGTCATCAGTGCCTGACCTCATCAATGTTCTTGTGGCTGAAAGAGCTCAGATCTCCACAGTAACGCTCCAAAATCTAGTGGAAATCCCTCCTATAAGGTTGGAGGTAATTATAATAGCAAATAGGATGAAATCTAAAATGGGATGTTCAAAAAGCATGAGAGTAATGCAATAGTTACTTTTGACTCTGTAGTTGACACTGAATGATCTGCTTAATGAAATATGAAGTAGTTCTCAGTTTATCTTGATTTATGAAACAATACAGGAATACACATCTCCCAAGAACTGAAACTAGCACCCAAACATATTACTGTCTTGGAAAAAGCAGCAGTGCCTGCGTTTATCAGCAGTCAGGAACTGGAAGATTTCCGCAACTTCAAGTCTAGTTTAAGCTCGTCACTACTGCCCAGATGTGTCCGTGCATGTACCATAGGTTGGATGAAAACACAAAGGAACTGCGTTCAGGTTGCTTCCCTTGATGATTCTGCCTTGGTTCAAGAAATCACCACGACAGTTGATAACGTTGTGGCTCAGATGTGAAACACTAGGTGTTTCTACATGGACCCTATGATTACACAAATAATCAGAATAATAATCCAACTGAATAAAAGTGCGTCATGTAACCACCTTAATCTGACCAGTCTGGCATGATCGGGAGTAATTTTTCATCAGAATTTTGGTTGTTTATCTAAACTTTGATAATGGGTTCAACAGGTAAATATTAGCTGTGCAAACACTTGATCAGAGAGTTTCTCTTTTGTTGGAATAAATATATTCTTCCAGCACACGTTTGCCGCTTGTACGGGTAGCATTAGGTGATGTGGCGATTTTCCAGCAGGAAAGTTTTGCTTCCATTGCTCATCAGTAAATTCGGTGGATACAGCTCTATCCTAATCTATCTATCCTTTGCTTTCCTGCAGAAGGTCGTTGGCTGCAGAAGGGGCCCTTTAATTGGCTACCCATTTCACATCTAAACAATCAAAGATGAGCCTGAATTCTTGTAATCAACCATAATGCAACCTCAAAGTTGGAGAAAAACACTGCTTCTTTTGATTCGATTTGTTTTATTTCTAAATTGTTGAATTAATCACTTCACAGTGAGCAGAATCACTTTGATTTATATTCTGAGTTATATTCTGGTTAAATGCTTTGTGCATGGAAGACACTAGAGAGAGCGCAAGGTTTACAGACAGCAGCAGCCAGCCAGGTTATGAAATAAAACTCACCAGCGAAAGCTTGGACAAAGAATTCGAGTGTGACTGTGGTTAGGTAATGTATTTAATTTTACAATCGTTAGTGTTTTAGTGAATTGAAAACGTAAACCTGTGGCATATATTCAGGCAGTCGGTGCTGAAGTGCTTTATTTGCCATGAAAGCTCTTTGGTATTGCAGTACGTTGTGTTGTACAGAACTCTAAAGAGAGCGTCGGGGGAATTCACTGTGTGTGAGAGATTAAAACCATGCAGGTATATACAGCATGGAAGCAAAGTTAAATGCGAAATCTTCAAATGGACTTGAGTCGCACAAGATATCGAACACTTGAACCCTTTTCAGTACTACAACGTTGTAAATCCTGTTGCGATCGATCCCTGGCATGTTGCATTTAAATATGTCAATACTAATCAGACGATGTATTTAGTCTATAGGTAAGTCCTGTTGTTCATGCTTATTTGACTCTTTTCAGTGACACACACACACACACACACACACACACACACACACACACACACACACAGTGGCTCCAGATGCCATCGCACAGCTAAAGGGAATAATTGAGCTTTTAATTCAGGCACATGATTCGCTGCTTTTCCTGTCTAGTGACTCATGAAGCTCGTGACGAGCAATTCACTCGATCGTGATCCAAATTAATCGGTTAGATTTTTTTCAGGTAGGCTAATTTTGACATCGTGATGAAATTCTGGTGAACTGATTACACGGGTGCGAGTATGTGCCTATGCTTTTACTCGCTGCTTTAGCTGTGCCTTTTTTCAACTTAATCAAAGTGCAGTTGGTAAGGTATTGGGTTATTACTTTAATCGTGCTAGTATTTTAATACATGAGTTTAGAGAAAATCTGCCGGATCAGTGTTTTATAGCCTGAACACTTAGCTTCTTAAAAAAAAAAGAAAAAGAAGTGTGTATGTTGTTTTTTTTGTTTTTCTTTTTCTCCCTCAATCACATGATTTGGCATTTTGTAATTTGTTATAGTATTAATGAATACAGAAGCCGTAACACTGTTGTATTCATGAATACAGTATAGGAGTACTAGTGAAATTCAGTTGATTTTTGTCTTCTTATGCCATGTTGTCCATGTGTTTGGTGAGTTTCCTCCGGGTACTCTGTGGTTTCCTCCCACAGTCCCAGGTGACCTCTCCAGGCCTCCTCCAACCTTTACAGAATAAATGGTACAGATAATGATTCAGTGAATGAATCTTATGTTTGTATAATATAAAATAATTTATCTCCATACATATTATAATAAATATTTTAATGTTTAAAATATTTTAAATGTGTTAATATTTACTGTAATTATCTTGGGATGGTCACTTAATAGTTGTTCCCCTGGGTACTCTGGTTTCCTCCCGCAGTCTCACAGTGTATGATTGATTGGGTGTGTGAGTATGTGGGTGCGTGGATAAGCGGAAGGGAAAATGTATGGATGCAGTTACCTGCTGCTATATCTGTAGTCTCCTCGCTATCCTCAAAAATCCTTGAGGTCTCATATTTTACTATTTCTCAAACAAGTTAATGTGGGTGTCTCCAAAGTTTATGTTAATCCCCCAGCTGAAATACCCCTCAGATAAGGCTCTTTGTTATACCTCAAACTCCATTTGTTTCCCTTCTCTTCTAACTTTGCCATTTCAGTGTCCATGTAAATGAGCAAGTGCTGGGCTACGGCTGAGTAACAAGCCGGAGGGAGGAATAACTTCTTATGAAGTCACAATAGGGGAAATATCTAAGTGCTTTGTTTAAGCCCTGACCAATAGAAAAATGGACAAAAGGAATTAATATTTTTGGTACACACTGGAGATCCATCTGAATGTCTTACAATGATTCCAGAAGTGAATTCTGCCTAATGCGTCCCTCTTAAATATAAATTAACTTTTGTTGCATCAACGTGGTTTTGGGACAAATCCGCCCCTAGAGCAGGGCAAACTCTGTGGAGTCGCTTTAACATGTGCACTTTGCCTTATGATTTCTGCCAAATTTGGAGATTTTGGCTAACAAAACAAAAAACAATCAATTTAAGATTACAACCTAACAGGTAATGTCATGCGGGTTGAAGCAGTTTAACCATAAATGCCGCAGAATGCTGGTAGCCCTGAAGTAGATGTTTTCTGTGCCTGTGTTGATTTTAGATGTATAAAATCTTGAAATTTAACTTTGCAGATCTTGTCTTTAACGCATTATTTAATGCTTTCCTGGGCAACTAGCAGTGGTAAAAAGGTTTAGAATGTTTTCTCTTTATTTGGTAAATAATGCTGCTCACATTTCTTATTAAGAAAGTTGCATACTGCAGCCTTAAACTTTGGCCGAGTGGATGGGGATTGGAGCAGGTGATTACACCTGCATCACATGCTGGATTAAATCATAGTAGCAGATGGGTGAGTCACCCACCCAGCATGTGTGTGTGTGTGTGTGTGTGTGTGTGTGTGTGTGTGTATATTCACACACTCGCACAGACTGCTTATAAACCTCTTACACACTATATCACGATTTAAAGTCTGTAGGTATCCGTACCTACCGTGTGATTAGCTGGGGCGGGGGCGATGAGATCATCTGTCAATCACTACAAGCTGCTCTCTCTCGCAGCTGGGCGTTTCAGGTGAACACTAGAGCGAATAGGGGTCAAGGTCAAAATAAGCACAATGGGAAGTTTGTAAGGGCATTCTGGGACTGTGTGTGAGTGACTGACGATGTCCAAGATCAAGGTTTTTGAATTTGGTGTCTCAAGATCTAACCCAGTAAGTTATTATAAATGTCAGTAATTTTATGTTTCATCTGTCGAAACCAATAAAGCCTATTTATTTCTTAAACCTCAGTGTTCCAGGTCAGCATGTGTTGAGGGCTTGTTTTATCCCTCAGTGTTTTGCTTTTCAGCACCATATCAGTTGGAATTGTTTCAGGAACAGAAAACAATTTTCACCTTCCTGTGTGTAGTGACCTTTTTTTTTTTTTTTTTTGTTAATCTTTAATAATCCAGTTTGTTTTTATATCCTACAAATCTGTTTATCTTAGGACATTTCTTACCTATTTACATGGGTAATTCTTTCTAAAATATTAGGTTTTATAAATGTTTTGCAAAGCCTGGAATGTAGTGACTGTGAATGTAGTGTAACTATACGTTTAGGCCTGGTGTCCTCAAAGAACCCAAATTGGGATAGCTTGGTCTGAAACTATGGTTAAGAACTGAGCTCTCTGATCTGCTTGTAAAGTTTGATATGTAACGTCACATGTAATGCATGGTCAGCTGACACCGTACTATGTGTTTGTCTCTCCCCAGGTGTTTGGCAATAAGATGTTCATCCCGTCTTTGGACGGAGCTTTGTTCCAGTGGAACAGGGACAGGGAGAGCATGGAGGCCGTCCCTTTTAGCGTGGAGTCTCTGCTCGAGTCTTCTTACCGAGTGGGAGAGGACACCGTGCTGGTGGGAGGAAAGTCACTCACTACATATGGCCTGGGAATCTACAGTGGCAAGGTACAAATCGGATGGAGAAAGCGGCTGATTTTTCTTTTTTCTTCATGTGAAAAAATTATTGGACTTTCATATACTCTTATGCAAAAATATTTTTATTAAAAAATAGCACCACTTTCAACTATATCTAATGGGGAAAAAAGTAGGAATATGATTATTATTGTTTTATAAATAGGCTTATACTAGGGGAACCTAAATCAAATCAAAACGAGCTCTCTGAAGACAAAAGCATCAAGCCTTTATACAGTTTGTTTTAGCAATTCTGTTTCGTTCCCTCTTTTTAAAAAAATGTTTTTTTTTTGCTTCTCTCTCTCTTCCCCCGTGTATAGCTGAAGTATATCTGTTCGTCTATGGGCTGCAGTCATTGGGGAGAGGAGGAGACTGAGCCAGAGGACATGCTGTTACTGCAGAGAACACAGAAAACCGTCAGGGCCGTGACCCCTCGCAGCGGCTTTGAGAAGTAGGTCATATGTCCATTGACACGGAGACACCTTGCAGCGCTCGCAGTTAATGTTTGCTTGGATTGACCCCTTGTCTCTGTCTGTTAGGTGGAACTTCAGTGTGGGAAACTTTCAGCTAAAGTATGTTCCAGAGACTGACACGCAGCTCGGCTTTTTAGAAGGGGACACAACCAATCAGGAGGCGTGGCATGACGGGGCACGCGTGATCCTGGAGGAAGCAGAAGCACACAGTCAAAACAACGGCAACGCACACATACAGACAGAAGGCCTGGACCTGGTGATCAAAGTGTCTATTCCAGACTGGAAGGTTATGGCTTTTAGCAGTGGACCAGGAGGACGGCTCGTCTGGGAGCAGCAGGTGTGTGCTCGGGTTTGGGGTTTTAAGCTTCCTCCTAGCATCCAAGATTAGATCCAATGGCGAAAAAGGCCAAGCATCTGGGGTATGAGTTTGAGTGTTCCCATATGGTAAGGATGAAATGTAAATGAATAAGCATACTTGTTTGGTTTGCTGTGTCGAGCGTCACTGGTACTTACTTTGATCATATTGGCAATGCATGTTTAAAATAATCTGACAGTATGTATTATTTTTATTTAATGTTTATAAATCAGTCAATTACATCAAAAGAAATGAATGAAAGAGAAGTGTTTGTGTTGTGCTATGAGGGTCGCATGAGTTCTTGTTTAAAACATGCTTAATCTGCAATTTACATGGCCTGGCCAAAACAAATCTCAAGTGAGATTTCTGTAATACTTGCCCTACAAACCGTTGTCTATATATTTATTTATCTTATGCACATCCCCGTAAGCACAAATAGCAGAATGTTTTGTGACGTTATACAACTGCCTAACTGATTCCTGAACGGATTTCTTCTCCGACCAGACACGACAAATAAACTAAAGAAAACTGACAGTTGACAAATCCTCTGACGCGCGTTGTTCGTGTCCCTTCCCTGTAGTTCTGCACACCCATTGCTTCAGCCTGGTTGGTTGGAGGGGGAAAGGTGACCCCTATCAGCCTGTTTGATGACACCTCTTACACCGCCCAACCAGAGAGTGAGTTTCAGGAGGAGGACGATGACCTCGTGGAGGAGGCCCGTGAAGCCACAGAGTCGAGTATTTATCTAGGTAAGGTGTGCATGAAGTGTGTGTTTGTATGTATGCCTAAGAGACGGATGCAAAAGGGTTTATTTAACTAGTGCTCTGTGTGTGTGCACTTGCAGGGATGTTTCAAGGTCAGTTGTATTTACAGTCTTCTGTTCGAATGACTGAGAAGTTTCCATCCGAGCCCAATGCCCTGGACAACCACCACTCTAGCAGAGACATCACTCCTCCTCCCACTGTCAAATGGAAGCCTCTTATTCGTACGTTTTTTATTTATTTATTTTATTTTATTTTATTTTTGGAAAATTTTGGAATTTTTTTTTTAACTCTCTAAAATAGCAATATATTGAACAATATGTTGAACTCTTTGTAAATGTTGGTCTCTCTTAGACTCTCCTTCTCGTACTCCGGCACTGGTGGGATCGGAGGAGTTTGATAAGTGTTTGAACAACGACAAATTTTCCTACGAGGAATACAGCAACGGTGCTCTGTCTATACTGCAGTATCCTCATGGTTAGAATGGTTTTCTGTTCTTTCTAACATCCAGAACCAGATCAAAGTCTCGTTTCAGAGTATTAATAAGTGATATCTATCATTTCCTCCTTTTGTCTGCAGATAACGGATACTACATCCCATACAGTACGCGGTACCGTGGCCGGCGCGAGGTGACGGCAGTGAGCGTGTTGCATACGGGTGAGGCTGGAGGGATGAGGAGGAAGGACCCAGTGCTGCTTCTGCCATGGTGGAAGGAAATCCTTGGCACAATTATCTTTTGTATCGCTGCTACCACGTACATCGTCCGCAAGTTCTTCCACCCACAGACGGCGTACATACGGGTATGACGGGCAGCCATGGAAATGATTTCAATACATTTATTTATTTTTTTTCCTCAAATGCATTCTTAAAGGATAGAAAGAAAAAAAAATACATAAATGAAAGACATTTTACTAATGTGCTACTTTCTCTTATGTGTGGAGACTTTTGGGACACCTTGTAGTTTAAACTGATCTCACACTAATGAAATTACTAAACCTGGTAATAGACAAAGCCGTGAGCCACGTTGCTGTCGTCGTGTCTTGCATCTGTTCTGTGAAGCTAACCTGCTCGTCCAGGCTATTTGTAGCTATTTGGGCAAATTACTTACACATTTTATCCCATCCAAATCCGCCAGTTAAATCCTTTACAAATTACATTACTCCACCCCTTCTGGGAAACACTTCATTCAGATTAAAAGTGGCTAAGTTTGTTTGGATGCGTTTCACACTTTGTGTCTCTCGGTTTAATTGCAGCAGCGGAAGGAGTCTGAGACACAGTGTCAGACCGACACCAAGTTCGAGTTGGACGCCGATGAACCCAGGGAGGCGGTAACAGATGCTCGGCCCAGCGAATACGTGTCCAGGTAAAAGCTATGCTAATGAAAGAGTATTTTAGCAAGGTTTGAGACATTTTAGGACCTGGACTCTGACTTCTCAAGTGGTGGTCATATTACAGTGGTACAGTAGCACAGCTGCAGCGTTCACATGAAGCAGCACACACTTGGCCACACATGCCACAGAGTACAAGAACACGCCCTCTTGCACATTTCGGGAGTGTTGCCTGAGTTTCGGGTGGCAAGCATATGGTTTTCATAGCAGGGATATCAGTTAATGAACAGCTGGTCTTTCTGTTTACAGAACTTGTACACCCTGCTGCTTACTTTTTATCACTCTGTGGCTGCTTTCACACTAGGCAGAAAATGTACTTGTCTAATCATCATCTGGGCAGATAGAAAAAATGGTTCATGCTACTTGTTCAATGTAACTGTATCATTACCACAAAATCCTACCTGCTACAGGTTAACTGAATAATAATAATAATAATAATAATGATAGTTATGTTTCAACATTGAGTATAACGGTCCTAATATGGCAAAGAAGGCTTTCCTGGAATGACTAGAATGACTGACTAGATATGGTTTAGACCTCTGCATGCAGCAAAAGGTGGAGCCAGAGATTGGGATTATATCCTGATATTATTAGACTCCAGTGACTGACAAAATCAACTGGTTTGCTATATCTAGTTACATTGTGAAATTAAAACATTGACAATGGCACATCTCTTATTTAAGTTTACATGCACCTAGGCTAGACTTCCCACTCCCCATTTAACCAGATTGTGTTACAATTTTGGATGTCCTGCTGCCATGACCCAAGTTTTAACTTCCTGGCTGAGTTAAGATTTTGTTCCAGTATTTACTTTTAGATAAACTTCCTTTGATCTGTTTTCTGAAGTGCGTTGGTTCCCCTTCCAGCAAAACACTACCAAAATATGTTGCTGCCACTTCCATGCTTCACACCTTCAAATGGTGTAAATGTTGGAAAAGTGGTTATGTGGAATTCTCTCGTTAGTACGAACGTTTAAAAACCTGATAACGACTCTTGGGGCATTTTCACATTGGGGTCACAGGATTGTTTTCCTGAGAACACTTGACTCTAAAGTCTGGTCCCTTTCGATCAGTGAGAATACAATCGAGAACAGATATCCAAGCCAGTTGTATCTACGCACGGAAGGCAGATTGATGTTTAGACTATGTCTGTCCCCTCCAAAATCTCTCCCCTGATCTCATTTTGTGACCTATACAGCCATAGCAGATAAAATAGGAAGGCACGTGAGAGCGCTGCTCTTGATATTTTCCCCCCAAATATCAATAAATTTGGGTATCAGGTGAAATTTTACCACATTGTTCTCTTCTCATGTTTAACAGCAGTCTCCAAACCAATTACATGCAAAATGCCCTTAATAACCTCTGTTGATCCTTTTTGACCAAAGTTCATAAATTGGAGTTAATTTGTGTCTGTGTGGATCCAAGATCCTGCTATTTCCTGATGCAGTTGCTCTAGGGGAGTGTCTCACAGGTGCACTCCGGATTAACTTTTAATTATGACAGTCGGTCAATCAGAAGCTTCTCAAAGCCAATTAATATATTTCTGGATTTGTCCAGACGGTTTGAAGAGACGGTCAACTAGACAGTTCATGCTAATTATTTCACCCATTGGAATTATAGTGAATTATATGTGAATAAATCTGTCTGTAATCAATTATTTTAAAGTTACCTTTGATGTGAATAATGTAGATGCTCTAACTTTTTTTTTTTGTAAAAATATGGGAAGAATGTGAACTAAACATATATGATGTGAAGTTGTGAAAAAACTGAGATTGGATCTTTAGCCTAGGTGTGTGTAAACTTTTGGGGAGTTAAATCCACTAGTTTCACTATAAGGAGCTAGTCATTTCATTTTGTCTTTTCTCATTTTTTCTTCTCATTTCTGATTAACCAGATTAACCAGAAGTTAAAAATCTTGATGTCACTGTTTCAGCGTTTATTTTATTTTTTTAATTGCAGACGTCACATAAAGTAGATCAAAATCTTTCATATTATGAAAGACTTGCCCTTCCTACCCTTGGACAATCTGCTAATGTTTGAACGTTGAAGGAGTCTTTTTCGTTTGATTGACAGTTGTTTTGTGGCACTGTGTTGCAGGTATCTGACAGACTTTGAACCAGTGCAGTGTTTAGGACGAGGTGGCTTTGGAGTCGTGTTTGAGGCACGGAACAAAGTAGACGACTGCAATTATGCCATCAAGAGGATCCGCTTACCAAACAGGTAACTGCTGACTGCATCCATCGTGCAGTATACAAATTTCCACAGTGCTCTATGTATACCTTTTTATATATTTAAAAAAAAATAAATAATTGTTTGTATGTACAGGGAAGTGGCTCGTGAAAAGGTGATGCGCGAAGTAAAGGCCTTGGCTAAGCTGGAGCATCCAGGTATCATCCGTTACTTTAACGCTTGGCAGGAGAGTCCACCTCAGGGCTGGCAGGAGGAAATGGATCGACGCTGGCTTAAAGATGCCAGGTACAAGTCACATAAGTGTAGCAAGACTTGGACACATATAGAGCAAGATTGTGGGAGTATTTACTTAGAATTTCATAAGTGATCTATAAAACTAATATTGAAGTGACGTTAGTTACTGAGTAGGGCTGATTTCTGCTCGTGTGTTTTCTAATTGTCTGTTCTCAAAGGGACATCGCAGTGCGCTGTCCAGTAGGGGATGATGTCCTGTGAACCAAACCAATATTTATAAAATAGAGGCAGAGCGAGAGCATGCTCAGAGATGAGATCTGTAGTGATAAATAGCAGATAACCTCGACGCATCTCGTTGCCAGCCAATCAGCGAACACCTTAAGACCGATTGGCATAGAACACTACACTATACACTTTATACATATCTGCAGTGTTTAGCGTCTACGTGAGTTAGCATATTATAGCATACTACACTTTACCCATAATCCTGCTCTCTGTGTTGTAGCAAAAATACAGGTGTAAACACTGAGGTATAAACTCCAATATTAGACAAGACAAGCAATGGTTGGGTGTTTTTTAATAGACTTGTCTGCTGTTCAGTAAGTTGAAGAGACTATAACTCTGTTTTACAGTAGATGCTTTATGCCAGGCTTTTAACTAGCAGCTATCTGTAAGATGGAAGGAGGTATTTCAAACTTCAGCGTTATATGTATCAAAAAGTGCTGGCATTTTAATAAGGGCAAAAGGCATGGATTGTGATTTTATTTTTATTTATTATAATTAATTAATTAATTAATTAATTTTTATAAGCAATAAAAATGGAAAGAATCGTTAGTTTAATAGTATAGCATGTAAATGACTCTTCACTCTTGTTTGTGTTTGCCAGTGCTACTGATTGGCTGCTCAGCTCTCCTGACCACATGGAGGCTTTCTCCGTGAAGGTGCCCGTCTCCACTCCCTCTCCTCTGGATGTGCGGTGTGAGTGTGCGGTCGATGGCGATGTGGGTGCGTTCACTCAGGATCACGTGTGCGTGGATGGCTTGGGGCTGGACAGCATGATGTCGGATCAGGACAGCCATGCAGATGTCGATCCCGACCTGGAGCTCTCAGGATCACCCCATTCTTTTGAGCTCTGTCCTCCCCGCACCGTGGCTCACAATGACTGCACTTCTTCTTCCTTCGACATTGTTTTTGAAGACTCCGGTTGCGATCAGCAAGACAATGACGCAGAGCTCAGCCATTCTACACCGAGCCTTTCTACACCGAGCCATTCCACACAGACGCGATGCCCGTCTCTCACTGGCTCCAGGTCTCACCACGTTGTTTCCTCAGGCCCGGTCTCTTTCATTCCTTCACGCCCAACTTCTCTGAAGCTTCCACCCCAAGCTCACACTCTTGCACCACGGCTGGCCCAGACGCCCAAAGTCTACCTGTATATCCAGATGCAGCTGTGCAGGAAGGAGAACCTGAAGGACTGGATGGCACAGCGCTCTCAGCCTGAGCTCAGAGAGCACTCGGAGTGTCTCGGCATCTTTTTGCAGATCGCAGAGGCTGTCGACTTCATCCACAGCAAGGGACTTATGCATCGAGACCTGAAGGTAGGACTTGTTTTTTAATCATGCATTCTATTAAACGCTGACTTCTTAATCCATAGATCTGTGAAATGATGTTTTTTTATTTTTTTTTTCTGTTTCTTTGTGTTTTGCACTCTCTCTCGTTCTCTCTCTCTCTCTCTCTCTCTCTCTCTCTCTCTCTCGTTCTCTCTCTCTCTCTGTCAGCCCTCTAATATCTTCTTCACGCTGGATGATGTGGTGAAAGTTGGGGACTTTGGGCTGGTGACGGCTATGGATCAAGAGGAAGACGATGATGAGGAAATAAACACCCTCACACCTATGCCAGTTTACGCCCGTCACACTGGACAAGTGGGCACCAAACTCTACATGAGCCCAGAACAGGTGTGTGTGCGTGTAAATTGAGAGTTAAAGCATTTAGCAGACTCTGGTATCCCGAGTATTTTCTACATTCTAGAACAATGCACAACCACGTTTCTGCAGCAGCAATAACCGACCAACATCACCACAGAGTCCGTATCCCAGACCAAAGTTCCACCTTTTCGGCAGAAGCCCGGGCTCTGTTACTTGCTCTGGAATATATTGAAAAAGAGAGGGAACAAAATGCCTTAGTATTTACCGACTCAAAATCCTGCTTACAAGCTTTGGAATCTATTAAAACAAATCACCCAATAATCATTGATGTATTAATCAAGGCAAACCAACTACAGAAGAACCATCACAATATTATCTTCTACTGGATTCCAGGACATTAGTGGAATTACGGGAAATGAATACGCTGACATGGCAGCAAGACAAGCCCTTACAGAAACAACTGGCGTATGGCAAATCCCACCCTCTGACCTCAAACCACTGATAAATCAATATATATTAAATAAATGGCAAGCAGAATGGGAACAGTACCAAAACAACACATTGTTTGAAATAAACCCAGTGGTAGGAAAAAGATGCGATCACCCCTTCGAATCAAGACACGACCAGGTCATATATACGAGGTGCCGTATAGGCCATACAAATTTAACCCATGCATATTTAATAAAGATTGAAGAAGCTCCAAAATGTCAGTTCTGTAGAACTACTCTAACCATAAAGCAGTGGTTCTCAAACTTTTTCTGTCATTCCCCACTTAAGGGGGTGAGCGAATTTTCAAGCCCCACTTGTC
>JAQQZT010000039.1:20779863-20800673 GCA_030068275.1 Clarias platycephalus | reverse complement strand
GTTCTACGTGCAAAAAATAAAAAGGAATAAAAAGGGGAAAGAAAACAAACAAACAAGTAATTAAATAAGAAAGGAATCAAACTATACATGTATGTGAAAAAATCGAAGGAAGGGCCCCCACACCTGATGAAATTTCAAGTCTGAATAACGAATTGTGTAGTGAATCTTCTCCAGGGACAAACAGGACATAATATCTCTGAGCCATTGGGCGTGAGTGGGTGACGTGGCATCCTTCCACTTGAATAAAAGAGAACAATCCAAAAAATAGTCCATCATGATTTTTGTTTTACTATGATCTGCTTTTATCCTTCTACGGAGTACACAAGCAAGAAACATTTAATCACAGCAAATTCAGGTATAATTAAAACCCAACAAATCAATAAATGACTAAAAAAAATCCTATCTTTATTGATTAGACATTGATTTGTTTCTAATGAGTGACATGCTGGAGTCTAGAAAATAGATATGTATTGCACAAATGTTCATATTAATAAAAATTTTTGTTTCAAGGTTCACCTTAGAAAGGGTGAAAAAACAAGTATTTTCACAGTAAATGTATATAATTTAGTAGTAACTATTATTCACGGTGCATTTATTCAGTTGTTTTTTGTTGTTGTTGTTCATTCATTTATTCATTCCTCTTTTATATCGCGTATCCTCTTCAGCGTCGCAGGAGGCCTGGAGCCTATTACAGGAGACGCACACACAACACGGGCAGTTTGGGAAAACTAATTAACCTAATCTGCATGTCTTTGGACTGTGGGAGGAAACCCACCAAGCACACAAACCTGAGGCTAGAATCGAACCCTTGACCCTGGAGGTGCGAGGCCACAGTGCTTACCATTGTGCCGCCTTGTTATAAATCATTTTATTACATTTTGTTTGATTATATGTAATTGTTAAACAACAGAAAAATGTGCTGCGGTTAGTAATACATTAAATACACAACATATATATATATATATATATATATATATATACACACACACACACAATATATAACATATACAGTACAATCCCAGTCAAAAGTTTGGATACACCTAACTGTATGGTTTTTACTGGCATTCAATATATACATTTCATGTGTAAATATGTCAAATATATAAAACTATAAATAAGGCATTGGCATGACAGAAGTAACGATATTTCACACATTGCAGTATTATTAATATAATTGATTATTATTAATAATGAT
Organism: Clarias platycephalus; assembly: GCA_030068275.1. NCBI lineage: Eukaryota > Metazoa > Chordata > Actinopteri > Siluriformes > Clariidae > Clarias > Clarias platycephalus. Next base: position 20,799,478 of record JAQQZT010000039.1, on the reverse strand, counting down.
GATGATGATAATTATAATCTGTGAATTCTTGCTCCTTCAACAGTTGAGCAGCAACCGATTGAATCTTTGGTTACGTCCCAAACCGCGCCCTGCTGTACTCGATAGGAGGTCTAAATAGTCCGCAAACGCCGGTGACTTCCTAGTTTGTTATGTAGTGTGTTGATTTGGGACGCAGCCTTTTTTTTCCTCGCAGGCAACTTTGGACTTCCGCATCTCTCCGTAACTTCGTCATTTCCGGCTGCGTCTCAGTACCGCAGCGATAAGCATCGCTAAGATGTAAATGGAGAGGAGAGATAAAAGTCTGACAAGACGGTCACTGCAGACGCCAGCGGCGGGAGAGAGAGAGAGAGAGAACGCGTTTCCACGGCACCCATTAGCATAGCACTCACTGATAATAGCAGCGGCGCCTCCAGCAGCTGGGTCAGCCATTTTTAGCGAGTACGGATGGCCGGAGAGGTTCGCGGGGCCCTTGCCCGGAGACGGAGCGTGTTGCTCGGCCTGGCTCAGTCAGGCCTCCGCGGGACACAATGGCGGACTTTTATCCTCATTTCTGCTGCCGTTGGCGGACTCGTCGGACTGTCCGCCGCCGCCGAGGCCAAAGAGTGCGACAAGCCGTGTGTGAACGGCTGGTGCGACCCGGCTAGCGGCAGCTGCGTGTGTGAGCCGGGCTGGGTAGAGGAGCAGTGCCAACACTGCGGCGGCCGCTTCAGGTGAGAGAGAGACACACACACACACACACACACACACAGAGTGTACAGTAACACAGCGCGTTACAGCAGCACACTCCGCTGTATCAGTGCTGAGACTCTCAGTCTAATCCAGATTATTACTCAGACTCGGTACATCACACACACACACACACACACACACACGTATAGTAATGTCACTTAGGTGATACTGTGTCAGCGTCAAACTTTGTGTGTGGGGTCGTGCATACAAACACGACTAATTGTTTGGTCTGATGATGTGTGTGAGGTTTATAGATGAGTCGTGATGGTGTTCGTACACACTGTCTGTGTAACTCACACACTGTTTGCGCAGGCGGAGGTGTAACACCACTGGCACTTTTCCTCAATGCGGACTAACCCTGGTCTTAACAGATCCTGATCAGGGTTCAGCAGTGAAATTGAGGAGTGTGTGTGTGTGTGTGTTGGATTTGTCAGCAGCAGTTGTGCTTCTGTCAGCTGTCAGAGTAGTTGCGAGCTCGGACACCAGACTGTCTGCCACTCTCGTCCCGATCCTCACCAGGTCCCACTGTCGTGTCTACGAGCTTGTCCGTGCTTGTGTGTTGGGCTCAGTGACTTGTTTTTAGTGTAATGAGGGAGTTTAGTAGAGCGAGTGCTCCAGCCTGGACAGACACTGACACACTGAGAGCCCATCGATGGACACAGATAGTGTGTGTATGTTTAAAGGACCGGTGTTTGCTTCCAGACCGAGTGAAGAAGCTACAACCTGCAGCTCGCTGAATGGGACGGAGCTGTCCCGGCGGAGGAGGGACACTGGGATTTAGTGGAGCTTTTTGACAATGTCCTTATGGAATGCGTCCCTAGATCATTAGAGATGTCTTACTGAGTGTGCCTGCAGTGTACTTCTTGTAGTTTGATAGTAAAGATGTATTAACGTGTGAATGTGAATACATTTAACAAATGTGTTTAAGGGCAATTGAATATAAGCTAAAAACATCGTCTTGTCAAAAGCCTCAGGTTTAGTGAGTGTGTGTGTGTGTGTGAGGCAGTGAGTGATGTTGGTTCATTTTAGTAATGGCTGACGTTCCCCTTTTCTCAGACATCAGCCATTAATAGCATTATATAAAAGTCGTTATTCTCACTGAAAGTGGGCCGGTGGAAAGACAGAGGGGAGGGTGTGTATCCTGTATTAAACCTGAAGCCTAAGCATGTATGCATATATTTTTTTTTGATGTGTCCCCAGTTCTCTGATCTATTGCCAGATTAGAAATTCCACAACCAAATAACTGCCTAGTGGAGTCGGCTGTAATAAATGCACAGCTCTTACTGCGAGTTTCGGGACGCAGCAGAAGTGTCTGTCTCCAGCCCACAAACATGCCAACACACACACACACACACACACACACACACACACTTGCGCGAGGTCTCCTTCCTCCGAGTGTCCTTAAATAGATGAACCATGCATTCCTACCCAATTTCCTGTTGCACTGTTAACTCACATCCGTTATGGACGCGGTGTGAGAACGCGTAGCCCGTATTTATTTTTTGCTCAGTTTGGTCAAGCTGTTTACTGTCGCTGTGGTGGCATTTAGTTAATTGTATGTGCCTCAGATCTGTAAGCTCATTTAAGTCCGTGCTGATGTTTCATTCTTCTTCTCAGCCGTTGTAAGGTCTAGGCGGATTAGTTTTGCAGGTTTTTAAAAAATATTTGATTATTATAATGAATATGAATAAATGTGACCTTTTATTTAATTTCAATGGAAGGTGTACAGCATGGTGGTTCAAGAGTACCTGGATTGAGGAACTCTTATTGTTTACATGCAGCGAAAGATTCAGAATTAAATTATTCACATAAACACCAGGCCCACTGTGAATGAATAAACTATTTGACTGAGGTGGGTAAGCATTTATATAATGCATTGAACAGAAGAATAATAACCATGTAAACCTTTGATCCTGGTCACATTCTCAGTTGGAGTCAGTAAATACATTCTGCAAAGACTGCAACTATTGACTTCTTTAGGACTTAAGTAATCAAATATTTGACTGATTATCTGGTTGATTAATCGGGTAATAAGATAATAGAATTTGTTTTGAGTGAAGATTGCGTGTGTGTCTACCCCGCTTGTTTGTATTAAGTGTATTAAGACTCTGGGTTACTGAACGGATCAAAAGCTTGGCCTCAGCTCGACCAAGTTGCCCCTGTTGGGCCCTTGAGCACGGCCGTTAATGCTGTCTGCATCAGCGTGCCATGGCGAACCGTGCACTCTGACCCCAGCGTCCTAACAAGCTGGAATCTGCAAAGGAAGAATTTCAGTAAGCAGTAATTTATATGTGACAAATAAAGACTCTAATTTATTGTATGTGTATATTGGAGGTATATTCACTATGACTCTTGTAATAATGACTATCACTGTTCTGGCATGAGACTTGCACTGTCACACTTTGTTTCAAACCACTGAATCATAGTAGTGAGCAGGTTTCGGTTGTATCTCACAGGAAATTTAGAACAGCGTTATGATAGAATCATAACAAAAAGGAAATATCCCATAGCGCTGTGCTCAAATTGACTGCAGCAAAGTTTCCTGACATGCCTCATGTTTTAGCAGATTTGCTCTTATGCCAGACAGAGTGTACAGTCGCGCTTATGCTAAGTAGTCATAACTTGATGTACACCAATCAGACATAACATTAAATCCACTGACAGGTAAAGTGAATAACACTGATTATCTTGTCACAGCGGCATCTGTCAACGGCTGGGATAAATGAGGCAACAAGTGAACAGTCAGGTCTCAGAGTCAGTCAGTACATTTACATGCACAGTCTAGTCGAGTTATAACTCCACAAGGCAATTTAATTGTACTGCTGTCCTTGTGCCCTTATACAAGCAAGACTTATTGATCAGTATGTATCAGAAACTCTGCTATGATGGGTGGCGATATGCCCTCTTTCGGCTTGTTAGTATGATAGACCATACGTTTACATCTAGACATTTTGGCATAAGCTCTTATCCAGAGCGACTTAGAAAAGTGCTTTGAAGTAATGTTAGGAGCTTCTTCTGCCCTTAGGCATTTGGTCGACTTCTGGGTCAAAGCCCAAGTGCGGGAACTGTGGAGTTTGCGCAAAGCACCTAGACATATTTCTGTGTCCAATCGGGTTATACATGCAGGAGTAGCTTGACTCCTATCCACTTTATCTGGGTGTGCTAGTCTGACTGAAAAGTTCAGTTTAGTGAGATTTTAAATCAGACTAACCCATTTACATTTATTTTACAAGTTCAGTTTTAGTCAGACCAACACAATGTCATGCAAACATTCTGATTGTGTTGAGAGCAGGAATAACGAGCAAACATCAGGGCCATCTGAGTGACTTTGAAAAGGCCATAATTGTAACAGATTGAGGACTGAGTCATATCATCTTCAGTCACATACTTTGGGATGCACTATAGGAAGAAGGCAAGCCAGCAGAGGCTGTGCAATGCTCTAGGCAATGTTCTGCAGGGAAACCTCTGGTCCTACCGTTCATGCGGATGTTACTTTGACACCTCTACAGGAATTCTCTCAGCCCTACATTCTGCACATCTGCATTCAAGTCATGATTGTGAAAACGGTGCATGTTACTTATTTTATTCTGTTTAAAAGAATTGCTTTCAGATTTGCATCCGAATATCAATTTGAGGATAATGTAGGCTGTGGATTACCCTCAGTGGTTAAAAAAGGGAAGAGCTTTGATATCTCATGCGGAATCCTACTTTTGAATAAATTCATTAGTGCAAATCTTTACATGGAGGCGTTCTAGTGTAGTGAATGTTTACTCCATAATCAGATTTATTCAGAACTTTATTTGATTTGTGATAAAAAAAAAAACAGGCCTAAAGCCCCTACTGTTTATCTCTTCAGTCATGCTTCATTGTGATTCCCCCCCCATGCTAATCATGAATGTACCTTGAGGAAAATATCTGTTCATTTTATTGGTGGTTTACAGCACCTTGTCGACCTGTTGTACCAAAACACGTCCTTGTCAACCCACAGTTATTTTAACTCTGTTAGACTTAATATACAATGATTGCTTTTACATGTACTGAACCAGTAAAGTGCATTGTTTATTTCTCTGTCCTTCAAAAGTGTCATCAGAGGCGTGTTGCTGTGGGGTAAATTACTCAGCAGGTCATTTTCAGCTGAACTTTGCTCCGTGCACTCTGGTGTGTTTACTATGGCAGTGTTCTTGATGTGTCTACAGGCTAACTGGACCTTCGGGATACCTGACAGATGGACCAGGGAACTACAAACACAAAACCAAGTGCACGTGGCTCATAGAGGGACAGTGAGTTACACTTTCACATTCTAGTTTACACACACACACACACACACACTGGACAGAGGGATGAATACCTTGACATGATCTAAATTACTTACTAAATGTTATCTAAAACTGTTCAACATAAATTAGTTGTATCATATTAAAAACATGTTAATCGGGTAAATAAATAATCAGTATTTTAAATAATTAATGGATCCATTAAGAATTTCTGTTACTTAAGTAATTTATTTGCTCCATCTGGTAAGTATCATATCATAATATATATATTATAGCACTAGCCAGATAGCCTTATCTAGTGAGTACCGCCTCTGATCCCTCCCCCTTTTCTGGCCCCTCCCCTTTTTAATTCCCTTTGCATTAAATCCCTGTACTTTTTCAAAATTTTTATACCAACGTCCACTAACCTACTTTCCTCAGTGTTCAGTTTTATAAATCTCTTTGTGCAGCCTGTTGAGTCATCGTTATGAGATGTAGGCGTGTTTTTGTATTCAGAAGTTGAATTTTAGATTTTGTCTGGTGTGGCCCTGTGGGTGAGAGATTCTAAACGCCCTAAATGTCCACATGCAGTCAGACTTGTCCAAACTTGTCCTAAACAAATAGGACTAACGACATGTATTGTCGTTAGACATGCATTATTGGCAGCACTGTGGCATTCTGCCTCCAGGTTCGAGGGGGCGATTTCTGCCTCAGATCTGTGTGCGGGGAGTCAGCATGTTCATCTAAATTTATAAATGCTTGGATAAATGGAATTTCAATATTGCCCTTATTTGCCCTACAATGGATTGGCAGTCCGTCCTGGGTGTACCCCGCCTTGTGCCCCGAGACCCCTGGGATAGGCTCCAAGCTTCCTGTGACCCTGTACAGGATAAGCGGTGAAGAGAATAAGTCCAATAAGTAATACAATTAATAATTTATGCTGAATAGAAAAATCTGCTGTGAAAATGTAGCTACATTCATCTACAGCAACGTACGTACTAAGTAATAAATGTGCATTTTGTACTTTTTAACAGCTTGGATAAAGATAACATGTACAGTTTCATAAAACTGGTGCAGCCCTTCCTAGGGTTTAATATAATGATTTTATAGACTACATAGTGCATGTTCACCCACACGGGACAAAAAATGCAGTTTGAAAAACAAGCCAATGTAATAAGGTTAAAGTCCATCTTGGTCTTTATAAGGTTATGCGAGTTAAGATTAAAATAAAAGTCATAACTATTTTATGGGATTAAAAAAAAAAATTATTTTGTGCCACAGCGTCTCTTCTGTACTAGTTTTTGCTCCTCGGTTTATTTCTGGCACTTGACCAGTTAACTTTTTTTTTGTTGTTGTTGTAAAGGCTAATAAACCCCTTTAGTGTGAGTTTGTTCATGCATGTTCTAACAGGAACATGTAGGATCTCAGCACAAGAGAGCATTGGCGACATGTACTTGTACATTTAAGCAGATCTTGATGGTTGGCCGGTGTTTCTATGTTTACAAGTTCTGCCTTGTTTTAATGTAATTGGGGGGAATGTTTTTGGAGAAGGGTTGCTTGTTGCATTAACTGAAAGAGAGTCTGTGCTGAGTGAGATGAAACATGAGGTTGCTGGTGTGGTAACAAAATTCTCCACATCTTTATAAATACCACTCAAGAGGAGTCTGTCACAGGGCTACTTTAACAGCAGAACCGTCATAAAGTTGATCACATGTTGATCATGTTTTACTGAATTTAAAACTTTTGTTTAATGAAGTAGAAAGGTTGGAATAAACCTTTTATTCCAGCCTTGTATTCAAGTGTCATATTTCAGCTCAAAATATCAGAGTAAAGCAAAAAAATTCTCTGACCTTAACATTGGCATGTTTGTTAGTACCATCTGGGCTGGTTTGAGTATTTTATAAATTGCGGATCTCCTGGGATTTTTCACACAAAACTGAAGTTTACACAAAATGGTGACAAAAAACACAAACACAAAGTGCAGAGGGTCTGCAGGGTGAAATGCAGTGTTCATGAGGGAGATCGGAGGAGAATGACCACACTGGTCCAAGCTGCCAGGAAGTCTGTGGTAACTCAAATAATCACTCTGTACAACCATGTTGACAAAAATATCTCAGCATGAGCAAAACGTCTAACCTTGGTGGGGATGGGCCACCACAGCAGAACGCCATATTGAGTTCCCCTCCTGTCAGGCCAAGAGCAGGAATCTGCTTCCATGAGCACTGGCTGGCTCAACCAACCTGGACAGTCCAATTCACCTGGGCGTTTTTCCAGTCTTCTATCTGTCTAGTTTCTATGTGTCTGTGCCCGTGATACCTCAGATTTCTGTTCTTGGCTGACAGGAGTGGATCCTGATGTTCTCTTCTGTTGTTGTAGCCAATTCATCCCAAGGTTTGATATGTTGTGCATTCTGTTGTCCTTTCTGCTCACCATGGTTGTAAAGAGTGATTATTTAAGTTACTACTGTACATACATCCTGGCGGCTCAGACCTCTCTGGTTTTCTTCGATCGCTCTCATCAACAAGATGTTTTAGCCGGTAGACCTGCAGCACACACAATTTATTGTTGTTTTTCACACCATTCTGTATAAACCCCAGAGACTCCAGTTGTGTGTGAAAATCCCAGGAGATCTACAATTTCTGAAATGCTTTAACTAGCCCATCTGGTGCCAACAACCATGCCACACTTAGTCACAGAGATCACACGTTTCCCCCATTTTGATGTTTGATGTGAACACTAACTTATGTTCTTGACCTCTATCTGCATGAGTTTCTGCATTGTGCTGCTGGCATGTGATTGGCTAATATTAGATATCGGTATCACTGAGTACCAGAAATGTACTCGTAATAATAATAATAATAAAAGATAAAGTGGGTACGAAAATAGTACAGCGTGCTAGTAACACACAAAACATACAAAAAAAAAAGCAGTACAAAAAAGGGACAGAATACTGTTTTAGCAGGGACAAATTTAATTTAGCCAGTTTATTCTACAATGAAATGTTTAAGCAGTTGAACTGTGTAAGCAGGAGTGCGATCAACAGCTACAGAGAGCGTTCAGCTGAGGATATTTTAAGTAAGAGAGGCTCCCCTATCATTTAAATCGTAAGGTTTCACTTAATCAGGATAATTATTAAGGTGTACATACGTAGACCCATAGTTTGAGAGCACTGAGGGAGATGACAGTGTTCAGGGTTATAATTAAATATTAAAGGGTACATAACTTAAGAAATTAGAATAACTTTGATGTATTCATTTACAGAGCTGTATTAATTATTACTCCTAAGCTCTTAACATTTCGGAAGCTCTGAAAACATTATGCTATTGAACATTTACATAAATACATAAAGGGTAAATATCCTAATAGTATGATTATACAGTATGCAGTTTTTAAAAGTTACTTTAATTGTGTTTTGCAGGTCAAACACTATTCTGAGGCTGCGCTTTGAGCACTTTGCCACAGAGTGCAGCTGGGATCACTTATACGTATATGATGGAGACTCGATATACTCTCCCCTGTTGGCTGCATTCAGGTACCGGGGATATTTGTGTAAATGGGTGTGGCTGTTTCCATAAGTCTGTCTGTGTGAAGAAACCATAACCAAATAAACGAGCACTCAGTGATGACTGGAAGATCAATGATGTGCTTTAAATATGGAACTGGAGAAAGCATTTCTCTCCCCTCTCTCTATCTGTATTTCACCCTCACAGACAGACGCACATATATGCACACACACGCTTCATGCACTTATAGTCAATTCCTGAATTATTGTTTTTTTTTCTTTTTTCTTTTTTGTTTAAGCTCATGAAAAATGCCTTTGTGGGTAATTAGTGCAGACTAAAAGTGTCTGTGTGCGTGAAGTTTACATGTTTTCCCTGTGCTTGGCGGGTTTCCCCCGGCTACTCCAGTTTCCTTCCACGATCCTAAGACGTGTTTCAGGCTAATTAGAGTTCCCAAATTGTCTAGTGTGTGAATGTGTGCGATGCATGACTGTCCCCTTCCCAAGTTGTACCCTGCTTCATGCCCAGAGTCTCCAGGGAAATTCTCCTGGCTTTCCGCGACCCTGTAAAGGATAAACGGTATGGGGTATGAGTGAATGAATGAAACACTTTCATCAATAACATTTCTAATAAAGCAAACACTATTACTGGCACTCTTGTATTTAGTACACTGTGCACCCTCTCTTAGCCAACATAACACTGAGCGCAGAGACTCCAATAATGCTTGATGAGATTGAAGAGAGCAGGTAATCTGAGAGCACTCTTCAATACAGAATCTCTCCAGATCCTCCAGGGTCCTAGGTCCTTTCAATGTGAGAGAGTAAAGTAATAACCACAAAGACTTCTTGTTTTGGTTAGTTTTTTTAAAACCCCAACTTTACCAAGACTGCCAATACTTCTGCAGTTGACTCTACTTTTTTGTCTTAAGGGCCTTTTTATTGTCCATAGAAATATGTTCATATTCATTCATTCATTCAATCATGTGCTAATGGTTTTTCGTTCATTTCTTTATTTATAATAATATTTGTTGCAAATAGCTCTATCAAAGATTAAGCAACCCATGATCCAAAAAAGTTTTTTGATAAAAAAGCTATATACAAGCAAAAATAAGCTATATTTCATGTGTCATTTACGTGCAGTTAGAATCCGTAATGGCTTTTTATTCATTTATACGTGTGTTCATTATATAGGGCTTAGTGTGAAGTTGTAATGCTAAAAAGAACAGCATTTGCCACAGCACTTGTCAGTTTCTACACAGTGCTGAGCTTTCATTAACATTAAAAGCATAGCTACCCTTTGCTTCAGTTGAGTAATGCAGTCATAAAACCGTTTCCTGACAACAGGAAAATTCAAAGCCTTCATCAAGCAAAGAAACAATAAGTGCAATGAAAATTTTGTCAAGAGCAAGATTACAAAGAATTGATTTAAGTACATATCGCCAAAAACACAAGCATTTTCTGTCAAATATGTTTTTCGTACTGCTTGAGCTTAGCCTCAAAGTAAAAATGTATTTTCTAATAACCGTAAATTAGGACTGCTTGAATTTCTTTCCCTGTTAGATGTTGTGGAAAATAATCATAGTGCTCTTGTGTCGCAGTGGTCTGATCGTCCCCGAGCACTACAGCAATGAAACTGTTCCCGAGGTGGTGGCTGAATCCGGCTTTGCGCTCCTCCACTTCTTCAGCGACGCAGCCTACAATCTCACTGGCTTCAACATCTCTTACAGGTGAGCTGAAGAGGGAAATCTTAACACAAATTAAAAAGGTTTGTCACTTGTGTGATTTAAGGCAAACGTCTTTCCATGTAGCCTCTAAATTTATGAATCCTTTTTGAAGATTAAAGAAAATTTCAATGACTTATAAGTGACTGAAATGTCTGTCGTTTTCTCTTGGTATACGTGTGTGAAACCAGTATATAAATCTTGGTCATAAACACGTAACCAATAAATAGTGCTGTCACCCCCTGATGTAGCCACCCTGGGTTTAAAGGCTAATAGGTTTTACTGCCTGCTCAAAAAGAAGTCGCAGACCTTAGGATTTCATTCTGAAGGGTTCTTTAACCAGTTGCAGTAATTTCAAATATCCTTTGTTGTTTTCTTTTTTTGATGCAGCCAAATAATTTGACCCTTGTGAAATTAAATGTAGTTTGGCAAATTTGTGCTCTCTACCTACATGTTGGTATGTAGTGAGGAGGGGTAACAGATAGATACAGTGCACTCTGAAAGTATTTGAACAGCAAGAACTCATTTTCCAAGAACATTGGAATGTGACTGGTAGGCATTTCATGCTGCATAAAAGTGCCCTGTTAGATTGATTATTCAAGCAGTTAAAATTGCTGAATGTTTACTCTTGGTTTGAAGCCTGGGTTTCACCTGTGAAAACTAAATTTTTTTTATTAAAAATGATAAACCAACATGAAAATCGAACCATTTTGATGGTTCGAACCATTTGAAGCAGACGGAGGAAAGAAAATCGATCAGAGTTACTGCACAAGCACTGAGCATAGCCAATACAACTTTGAATTTCCTGAAAACGAAAGAAACCACCAGTGTCCTAACAACCAGACATGTCAGGCAAGTACAATGCTAATCTTTACTGATGATGTAACTCACGATAGTAGCAGCGGAATTAATTCAGAAGTCTAAAGAAACGTTCTGCCAATACAGAAAGGACTTAATTAGAGGGAAAGTAGAGTGTATGGTTTTAGAGTGTCTGAGTCAATCAACAGACTTGAACTCAATTGAGCGTTCATTTTGCCTCATGAAGAAGAGACTGAAGAGAGAAACCCCCAAAACAAACAACTGAAAGAAACTGTGGTACATGTAAAAGCATCATAAAGAAAGAATGCAACAGTTTGGTGATGTCAGTTGGTCACAACTGCTTGATGCAGGTATTGCACAAATCAGATATTCCGGTTTTAGTTAACTTCATTTACTTTATAATTTGTTACATTTGGATATTACAAATTTGTTACAAATTGATTGATCTACCACCAAAGATGACAACGTCCTCGCTTTTTAACATATTAAGTGTAAATATCAGAAAAATAAAAGCTGAAATGCAGATGAGACATATTTTTGTTTTGATCTTAAACCAAAATGAAAAAAAAAACAAAAGAATTGGCCGTGCTGTTCTATCTCTCTCAGAGGGAACCGTAGGCTTGATGGATATGGTCCCTTGGTTTAGAGAGGTTGATAGTGCGAGTTCTGGTGCTTACTGGTGCAGTTTCTATAGCGACTGTATTCATGGTGGACCTCCTTCTTCCAAAGAAGCACAGAGGAGTGCGGTATCAAAAGAACATCAAACAGAACTTCTGTATACGCTCATTCACTTTACATACACACGGTCTTGCATGCACCTTTCAGATGCTCCTCCATTACACACGCAGAAAACAAGGCTTCCTGAAGGACATCAAACAGCTTGTCTGATTCTCTCCCCCCCCTCTCTCTCTCTCTCTCTCTCTCTCTCTCTCTCTCTCTCACACACTCACACTCCATGAGCTCTGTTCAGCTCTAGAGGAGAGTGAGCTGCCTACTAATGGGGCAGCGGTAATGCCAGCTTAGGTTTAAATGCAGCTTAATGTTGGCAGCCTAACACAGTATTTTTGTTATTACTCAGCTGAAACTAATGACATTTATATTAAATAAATCATTAACATGACAGCTACACTAAATTTTCAAATTTAATTCATTATAACGCTTAACATTTTCGAAGCTCATAATAAAACTTAAAAGGCATAGGATGTGTGTGCTGAGTAGTGATTGTGATGAAGCTCTTAAGTCATACTCTATCACACAAGTAAAGATTAGCTTTTGACTGAATAATGTACTGTAGTACAGACAAAAAATTCCCCTGCAAAAATATTGTGCATCTTTGTTAACTGCAGTCTAATTATTAATGCTCTCTCTCTCTCTCTCATTTGAACCTTTTCCCTTTCTTAGGATAAATATGTGTCCTAATAACTGCTCAGGCCATGGTGTGTGTCATCCTGCTAACTCCAGTGACGTGGTGCAGTGTGATTGTGAGGAAGGCTGGAAAGGCGATGCATGTGATGTCCCATATTGTGCCTCAAACTGCGGTTACCCTGCGCGGGGTCAGTGCCAAATCAGTGACAAACGCTGTCTCTGCAACCGTGACTGGCAAGGTGGGCCACTTCTGTCCATATAGCAAAATAAACGATAATAGTATTCACAGAAAGAAAAAAAAAAGCATAACATGAGTGCAGTTGAGTAAAGTGTCAGCTTGCTTATGACTCATGACTGGTACAGACGCTTTATTACTCGCTTTCCTCTCTGGAGGCCCTCTACTGAGGAACAGTAGGAAGGGATAGGTCAGGGTTTTTTTTTTTGTTATTTATTTATTTTTTTTTAATCAACGTCTTAAATCAAAATTGTGGTGCATCTAACTACATTACAATAGGTCTTGGTTGTTATAAATTTTCCTGCTCCACACCAACTGTGAAGTTTGTCACCCAGAGCATCAGTACAATTTAAGCAATTAGGGCCAAATTCCACAAGGCTCGTTCCGTGCAAAAATGCATTCCTGAGGTTAATTAAGACTCATTGAAGTTTCTGCAGTCCCATTGAGCTAAATCAAGTTTGTGTCTTTCAAAGGTATATGGTGTATTTAGTACAAATTTAATCTCCCTCAGTCTAGTTGTATGCCTAGTTCCGGTTAGCCATACACATGACGTATTTTGTACATAACAGGAGATGTGGAATTTGACCTCAGTTATTTACATTGTACTCTCATTCTGGGTTGACAAACCTCATGGGGGGTGCACAGAGCAGGAAAACCTATAGTGATCAAAAGCCATTGTAATGTTCTTGCATGCACCTCAATTTTGATTTAGGACAGACTTAAAAACCCAAACTATTCATTTAACCCAGCTGGTGTTGGACCTTTGGCATCAGCTAGATACTGTAGAACTTTCTTTCCCTACTTTAACACTATGAGGCCATTTGACATTCCAACCAACCAATCTCATACTTCTTTCTTTAAACAAAACCTAATAATCTTTACAAAATTGTGTTTTTATATGGTCTTTCTATATATTTTTTTAATGTTTGTTTGATGCCAATATACATCAGTGTGCATACAAGCATATTGCAGTACATTCATGTTTGTGCAGTTTTGTAAGTGGAAATTTCTAAGGTGTAAAAATGTAATTTCCCATCTTGGCATATATGATGTGTGAAGTGGAAAAAAAAAACGTGTGCGCCATGATGAAAGCATGCCATTTGTCTGCCCTGTCAGAGCACATAAACCTTGTAAAAAGCACTTTTAGCTGCACTTTTTACAATTACAGGCCTGAGTGGCTACTGGGACTGTTCTGTCATAGAGAACTTTAAACATTCATGCAATAGTTTGAATTTAAATTGCAGTACAACAACAATGGAAAGCAGTGAGTATTATAAGCCACGGGCTAGCCAAGTGACCTTAGTAATGGGAGCGTTAAATTAGTTTATAGCAGCATTGGCTTCAGCTGAATTAATATGCAGACAGTTTTAAATCTATACGACATGCAAACCATGGTTTTGAGAATGTAATCATCAACATCAGAGTTAATATATGAAAGTGGAGCAGGCATATTTACACTGCTTACACTGTGCCAATTTGACATTTAGAGCAGATAGCCTTAAAAAATAATATGCATTTCAGGTTTAAGGAGTGTGTGGGAGGGTTTTCAAGTAGTCATCTGTGCAGTCAGGAACTACAAAGCAGGAAGCAGAGGAAAGTGCAAAAACTCAGCTTGATGGTTGAGTTTATTTATTTATTTATTTATTTTTATTTTTTAAAGATTATTTTGCATTAAGACCACAAAAAAAAAATTAGTTGTCCACAGCGCCAGCGAAAATGAACAGAGTCGTGCAAAATCACAGGTTTTTGAATCATTTTAATTATCATCATCTTTAGAATTATTTGTAAAATATTAGCTTTGACAGACACTTCATTGCACTTCTAATTTTAAGGTATTCTTTCCTCTAAAAATATTTTGCTGGTATCCATAATAAACAGTTAACTGACATAGCTGTATACTTCTAATGTAAGCTGTTGAAAACATACAGATAAATTTAATTCACCGTAATGTTGTACTTAACATAGTCACCACTTGCCACAAAATGACGGTGCCGATTCAGTCAAGTGAGATGAAGGAGGCAGGGCTTCCAGGCAACTCGCTTACTATCAGAGATTTCAAAGCATTTGATTTTTGTACATGTTTTCTCATTTCATATTTTTATACTGAAGAAAATATCCGTATATAATTTAGGAGTAATTAAAGTTAGTCCTCCAAGCACTGTCATCCCGAATACTGACTTTGTTAAATTAATTATTTTTATATCATTAATTTTTATAGCTTTATATTATTATTATTATTTTTTTTGTTTGTTTGTTTTGCTTTGTTTTTGATAGTACCTCTGCTCGACAACATTTATTTGCAGGTGCCTAAGATTTTTATACAGTACTGTAAGTCAGTCTGTCGGCCTAAGGTGGAGTGGCTGAGGCTAGAAGTAACTTGGAAACATTTCCTGTACTGTTTACTCGCTCGCTCACTCCCTCATTGTCTATACCACTTTATCCCCTCTTATCTTCTGTATAGTGTGTTTGCCATTGCATGTAAAGATGGTAAGAGTGTTGAATGGCTAAAGAAAAAATGGGGAAAAAATACTAGCAAACTAGTACTGTATACTGAAACCTGAAACAGTATTATTGCTACACCTATGGGTTTTATACTCGTTTTTGTGGGAATTAAAACTAGGTATCTGATGGTAATAACTGATTACCATCTTTGGCTGTTGTACTTTTAGATAATGATTAACTCTCAATCAGTCCTGATTTACTATTTATAAACTTCTTTCATGTTTTGTAGCAGAAGGATACGGGTGAAACAATTCATTGTATATTTGCGTGTGCGTGTGTTTTTCAGGCCCTGATTGTTCAGTGTCCGTCCCTGCTAATGTTTCATTTTGGACACATGAGGACTTCAGTGGACACAGCCTGGCACGGGCATCCCATAAGGCTGTGGTTCATGAAGATGTCATGTGGGTGATTGGTGGTCATGTATTCAACTACACCAAGTACCAGATGGTGATAGCGTGAGTGCCATGCCCCAACAACTACCACGTTTACATTTTTTACAACTATGTATGGTATGATTATTTACACTTCCCTTCCTGCCTCTCTCTCTCTCTTTTTTTTTTTTTTTTTTTTTTTGTGTCTCCCAGATTTAATCTCTCCTCTCAGAGCTGGATGTCTGTGAATCGTTCAGCCAATTTGGTGACTGCACGCTATGGTCATTCTCTGGCTGTGCATGAGGTGTGTGGGCATGTGCTTAATTGTGCAAGAAGTACTATCCACATCATGAAAACCATTTAAAAAAAAAAAATTAATTTACAAAGTGTGTATGTTTTCTCTGTGTGTGTGTGTGTGGGTGTAATTCCCTCAGGATAAGATCTATATGTATGGTGGGAAGATTGATTCCACAGGGAACGTGACATCTGAGCTGTGGGTGTTTCACATAAAGAATCAGTCGTGGGAGCTGCTGAACCCAAGGGCTAAAGAGCAGTATGCAGTGGTGGGTCACTCTGCTCACATTGTTCACCTCCAGCCTGACGGATCAGAGCCGGTCATGCTCGTCATCTTCGGTCACTGCCCTCTGTATGGATACATCAGCCAAGTGCAGCAGTACAACATTGGTTAGCAATTTTTATTACATAAATCCATATTGCATATAGTTTATTCCATATTATATAAGGGCGATTTATTTATTTATTTTAAGTCACACTTACTGTACCTGTGCTGTATCTGCAATTACTATGAAAAATTTTTTTCAAAAGATGCGAGGACAAAATGCTTGCAATATAAAAACTTGAATATTTTTGTCAACTTTACAACACTGACAGATTTACCACATAGCCTCAAAGTCCTTAAAATTAATATGTTCGGCGTCACATTGGCACACAGAACCTGGAAGGTTAGAACTTCCAGGGTCTGTGTGCATAGAGTTTGTATGTTCTCCTCGTGCTTAGTGGGTTTCCTCCGGGTACTCCGGGTTTCCACCCAAAGTACAAAGACATGCAGGTAAGGCTAATTGGTGTTCCCAAATTGCCCTGAAGTGTGTGTGTGAGTGAGTGTGCATGTTTGTTCCCTGCAATGGATTGGCACCCTGTACAGGGTGTACCCCGCCTTATAACAGAAGTTTCCTGGGGTTAGGCTCCAGGCCTCTTGCAAACCTTTATAGGATAAGAAGTATAGAAGATAAATAAATTCATAAATTCATTAATATTTAAAAAAATGTAAGGTTATGAAGGGTGGCATGGTGGCTTAGTGGTTAGCACTGTCGCCTTGCACCTCCAGGGTCCGGATTCGATTCCCACCACTGCGTGCATGGAATTTACATGTTCTCCCCATGTTTGGTGAGTTTCCTCCGGGTACTTCGGTTTCCTCCCACAGTTCAAAAACATGCTAATTAGATTAGGTTAATCAATTTAGACATTCCCAAATTGCCCGTAGTGTGAGTGTGTATGTGTGTGCCCTGCGATGGATTGGCACCCTGTCCAGGTTATACCTCGCCTTGTGCCCTAAGTTTCCCAGGATAGGCTCCAGGCCACCTGCGATCCTGTATACAGAATTAAATGGTATAGATAATTGAGTGAGTGAGTAAAAGGTTATAAAGTTTTATACATGCTGCTTTTAAGCATTGCGTCTTATCCAAGCTTATGATTTAAGAACGTCTTAAAAAAAATTTTGACAGGAGATAATTCTATTGAGAATTTAACTGTACAAAAGTGCTGGGTCGAGTCATTTTTTTCTTGTTTCAGTTTTTTCCTTATTTGTTGGAAGAAGGGACACCTATTTTTCATTAAAAAAAAATTTTCGGAGAGATTGATGCCAACCATGATCGATAAATTAGAGGCTATTTTAGATATTTAGGATATTACAGGCATGTACCAAGAACTGCTGGGCAATTTCCTTGGTTAATCGGAAATAAATTTTAAAGGTTGTCGACCATCCAAAAATACAATTTATGATGTTAACCTATACAAATAAAAAGCCCATTGTTCTTAAAGTTAAATTTCTTAACTTTCTCCTACAAGCTGCATTTCTCTGTCAATGTCCGCTTTAAATAAAAACAACAATAATAATAATAATAGAAAACGCTAAAAGGTTAAAATATCACTTTCTACCAGTCAGAATTCTATCATTTTTTACCTCGACAGATTAAGTGGGAACCTCAACAAGGCTTCCTGTAATCACAGGAGCAGAAGCTCTACCTTTTTATAAACCTGGAAAGATGAAATGCTTCAGCACACAGTGCCACTGTCTCTCCTTCTCACACACACACACACACACACACACACACACACACACACTGTATTGCGTAAAATTAGGTATTTGCTGTTTGTCATAGCAGGCAGAACAGCATAGGAAGTGGTCTACTGCATAACACCACAAGTATATTTGAGGTCTGTGGGAGTGACCTGACTGATCTTATAACAGACTTTCAGCACTAAAATAAATAATTTGTTTATGCAGACTGAAAATGTCTGAGTCAATTTCCATTCTGTTGATGGACTGGAGCATGAAACCATGAAAGAGTAAAGTGAAATAAATATCTACAGTAATTCTGGATTCTCTGAATTGATTTTTCTCTCATTCTGCATCCAGTGAAGAACAGGTGGAGTGTTTTAGAGACGTCTGGAGCGCTGGTTCATGGCGGCTATGGCCACAGCAGTGTGTATGACCCTCAGACACGTTCTATCTACATTCACGGCGGCTACAAGGCCTTCAATGCCACAAAGTACGGCCTGGCTGGCGACCTGTACCGCTACGATGTCAACACTAGCATGTGGTGAGCAGGCAAAATGCAAAACTCGCAGTGTACCAAATTATCCTGGATGTGCACAGTTTGTGACCTACTTACTGACCATTGATGTTAAGAGCTCGATTTAAGTAAAGAATTACTAAAACTCTGAATCAGCACAACGCATGGTGTACTGTTATGAGTCACATATATATGTGTGATTATATGTGTATGTTATGAAATATGTGTTTGCCAAGGTCCTGGACAAATATGTGGAATTGTATCTTTCTGTGCCTCTGGTTTATGCAGTGATGTAACACTGATTTCAGGTCGATTCTGAGGGACAGCGGGTCTTATCGCTACCTCCACACAGCCGTGCTGGTAGGCGGGAACCTGCTAGTGTTCGGCGGAAACACCCACAATGATACATCCATGAGTTACGGTGCCAAGTGCTTCTCTTCTGACTTCATGGCCTACAACCTGGGTGAGTAATGTCAGCATGGAGTCCTTATTGGCAGTAACCAACATTAAGAAAGAAAACCATTCTTGCTTTCGTTCAGGTTTAATATTCAGAGTGAAGTGTTTTGCTTTGTTGCTGCTTTTTCATTTTTATTATAGCCTCGGGTTTTGTCTGATAGACCTTTTTTCGTCTTGCCGTATTTGAGACCAGGCCAAACGATGAGTCACATGAATTATGTAGGTGTCAAGGAAAAAAAAAAAACATTTGTGTAATGCATTTCACCATCTGTGTATGATTAGACTTAGTGTTTAAGACCTGCATTAAAAATTAAATTTCCAGTGTGGAAAACCTTTTCATATATGTAATCCCCCTTCACAGTTATGTCAACACATAAGCAATTAAAACACTCGTATTCTTCCTGAGAAAAACTTGCATGTACTCAGCAGAAGATTTCTTTTTTTTTTTTATTTGAGTAATGGAATTAAAGTCCATTAAAATGTGCCAAACTTTATTTATCACTAGGTATGGAGTAAAAAGCATTTGTAAAGGTAATAATTATATATTTACTTGCCTTGTTTGGACAAGCTCTCTTCAAGATTTGACATAATTTTAAACAGTAATTCTTTAATATTATGATGAATCAGAACATTTAAATGAATTGAATGACAAAAAAAAAAAATCTAACTTTGTAATTCACAGTTTCTTGTTGACTGCTCATTTTAATCAGACTCTCAATTTTGACTTTTATCACAAGCATTAGTTATGGTTAGGGAACTGAAACATGAATCTTCCACATGCTTCTATGGGAATCCACCATAAACTACGTTCACATTATCAGCCTGACGCGAATTAAAACTAATTTATTTTTA
>JAQQZT010000039.1:20746039-20757885 GCA_030068275.1 Clarias platycephalus | reverse complement strand
GGATTTTTACAACATTATTGTTGAAATACACAGTCCTGAAAAAGGGGCGTTTCTTTTTTTGCTGAGTATATATTTTACATTGTTATTTAATTAAGCAAAAGTTATTTTACGATAACTTGATTAATCGATTACATTTTTTGGTAGAATACTCAATTACTAAAATATTCGATAGCTACAGCCCTAGTTTCAAAGCTTCATTTTAGCTGTGACTGAAAAAAAAAAAAAAAGGTAACAGTCATCTGCAGAGACCGCATACAAAATGTTTCTTCTTGTTAAAAAGAAAAAAAAATGTACAAACATATCTTTTAATGAGCTCTTTGTTAGTTAGTGTAACCAAAATATTTCTCCTCCTTGCATCTCTGTCTGAACGCTATTTCCTCACAACTCCTAACCAGAATTAGAATTTCTAATTGTGATTTTTATTTATACGTTTTTCCCCCTTTACTTGATCTAGGGAACAATGGTGTTAATATAATTGAATTTAATTAGTTTGAGGAATGTTACTCAAAGCCAGAATGAACAATTATTAATTCAAAATTTCGTCATATCTATGATTTGTTTATTTGCTGTGATGAAAAATCTGGGTGAACATTCTAAGTGTGGTGATTTCATCATTTCTGCTCGGGGGTTGTATGATTATGTATAAGCAGATCTTATCTTTGATTGATTTATGGTTTTTTTATTTATATTAAGCTATATATTACATTAGGGAGTGAATTGGGTAAGTTTGTGACTCGAAATCGAATGGCACATGACAATTAATAATATGAGAGCATAAAGTCTTTCAGTGGTTAACTTGATATGTGTGTGAAAGTTACGGGAAGAGAGTTTATTTTGTTTGTGTATCGGCGCAGTGTATCTTCTCATTCATTATACTGAATATATATTGAGTAACTAAACTCCTGGGTATTTACTCATGCAGTTATTTAATCGGCACAAGCAGTGCAGTGCATATAATCATCCAGATATGGACCAGCATCATTAGCTATCAGTATAGGGGAGAAAATCTCAGTGTTTGTGATCTCAGTGATTTGGGGTATAAATTGTGTTAAAGAAAAAATCAACTGAGCGACAGTTTTGTTAGCATTGTTTTTGTGTGCGATTGGCTGGAATCAGTATTTCTGGAACTTCTGATCATTTTTAACAAACTACAGTCTCTAGAACAAAGCAAAAATCTTTTGTACGATGTACTTATGCTCTGTAGACTTGACACACCTTGTTGATGAGAGAAGTTGGATGTCTAGATTGGTTCAAGCCTACACTAAATATACTCAGATAATCACTCTTTAAAACTGAGATGAGCAAAAAAACATCTTAGAACACGTATAGCATCAAACCTTGCGGTGGATGCAACAGCAGAAGGTGTTTCATCTCTGTCCTTCTTCTATCAGCCAAGATAAGGGACCAGATTAACTAAGTGTCTCAGAATCACTCATAGGAATTGCGCTCAAAGTTCATTTAGGACTGAAAATATTCGTAGCTCAGGGTATGATAAAGTCCTTTAGGAAGCTTTCTACTCTTTTTTTATTTTATTTTATTTTTATTCGCTGCTTATAACAGCGAATCTCAAGAAAAGTTGTGGACACACTAATCCTTTTAAATAAATACGTAAAATGTATATATAAATACAATTATTTTAATGCGTGTTTCATGGATAATGACATTTGTTGATGTCATGCTGCAGTACTGTAACAGCAAAGTTTGATTTATTATTTCTGACATTGTCGGCTCTGTCACTGTTTCAAAGCTGCATTTTCACTGTTACTTAAAAAAAAAACCTACAGTAGCAGACATCGGCGGATATATGTGTGCATCTCTGCCTGAACGCCATTTTCTTGCTACTACTAACCAGTTAGGACACCTCCGGGGCTCTGGAGATAGGAGTGATTTTACTGTTTTAAGAATATTGATGAATTGCTCTTGATCCTGAATGTAGAAACAAAATTATGTCACACTGGGAATTTGCCACTTAGGAGCAATTTCTTACTCTGAAAAATTTCTTACTTTAAAATTAGGGAAAACTCTTCTATTAAAGTAAGTAATATAAAACTTAGTTGATCTGGTGCATTTCAATTACTGTCAACAATAATGTTATTTATTGTTCTTCTACAGGTAAATTTCCTATATTTTCCTTATGAAGCTTCTATTGACTTAGGACTTGATTTAAATACTGGAGTTTAAAGACTTGAGGTTTGCCTTGAGCCTAAGGTAAAAACTTAAGACTTGGGTTTGTGGTTTATTACTTGTAAACGTCTCTGGCATCATGTAGAATTCTGCAAATGCATTTCCTTGCATCTGAGGAGAAATCCATAACTGTTATTTATAGAAATTAATAAGCATTTCTCAACACTCCCACGTCCATTCAACCTAGAATAGAAATTTCACTTTGGGGAAAAAGGATTAGTACATGGTAACAGCTCTAAAGTGATTAGAAAAATAATTGGTCAGAGAACAGGAGGGTGGTGAATATTGTCAGCAGATGGCAATGTTGGCCCAGTGTTAATGTTAGATTGATCACAGAATGAGCACTGGTATCATCATTTTCCTCAGGTTTTAACATGTACTTATCTCTCCTTTCCTTTCAGATTGCATTTTCACAGCACAGTAACTTTATGGATCTGGTACAGTTCTTTGTCACATTTTTCAGGTAAAATCAATGTAATCACTTATAAGTCTCTATCTCTCTATCTATCTATCTATCTCTCTATCTATCGTGCCAGTCAAAGTTTGGATACACGTTTGGATTTATTTCTACATTCTAGAACAATACTAGATATTTTAAAAATAAGAAACAGCATGCATGGGATTAGGTAATTAAGTAACAACAACAGTCAGTTGTTATTTTAAGACATGAAGGTCAGATGTTCTGGAATAGTTCTTGCAAGAATATTGTCAAGTGCATTTTCAAAACCCATCAAGCACTATGATGAAACAGGCTATTATGAAGACCTTTCCAGGAAAGCAAAGACCAAAACTTACCAAAACTTACCCCAGATTAGAGCCGTTATGAAGGCATTACGTATCAGACAAATCTCAGTAATTGTTCAAAAGAGATTATTGCATATTTTGGATGCCTTTAGCATTGAATTACATTGTAGAAAGAAATAAAATTCAGGAAAGACCATGGAGTTAGAAAGTCCAAACTTTTGACTGGTAGCATATTTGTCTTGTGCATCTGTGTATAATTTCCCACTTTAGTAATATGTTGCTTATCAAGGGTTATAAAAAGAGCATAGTACTCATAAACACACACTGCAACATGTTTGTCTCATAGCCCCTATTCAGCAACAAAGAAAGTACTTGGATTAGGGTTAATGTATACTATGCTATGCACCCACACGTTGGTTGACCATGGTTCTCCATCATTGGTTCTGACAGTCTTGGCCCTATGATGAATTACACTGAGTTTGCAATCTCTTAGCCCTTGTGTGTGGGGGCATGTGTGGGAATATTTATTTAGTTCAACTGTCTATAGCTTTTATAATTTTGCGAATACACATGCTTGCACATGAGGAGGAAAACATAAGTTATTTTGAGAAATTTATAGAAATGTCAGTAACATCCTATGTATAAAAACGTAGATTCAATTATTAAACCTTTTAAAAATACTTTTCGCACAAGGTTATTACAATTTAATATGTACATTTCATGTATTGTTGATTGCTCCATGTCAGCATGAATTTGTCTGTTTAATGTTTTTCAGTTGATGAAATGAAATGGATATCTAAAGACCAGTATTTATATAACCAGGTGCTCAAATATCACTGATTTCTTCTAGTGTTCCTTTGCAACAAATTTACAGTAGTGGATTTATATTAATTTATATTAATTTTCCACTCCCAAATTAGGTCTGTTTTAGGTGTCTCTTTTTGACACTAGTTAAGTGACATTGCCAAAATTTAGTTTGATCTAGTTTTGCCTTTTGTGCCAGTATTGACAGATCTCATTTAAACACCAATTTCATTACATCAGTATGGGGATTGAACTCTGTATAATACTGAGAAGACTCTATTTTAATAAGCCAATTCTTGTTGACTGACAGTTGTAACATATGAATCAGGAAAAGGGGCATGCCCACCCTGAATGTAATGTCTGACGGATTTTTATAATGTTATACAAATATAGCTTCTCATTTTTTTTTATTTTAGATTTGATTCAACTTTGTTATTATGCAAAGTACATGTACAAAGCCAGTGAAATACAGTTAACATCTAACCAGAAGTGCACAAGTGGCCTATTTACAATAAATAACAATGTGGGAAATGAGGGTATGGGTCCATATGAACAGAGGCGATATTGCTTAATGTACAGAAGGTGCAGTAGCTAGTAAGCATAGGGTATATACTCTATGGTAATTAATTATGGTAGTTATCTTGTTGACATGTTTTACAGCACAATGTTTGCACAGTTATACTGCAAACATTGTGCTGTAAAACATGTCAACAAGATAACATGCTCGACACAATATACATTTGTACTGTATGTGTATATATGTCTGTATGATACAATATACAGAATAACTATGGGTGGAATATACAGTAGAAGTTGTATACTCAAACAGACTGTTGCCTGTTTGTAAGGAGTCCATGGTCAAGTTTCAGAATGGTCTTCTGATGCCAACTTGTTTCAGCTTCAAGAATACTTTGGAAGGGCTGGGTGTAAAGCTGAGCTAAAATCAACCTTCAGTCAGCCATCCTGGCATAAGTGTCGGGTTGTCCAGGTGAGTCGGCAGAATGGAGTACTGTGGAAATGACATTCTCCACGCTGTTGCAGTGGAGTGCTTTGGCAATTGCACAATGGTAGCCCACTTAAAGTACAGTAGGTGTGGAGTTAAAGTAGGTAGGTCCAGGATTAGGGTTTTTAACTTTAACCCTAACCAATGCAGGACACATATGTTAAAATTTTGAAACTCACATGGTAGACAAAAGGGCCAGCACTTAATAATTCAAAATTCAAGAGAGGTTTATTGTCAATACAACAATATACACAATATACATTGTATTGAAATGCCGTATTTAGGTATTTAAAAACAGCAGAGCAGTAAGAAGAAACAGTGACAGAGACAGTGCACCATGTTTTGTTTAAATAAATGCATATGCTCCCACCTCTGTTTTTACCTGTGCAAGCTGCTTCTCTATCATCTCTGAAAATAGTATGTCCCTTGAGCTCCAGCACGTTGTCTGCGTAAGGGTTTAGATGCAGAGCTCATTCAGTGGACCACACAATAGCGAGGAAAATACAGAGGCAGCTGTCGGTGGCAAAACTAGTGATCCTGCCCCCAGTGGTAGTGGAGATGAAGGAAAGTGACAAGATGGTACAATAGCAGTAGCAACAGCAGCAGTGTTTGCTAGCTGGTGCTAAATGTTGTTGCATTCAAATTCAAGGAATTGTTTCTTGTAGTGTGTCTGCATCTGCTGAATAATCACTCAGCAGTTGTCTTTTGTTGTTGCTGAACCATTTTCTTATGTCCATTTACACTAAAGAAGACATTTGCTAATTCCTAAAATAAGCTAGCCAGATACCTCCCAAAGAAATCAACACAATTTAGAAAACTGCCAGAAGAGGGTGCTTGGCCATACACACAACCAGAAAAGGGCTTTTACATCAACATCTGCCAAAACAACAGCAGACAAATGATAGTAATAAGCCAATTATTATTAACTTAATAGTACTTTCTTCTGGCAGGACAACATTTTCTGGATAAGCAAGCCTGACCCTCTGGACCAGGCTAGCAAACTTGCACTTCAGACTTGTTTGTTAGAAATTTCATGTGGCTGGCTACATGAGGTTGATGATGGGAGCAGAGATTCTGGAGAATACTACAACCCTCAACTCTCCACTGTAGGTTTTCAGTGAGTATCATGTGGTTATGGAACACATTTCCACATGGAATAGAGAATGAGAACTCTCACTGGCCTATGGGGAATTGGAAGGATTATTTTTAGATGAAGAAGACTTCAGTGAGTTTGCTTTCATTCCTTCAGCCCCAGGCAATCCAACTGGATGCTTCAGGGGCTGATGTCCACAATGCTGATATGACCCAATCATCGACTTGCAGGTTGTGTGCAACCTTGGGAAATACCTGGCCCAGTGTGCTCAACACTAGTTCCCACTGTGTAGGGAAGGGGCTGCCTAAAGCTTCATGGGCAGCTCATTTAATATCAATAATATTTCATTAATACATTTTTAGTATGATAGTATGATTTATAAATAATTCAGTTCTGTAACTGTTATATATACTCATGAACATTCAATTGTGTTACCAGGACCTTCATATTTACAACAGGTTGACATTATCAAATATTCACTGATGGAGATCTGAGTGTAAAACTATTTATGGCATTTGTAGTCATAAAGCTGTCATGGCAAGTTTAGTCTTAAAATATTGAGACAAAGCTGTAATTTAAAGTCATCTTGGTTTAAAAATGTCTTATAGGGCACCTAATTTCGTTGTACACTGTATAATAAAAATAAACCCTGCTTCTCAGCAGCAGTGAAGTGTTTGCAAGTGATAAAAACTAATCAGAATGGATTCGGCAAGAATAAGGGGTTAGGAGTTATTTCACACTGTTCTGTTTGGTTTTATAAGAGAAGGCCTCCTGCTATACACGTCACTCTTTGACCAAAAGGTGTTGGATGTTTGTTGATACCTCAAAGTGGGCATGGTGCAACTTTCTGTGTTTACAGTGTTTGTAAATTATTATTTTTTGTTTGTTTAGCTCAGCAACCACAGGCTAGTGTATCCTACTAGTCTGTTGTTGGCTCTGGATTAGTCACCAATTGGGGTCACAAATTACTGGGCCTGTACTGACACTGTTATGATTCAAGAAATGGCACCAGCACTGACATACCTTAACAGGCCAGCCTTGCCCTTGAAACTTCTACTTTATCTATAAAGCCCACATTGTTTTTGAAACACCACCTGGACAT
Organism: Clarias platycephalus; assembly: GCA_030068275.1. Taxonomy (NCBI): domain Eukaryota; kingdom Metazoa; phylum Chordata; class Actinopteri; order Siluriformes; family Clariidae; genus Clarias; species Clarias platycephalus. Next base: position 20,750,955 of record JAQQZT010000039.1, on the reverse strand, counting down.
CCAGCAGTTCAGCAACCATAAGTTGCTATTATCTACATTGTCATGTCACATTGAAATGAGACCAGATAATATTGGACATCCTCTTTCCTAATTTTCACACCTTTCCAATGTTACTCTTAGTAACCTGTGAAAGTACTATATTATTAGCTCCTACATGAAAAAACTATCTATGCTATGTCAAGTGCCTTGGTTGGACACAAAATGTAGAGGAGTGATGCTCCCATGCTTGAGCCTTAGCGTTAGCTTTGGCTGAAGATATGCCACCGAGTCTTCACCCATTTGGATTGCTGTAAGGGCTCTGATTTGGGAGTTGGGGGATTGCTAACATTGGCATAAGCAATTCAGAATTTTCCCTACAGAAACGATGCTTCTCTCATTCACGTCTAGCCCTAACCTCTAATGCTGCAATCTTTTCCTGCAGAGAGCTAATTAATATACACTTGTCACAAATAAAGGTATTGCTGATGACTGAGGGGGAATAACGAAACGTTCTGCACGGCACACCTTGAACAGATTGAATGTTTGCTATACTGAGTATTTAACATACTGTACCTTAGTTGAAGATCAGTTGATATTGTTTTAGACAAGCATGAATTGCTGTCTATAGGCCGTGTCATGTGGAGCATGCTTTCTATCACTGAAAATGACTCCATGACCTGGGATTCTGGGAAGTAAATGCACAGACCTGTTACATAGCAGTAGTTCTAACCGTGCAGAAATTGGAACCTCTCAAATGGTTTTTGCCTCACATATGTATTCACTGCAAAAAGTTCACTATAGTTATTTTGCCAGCAAAGAGAGTGTTCAGTGTTATTTTCTATATTCCCCTGAACAAGCAAAGTGGGAAAAAAATTAACTGTTTGTATTAAGTTTAAAATGCATGCTATTAAAGAGAGAGACATTGAACAAAAGCACATGTCCACATGTATAAACTAATATATAACCATACAAATGTGTATTTATTCAAATCATAAGTAAAGTCACACACACAAGTAACATTTCTATAGTACCTGTGACCTTAAGAAAGAAGGTAGAAAGTTTTGGATTGTGTATTGTCTTCCTAGTTAGTACAAAATCTGTTCATTATCCATTTTTCATTAGTAATGGTTTAAATGTATTATTTAAATTCCTTTCCTGTTTTGTTGCAGCTGTTTCTTGTCTCTTCTGCTGGTTGCAGCAGTTGTATGGAAGATAAAGCAGAGTTGCTGGGCATCACGACGAAGAGAGGTCAGTCCCTTAGCAACAACTGTACTGAATATAAACTCAGTTTGTTCTTATAATACAGATCTTAACACACCAAAAATGCATTTCTAAATAAATGTTTCCGGTCACACTGTCTGTCGAGTTACATGTGATACATGTATGTACATATTTGTATGTACCATAGAGAGCATTGATGTACTGTCTCACTCTCTCTCTCTCTCACTCATTGTCTATACTGCTTTATCCTGTATTCAGGGTCATGGGGGCCTGGAGCCTATCCCAAGAGACTTGGGGCGCGAGGTGGGGTAACACCCTGGACAGGGTGCCAATCCATCGCAGGGCACACATACACACACTCACTCACACATTACGGCAATTTGAGAGCCCAATTAGCCTAATTCGCATGTCTTTGGACTGTGGGAGGAAACCGGAGTACCCGGAAGAAACCCACCAAGCATGGGAAGAACATGCAAACTCCACGCACACAGAGAAGGGAATCAAACCTGGCCAGGAATTGAACCCGGACTCTGGAGGTGCAGGGTGACAGTGCTAACTAACCACTACACTACCGTGCCGCCTAGCATTGATATATTTCTTTAAGAAAGAAAAAGAAACCGTGCTGACCTCTTGTCACACGCAGTGAGCAATTTCAGCTGACATGGCACATAGGAAACAATTTGCCACATTGCTTCCTTGCCTCCTATGTCGCATGGCCATATGATGCATCACATTTGTAGCTTGGATGGGTATAAGATTATATCACTAAGAGGGCATGTTGTAGTGAATCATATGACATTTTTTGTCCCTGTTCTGATGTAATGTTGTCTAGTTCTGCTTCCTCATCAAATTAATTGCACATTTATAGCCACATAAGGAGCAAAGTCCTTGGTGAGTCACTGATTTTTACCAAAATTTTTGTTCTCCTGCTCATTGCTCTATGAACTTAAACCTGCTGACTGCCAAGACACCCATAGAACAGCATTTTTTTCACCTTTTTTCTTCTTTTTTTTTCTCTCCCGAAAATATTGTAAAGTTCGAAGTGTTTTTTTTTTTTTTTGTGATATTTATATAAGCTTTTTGTGTTTTCAGGTGACGCATACACTTTAACCTTGCACGTCTTGTGCAACGCGTTAATCTTTAAACAGTGTAGCTGCATTTATATCCGAAGTACTGCAGAGGGTTTTTGGCACCGACTGGCTATCTTGCGTCTCCGCCACTGTATTCATCTTAGTATTCAAAAACCAGAAGATTAGCCTTTTTTGATCTCTAAAGCAACATACATGCCACTAATTTTAAAACCATGCACAATAATAAGGCTCACACAGGCATATGTTTTGTTGAATATACAGTACTCTACATGAATTCCTGACTGTGTACATTGCCTGTGATAGATTTATTTATTTATTTAGTTTTTTTTTTTTTTTTTTTTTTGCACTTCGATAATTGCGTGGGTCTGTATCACATTTTGATTTTAATGCGATAAATTGTGCAGCTCTTCCTAGAATGTAGATGTATCATTTGTCAAGGCTACAAGTGGCTGCTCATGAATACAAATATAGAGGGGTTACTTCAAGATGCAAACAACAGGTAAAACTCACTAAATCTGAAAAAAATCAGAGACAAGATTAAGGTGTACTGGATGGCGAAGCAAAGGAAGGGCTCATGACCCAAAGCACATCATCAAACATGGTGGAGGCAGAGTTATGGCCTAGAAATGTTTTTAGATAGACAGATAGAAAGATAAAGGTAGAGATTTTTATAAGAAGCATTTATTTTTAATAAATTAAGAAGGCCTTTAATAGGACATAACTATTGGGTAAAATAGTAAAAAGCTGGCCACAAAATGGTCATAAAAGCTCAGTTCCTCCTTAACAACACAGCAGACGGATAATTAAATTCATCAGTGGTGTTCTTTAAGGAACAGAAATTCCACTCTGACTCTAGCTTTTGCCAAAGACACAATCATGGGAATAAGGCCTCCATCAGAAACATCTCTTAATTAGTTTTTTTCTGCTCTTATAAATAGATAGTTTGTCCTGTCCCACTACTAAATTCAGTGCCAAAACAGCTGCCACGTCGTCTTTTTCATATCCATCACCAAAAATAAAAGCAATGTCGGACATTATTTTCATTAAAAAAAAAAACCTTAACACTATTTTTAGCATTTGAAATAGCTGACAAAGGAAAGAATACAGGCACTGTTAACAATTGATACCAATCTGTTAACGTTCAGTGTTCCATGCAGAATTCTCTACTACAGATCAATTTTTCTCTTTTTTTTTGTACGGTGCTTTATAAAGAACCCTCCACACAGGCTTACATTTATCCTACACATCCAGTTTCTTTCTCCCTACACTATCCTTTTTCCAACTCAGCTATTTCTTGCTCAGACCTTTTATGCAGAATCCGTTCAAAAGTCTTGCCCTATCATATACAAGCCTGTACTATCAACCGTTTTAAACTTTAAGAGAGCCTCGGTCAGTCAGTAAGACCAAGTTCAGGAAATGGATTGACTTTTTCAGAAGGTTCCTGCCTGGTGATGTATTTTTGCAGTATGTCCAATTTTTCTTCAGTCAGCCTTTGCCGCCAGTAAAGTGAAGCTTCCCCATTTAAAAAGAGTTCATGCTCTAAACAGTCCTTGATAAAATGATGTCAAACTGTATCCTAAAAGCTGCCCATCTTCTCTGTAGGTGTATTAATCCCTGCCCTCCTTCCTCCTTAGGCAGACAAAGCACACCTGGTGGTACCCAGTGCAAGATGTCCCCCCAAAAATATAAGCGTAACAGATTGCATTTTCAGTAACAGTCCAGCAGGGGGCTCTACACGCGCTAGCTTATGCCAGGGGGGGAAGATGCCACCAGGTTATTGATAATCAGAGCTCGTCCTCTCTAGGACATCTGAGGCAAGGGCTATCTCCACTTTGCTAATTTTGCCTGTTTCAGCTTAGCCCTCCTGGCAGCTATGGGGCAGATGCAGCCCATCTCTCAAATGCTAAGCTCTCACACTTTCGCCGTTATCTTTTGCAGATGAGACTTTACAAAACAATTCCAATTTTTCATTGTGGAGTTATTTACATAATCCTGATATTTTATGATGACACCCACATCATTAGCATAAGCTGGTAAAAACAATGTGTCAGTAAAAGTGTATATTACAGTAGTTGTTAAATCCAAAGTGCATGTGGTGAGAATGTGAATGTGTTTAGATGGAGAGAGAGATTAATCCCAAAACAAAAATTAGATAAATTGATGTAACAGTTAATAGAAGTAGCAGAGTGAAAGCTGTATTTTCTGCAAAATTGATGAGAGTGCATGACCGTACAGATCCAAAGCAAAATACAGCGAAACCTCTGATTGCAAGTAACGCAGTTTGCGAGTGTTCCGCAAGACGAGCAAAGATTTTTTTTATACATTTTGACTTGGAAAACGAACCAGTCTTGGTTTACGAGTACCGAGTATCATGTATCACGCATGCGCTTCTTGTTTTGACGCCGTGCGTCACGTGATCACAACTGAGCCAGCGGTTTTTCTCTCTGTTGCGCTGCGGAATTGTGGGTAAACGCCTCCCCTGCTGGGTCTTAGTGTGTGTCTCTTACTGGTATAATTAACATCCGTGCATGCATGTACTGTTTACTACAACACTGTGACCACGTGTGTGCGCGTAAAACATATTTTATTTTGTGTCTGTATGCGTGTGTGTACAGCGCGCGTGTA
>JAQQZT010000039.1:20729782-20745939 GCA_030068275.1 Clarias platycephalus | reverse complement strand
ATCGAGTGTCATTAGAGAGATTTCTTGTTTATTTTTCCGATAAAACAGTGTTTCCGTTGTGTGTGAAAAGAGTGGAGAAAGGGTCTGTGTAAGACGAGAAGGGGGAGAGGGGAGCTTACTTTAGATTCACACATGCCTGGGCGCACAAGCGGAAACACTTATCTGTCGGGATTTATTTTAACTTTTTTTTTTAAACGTAAAGTGCAGGCCTGGTTCGAACCCCGGGTGATGCTGTTACCTCTCACAGCCGGAGGCTTAGAGAGAACTGATTGGTCGAGCTCTCTCAGAGGGGAGGGATGAGGGGTACTTGGTGCTCCCACATTAACGACGGCTCTACAAGCAAATCAGGGGCGTCTGTGAGCTCGCGTAAGCGGAGGGAGCGGATAGCGCTGTTCCTCCAAGTGTGTTACGCCGCCCCCAAGTGAGCAAGCAGTAAAAAAAAAATGGTCGTTGACGTCAAGTGGGTCGGAGGAAACATGTGGGCGGTCTACGGCCCTCCCGACTGAGTGGCGGTAGGAGCTTAATGTGGGAGCCCCCTAGCGACTGGGAGGAATTGGACACAATTAAATTAGGGGAGAAAATCGGAAAAAATGTATTTAAAAAAAAAAAAAAAAAAAGTCAATTGCAGGTTAATTTGTTTTATTTCTACTTAATATTTTGTGTTAATTATTTTTATGTATTTATTTTTTTGGGCTGTGGAACAAATAATTTGATTTTCTGAATTGTTTAAGAAATAGTTTTAAAGGAGTCATCTAACCTGCCTCAACGGGAAGAATCATTCGGTGACGTCCATGGGTTCCTGAATCCTAAAATTTTCCCCCAGGCAAAAACCTTGGGTTGCGAGCATTACTTGTTCAAAGCGAATTTTCTCCATAAGAAATACTGAAAACTCTGATGATTTGTTCCACAACCCAAAAATATTCATATAAAAATAATGTAAACAAAATTTAAAGAAAAAATAAAACAAATTAACATTTTTTTCTTCCTTTTCTTCCAGGAGCCGTTGTTGCAGTACAGTTACTAAAGAACAGTCACTACACTACACGTTTAAAAAAAATAATGCTTTACGCGTACCCATATGCACATGGTCACAATGTTATGTTATAGTAATCACTAAACGCTAGCACAGCTGTTGACTATACAAGTGACCCATGCACTCTAAGACTGGGTGGGAGACGATTACCCACAATCCCACAGCGCGCGAGAGAGAGAAGACCCATTGGCTCAGTTGTGATCACATGACGCTCGTATGTCAAGACCTCACTCATTTATCAAGTTTAAATTTATTTTAAAATTTTGCTCGTCTTGCAAAATGCTCACAGACCAAGTTACTTGCCCTCCAAGGTTCCACTGTATATCCCTAATATTTGTGATATATTGTCTTTATAATATCTTTGTGTAAATATCTATAAACCTGACTGTAATTTTATTTGTGTCCTCAGTCGTTGAAATAAAGTTGGAGGTTGTTGCTTTTTGATCAGATACAGTATAAACATCACAGCCATGCACCCAGTCATACATCTTACAGGAATGTTTTAAGCATTAAGAATTAGTGTTTGTATTTTGTGAAGCTTGTATTTTAACGATCTTTTAAAGGCTGTTGATTGCTAGCTAAACACAATGGCTTTTAAGTACTGTTAAGTACATTTCTAGCTTTGAATGTATACACCATCCGGAAATAATTTAACAAAAATACACTGTCGTACCTCTGCAAGTACTGCAGTACTCTGCACAGTGCTGACTGTGTGTGAAACTGAAATGAATCCAGACAAAACGACTTGATGTTAATCAATCAAACAGTGTAGGTTATGGGTGTATGTAAATATGTGGATTTAGGCTGGAGGTCTATCAAAAGCATTTGAGGTGATTGATTAAAACATTCTGTTTGCATCTTGGACTTCATGGAAGTCTGTTTTATTATAATGCAGAAAGACAAACATGCTGACTGCAAAGTTTATGTGCAATTGATTGGACGGAACAGCATATTGTACATTTATGTGATGTGATGTTGCCTATTTTCTTGCCATATTATGGTGGTAGATTTTAGATGTTGGTAATTTCATGTGACGGGTGAAAGGAAAACAGTGTGTGTTGAAACATTGTGTGATGTTATGATGAGGTTAATTCTGTTCTCAATGAGTGGTCTCTTTCAGGGTTGCAATGATTCTATGCACAGGCCTTGTGGTTTTACCAGATGCATTGATGAGTCTGTAGATGTGGCGGTTGATGTTCTTCTTTGGACAGATTATAATTGCTTAAAATAGTTTACACTCTAGTCTCAATTAATGAACAGTTAATTTAGTTAGTTTGATGCTAACAATTGATTTAAAATTAAAACACTAATGATGTTCATACTGAAGTTCCTTTTAAACCACTTAGCACTACTTGGCTTAATAGTATACAGATATAGACGAGAACGGATTTATAATTGCATTATCCGGTGCAATTATAATTGGGTTAGAGGATGGCTTCCCTTTTGATTCAGGCCATTTCCAAGGTTTTTTCCCTACGTCAGCCTCATTGAGTTTTTCACCGCCGTTGTTGCCTCTGGCCTGCTCTTTTTTATCTGGATTTTTGCAAAGCTGCTTTGAGAAGTTCCATTGTTAATAGTTTTAGTTTAGTTAGATTGAATTGTTCTCATAATCACCATATTTCAACCACAGAGAGCACCTATGTTAGATTTTCATATGGCATGTTAAATAACACTTTCCACCACCAAACATTATTTAGGCCAATGATTTTAGGAGAAATGGTGTTTCCTGGAATCATTCCTGGAAAGTTCTAAAGATTTGTTTGGTGGATGGTAGTTGTCTGAGATTTTCAAGTATTCAAGTTGTCACCCCGCTAATCTTTCTCGTTCATTTTGATCTTGTCAAGTGTTTATTTAATCCCATTCATTCCCCCTAATTTACTGGGATTTCCATGAACTAAATGTACATGGCTCTGGGAATATTTTTAATTTTCGGGGTATGTGCTAATGTTAAACTTTTATCCATGTTTTTTTTTCCCCAACAACTCACTTAATTCCAAAAGATGAATGCATTCACATTTAATAAGGCATTTTCAACAAGCTGCAGTGCACCAGTGAACCTGATCTACAGATTGTGATGGAAATTTTAACCGTCACTAAAAAAAAAAAAAGTGTTGGTGTTTCCTATGTAATGTAAAAGGTTGCACATAGTATTTAGGAGTATTTAGTCAAATCATATCTCTGAAATCACAAAAATGTAACAATGCTTTTGCATGGATTTTGGGGTTTGTGTTCTGTTGATTTGTCATTAGGCAATGTGATCCTCTGTTTCTGTGGACTTTGGAGTTGAGGTAAAGTGTAAATGAAAAACAGAAAGACTCAAGGTGACTTTTTGCACATTTATATTGGATCAGCTTACTAACATTCCAGCTAGCTAACACTGTTTCACCTGTGGATTTAATAAGAGTGTGGGTAATGAAATGATGCAACCCATACTATTCAGTGTATGCAGCATCTCTCTGGACACACTTCTATTCAAGGTCATTTTCCTCCCTTGCTTTCCCTTCCATTTTCCCGCTTTCGTCTATACATGCACACATTTGGAGGAAAGAATACGTTTGGCCCATTAGTGTTTTCAAAAAGCCTTTATGTGGATGTTAACAGTTTTTTTTTTTTTTTTTGTTAACCTGATGCAAGGCTGTCTCACTTGCACAATGTGTCTGCTATAAGGCAATAATATTAAATCCTTTAATCAGTAGTCTTAGGGGCAGAGTTGGATTAATTAGAGATCTAAATTAAGCCTCATTAAAAGAATATATTTGCGCTCTCCTAGGGTAATTTCTACCAGCGTCTGGTTATCTTTTAGTCTTGAGAGTCCCATTAGAGGTCATGTGGTTGAGCTCATGAATTATGTAAATGTCAGAAGTGCAGTAGAATCCAAAATAGAAGACCATCTCCCTTTACGGAATTTGTGCTTTAGAAGATACTGTACACATCAATCGGATGTGAATTATGGCCTTATACCCTTGTGCCATCAAACCAGATCTGACCCATTGAGGCATGGACTCCTCAAGATCTCTAAAGGTGTGCTGTGGTATCTTGCATGAAGATGTGAGCAGCAGATGCTGCAAGTCCTATTAGTTATAAGGTGCGGCCCCATGGATGGCATGAATTATTTGCCCAGCACATTTCACATATGCTCGGGCATCAAGGCGCTTCTTGCTGAAAAAAGCCACTGTTATTAGGCGATACCATTGCCATGAATGGGTGTACTTGGTCTGCAACAACATTTAGGTAGGTTGTATGAGTCAATGTAACATCCATGTAAATGCAAGGCATTAAGGTTTTCCAGCAGAACATTGGCCAGAGCATCACACCACCTACTAGCTTTCCAACTTCCCATAGTGAAGATATTTTCGCTCCTCCATTTTATTTAAAAGACACAGTGGTTCATCAGACCATACCACCTTCTTTTGTTGCTTCTTTTGTTGTTTAAATTTTTTATTTTTTTGGATTTCCCCCCGATTTTCTCCCTAATTTAGTCGTGTCCAATTCCTCCCCGTCGCTAGGGGGCTCCCACATTAAGTCTACTACTACCAAACAGTCGGGAGGGCCGAAGACTATCACGTGCTTCCTCTGAAACACGTGATGCCAGCCAACCGCATTTTTTCGAACTACTCGCTCAAGCACCTTTGGGGGTGGCGTAACACTCGGAGGACAGCGCTATCCGCTCCTTCCGCTTGCGCGAGCTCACAGCCACCCCTGATTGACTGTAGAGCCGTGATTAATGTGGGGGCACCAAGTATCTCTCATCCCTTCCCTGTGAGAGAGCTCGGCCAATCAGCTCTCTCTAGACCTCCGGCTGCGAGTGGTTTCAGCATCACCCGGGAACTGAAAATGCAATCTCCGGATGATGGGGCAAGCACTTTTCCACTGCGCCTCTCAGAGGCCCGTTTACAGTTTATGCTCTTCTGTGGTATCAGATCAGACGGGCTAAGCTTTACTCCCCATATGCATCAACGAACTTTGCGTGCCCATGATAGTTGCCTTTGGTAAAGTTGTTGCTTTAGGTGCTTCTGCCCCCTGCTGTAGTTTTCATTATATAAAGCACCAACAAATAGCCTGCACTTCCTGAATGACCCGGTTATTCCATCAATTAATTTTTGTTCCAGCAAATTCCAGAATGATGGTGCCAATATTCATCAAGCTCAAATTGTGAAAGAATGGTTCTAGGAGCATTAGAAATAATTTACTTACATGAACTGGTCACTAACAAATATAAGGAAATGGGGGGCTGCAGATTTTCTAGACAAAAAGAACTATAAAGTTTGTGTTTACATTTCTCAATCAATTCAGTTGGGTTTTTATGTTGGAGAGCTTATGATCTCAGCTTAATGCAAAAAAAAAAAAAAAATCTCCCGTTATTTCAAATCTAAGTAATATTTATTCCAACAAGTAAGTAACAATTGAATTAAGTGTTTACCTTGTATACCTGCATTTGTTTACAGACAAGTCGTGCCTGTACCAAAATGGGCAACACATTGACAAATGCATCCTCACTATGGCAAGCCTAGGGAGCTAAAATACATTGCAGACACATTCAGAGTCAGAGCGACACATTCTGGAGCACTTTGTTTACATTGTGCAGGTCAAGCAAACTGCAACACTTATTTGAAACAAAGCAAACTGGGCCACATTGGGATTTCAAAGGGATATGAGCTCATTTGGGATGTTCACATATGTGCAAAAAAATGCTGAGTAATCCATCCGAGTTTGTTTGGAAGGCTGATGTGGAACAAGTATGAAAACACACTTTAATATCCTGGAAATAACACTGCAGTGAATATCTATTTTCCTGAAAGTGTGTATCATATGGGAATAGAATATTCAAGTCAGCAACGAGTTGAAATCCATGACCCTTACCAAACAGCCTCAGTGCCTGCGTAATCCCTGCACTTCAGTCAATGTGGTTTAACTTATGACCTCTGTCACATGTTATGCTATTATCTGTCATTATGCTATGATCTCTGACCTCGGTAGGATTTTTTCCCCCTGTAAAATGTAAGATAGGATTTCACTTGTGGAGAAATCGAATCTGTGTGTAGTTCATCTGAAGTTTAAAGGTAAAATTTCCTAAGTAAGTACAAGTTCCCAAGTCATATTCAATCACTGCACGTACATCTGCTTCCTGTTGTGATGTTGGATCAGTACTTCAGTTCCCCACCTTTACTGCTCAATTGTACATCAAAGGGTGCATTATTGTGTGCCTTAAAGTCCTACTGGGTGTATTGTGAGAATCAAGAGGCCTTAAAAAAAAATAGCTCTGAATACAGATTGATTTACTGTGATGTGATAATTTTTTTCCCGTGTCTTATTTTGTCCTCTTGCCCTTTTATATCATTTCTTACTTCTGAAAGACAAGATTTTTTTTCTCTTTCATTTTATTCTCAAAAGGTCCATTTCTGTGATGCATATATGTAAATATGCACAAGCTGCTTGTTACACCATCAGCGATAGGATCTTTTTTGTTGAGTATGTATGCAAATGGTTCTGTGTGTTTGTAAATCTGCAGCATTATTTTGTTCTTTCTGTACTTTCTCAGCAACTCCTGCGAGAGATGCAGCAGATGGCCAGTCGGCCGTTTGCCACCATCAATGTTGCCTTGGAGACGGATGAGGAGCCGCCTGACCTGATTGGTGGAAATGTAAAGGTGAGTGTGACCTTCTAGATTATGACATTATGACTAAACTTGAAAGTGTGTTAATAATTACATTTTTCATAAGGCTAGACCTCATCACACATCTTTATTAACCAGCTGAGTCAGCTGGCCGCAGTGACCAATTTGTACTCTCTCAAAGCTACTCATCTGTTACCCGCAGGTCTCACTTGCTCTGTTTGCCTGCAGCCTAATAATTGATAGCTCAGTTAAAACAACACTCTTCATCTTGACACCTTAATTGGAATGGAGTAAAATGACTGAGGGCAAACTGAATTAAATTTCTGATTGAACAACTTGGATAATGCATTTAATAATCTCTTAAATAGAAAGCAAGTAAACCTTTTGAACGTAATTAAATACATGCTTGGAATGTTTGCATACATTCTGCACACGTGAGTGGATAATGACATGATTTTGCGTGTCATGGATGTCAGGATGTTCTTACTTCTTGTGCCACCAAGTCGTGAAGGCATTATGTTTAACATTTAAATACAAGCAATGCAACTTGCCCGTCATTCCAAACCTTTATAAGCTTGTTGTTATGGTAACATTGATATTAAAGGCCAGTCCATGCATGAACATGTGCTTCAGGTTACATGTCATTTTTGATTTTTCAATATTCAGTAGATCAACATATCATAAAAAGTTGTGCGTGGGTGTGTTTTATGATCTTCATCTTGGCCAAACTCTCCAAATTTTTTTCCCAGGGTTGGGGGGGACAGCCCTAAAGCATAGATTCAATTTAGATTTACCGCTTTCCTGTGTTCTCTTTCTCTCTCTCTCTGTCACTCAGTCACCCACTTCACACGGACCCCCATATAGAGTCTCTTTCTTTTACGATGTTTCATAAAAAACTAGATTGAAACGAAGTGAATTACAGTTTTCATGTTTCCTGTCCTATGCAGTGTTCACATAGGATGCAGAATGTTTTCTGTCCTGGGGAAACCTTTCATGGCTTTATACCAAAACAGCATTTTTCAATATCCTTCCAGTTAAAACATTATTGAATGTGTGGACTTTTGTAATAGCCACAATGGCATTGATCAGTGAATGTATGAGCTTGTGTTGCAGCAATCTCAGTGATGGAGCTTTGTGGCAGCTGCCTCAGCACCAAACAGTTCTAAAAGACAGCTCACAGATTCACTGCCAGAAACGCACAAAAAATTACTAGTTGCTTAAGCATTTCCCAGTGTTTGTCAAGTATCTTGAGAATACACTTGCCAGGAAGCATTAAAATAGAGATGGAATAAAATAAGAGATTTAAATTTAATGTAATTTATTTTTCTTTAAGGATAAAGCAGTAAATGGCACTAGTTGTATCTTAATAAAGCAGAAGCTTAAAAAATACAATAATAATAATAATTGTGCTTTTTTTAATTGATGGATAAATTTTTCAATCAAAGGCTTACTGATGATGTGAACAAAAATGTTGTCCATTCAAGACACAGATATGATGTACCACTTGTGATCCAATCTGCATTATCACAAAGAAATTGCTGAGTCTATTTCCCATCTAATTGCAGTATAACGATGTTGTTTACCATTACAAAATATGCCATCAGGATCTGTTCCGGAACTCTGTAGCTAATCAAATTAGTGTCTTTCATTATATTCTCGAGTTGTTAAACAAGTCTAGCAATAGTTTAGTGGCTTACAGTGACTAGAAAATGTTGAGTTTTACTCTCGGGATTACCAAAGAGCCATTAATAAGGCCTTACCCATAACCCATAACTGCTCAGGTATATGGTACCAGTCAAAGGTTTGGACACACCAGAATAAAAGTATCTTTCTATATTGTAGAACAATACTGAAGATTTCAAAACTATGAAATATTACAAGATGGAATCGGGTAATTAAGTAACAACAACAATCAGTTGTTATTTTAAGACATGACGGTAAGCAGTTCTGGAATAGTTCTTGCAAGAACAGTATTGTCAAGTGCATTTGCCAAACACATCAAGCACCATGATGAAACTGGTTCTCATGAAGACCATTTCAGGACAGCAAGACCTAAACTTAAATGATTAAATGGCAAACATTTAGACTAGATTACACATGACTACACATAACCCCATAGAGTAACCAACCAAAGGTAAGGTTTATTCCTACAGGATATGTAGGCATCACTGCATCATTTTATATAAAAATATAATTTTATGTGTCTAAAATTATGAAAGTTTATGTTCTATACGTGAAGTTGTTTAATTTCTTCTGTTTTAACATTTTAACATATTATATAACATTTAGCATTCTAATCATTTGGAGATTCATAGACAGGTGCAGATAAAATGTGTGCGAGTCATGTAACCATATAATACCAATAAAATACAATACAATACCGTATGCCAGTAAGTAAAGAAGTGCTCCATTTTTAAGGCCATAGATGCACATGTGAATTATAAAGCACAAATCCTTTAGAATAGCATTCATGCAAACAGGAGTAGGAGTGATTGCAGGGGTCATTGTGATTTCTTGATGAGAGATGAGCGACTGGAATTACACTCTGCCATTGACACATCAACAGTTCCAAAGAGGCTTTAGGTCATCAGGTTGTTAGTTAAGCCCAGTGTGTTATATTCCTCATGAAAAGCTGCAGACGTATAAATGCTAGAAAATCAATTTCAGTAGCCAGAGTAAGGTGTTTAATTTGATTTGTGTTGAAGCTTTGTGGAATAGTGTATCTCCAGAAACAGACTTTTACTTCAGACGTATTGAGGTGATTTTAATGTTTAAAGGGAAAAAATTAACTAGTTGATATTGAGAAAAAAGGAGCAGATGTTCCAAGTCGCTCTGGATAAGAGCATGTGCCAAATGCCTAAATGTAACATTCTCTCCATCTTCATAATGTCTGTCTGTCATCTAGAAGGAATATGTATTCTTTTTGGACTGTCCTGTGTAATACAGCCCAACATTTTATTGTCCTGTCCTGAATTAACACATGCTAGGAATAATAATTCTCTGTCTAAATGATGGTGATAAACTGTACAGAAAAGAAATGTGTCTCAGTGCTAAGCCTTTATATTTTAATATTATTATTTTTATTATCATTATTATTGTGTGAAAAAGTGTTAATAAACCTCCTAGTAGCCTACTAAAGAGCTTTTTCCAAATACTTTTATCAATTTAGCAGATTTTGTAATTGCTTAGTTGTTCTTGTTTATTTTCAGGTATGAGTTTCATAGCCCTTTTATAATAATTTTCTAAAGTTGTTTCCCTTCTAAAACTGAACAAAATTTCCACTACATTTCCTCCAGCTGTGTTCCTTACTATTGTTTTGCGGGACACAACCCCCTCCGTGTGATATTAAATCACACAAGAAAAATGCAAATTAAGCATGTATTAGTTGATATTGTCTGGCTCATCTGCAAGCAAGCTGTTGTTATAATCACTCAGTGGGGTCATTTAAAAAATGAAGGACAGCTTTATCTCTTGCTAGTAGTAGAGCCAGAATGAATTTTTCCCTCTTCAGTAATTCTCAGGATTATAACACTATCAGCCATAACATTAAAACCACTGATAGGCGACTTGAATAATACTGATTGTGTTGTTACAGTGGATAAATTAGGTAGCAAATGAAATGTTAGTTCTTGTTTATGTTTTGGAAACAGGAAGAATGCACAGTGATTTGTGTGACTTTGACAAGGGCCAAATTCTAATAGTAGCTGTGTCGGAGCAGCTCCAAAACCGCAGGTCTTTAGGGATGTTACCGTACTGCAGTGGTCAGGACCTACCAAAAGTAATCCCAGAAAGGACAACTAGTGAACCGGTGACAGGGTCATGGATGGCCAAGACTCACCGATGCATATTGGAAGTGAAGGCTGGTCCGATCTCACAGAAGAACTATAGTAACTGAAAAAGTTAAGGTTGCTTCCAATATAATGGTGTCATAACACAGTGAATCAACATTTGTTGTATATGGAGATTTCAAAGCAGCAGACCATCAGGGTGCCCAGTCTAATTTCTGTCCAACATGTTTACATTGGGCTTATGAGTATCATAACAGGACCTTGGAGCAATGGAAGAAAGAGGCCTGGTCTGATGAATCACTTTTCCTTTAACATCTTGTAGACAGCAGTGTTTTCTTTCCCTGGTGAAGAGATGGTACCAGGGTACACTATAGGGAGAAGGCAAGCCAGGAAACCTTGGGTCTAGCCATTCATGTGAATGTTGACACATTTCACCTACTTTAAGCATTGATGCAGACCAAGGACACTGTATTCTGTGTCCATTTTTGCAGACTAAGGACCATGAACACAGTATTCCCTGATGGTAGTGACCACCTTCAGCAGGATAATTTACCCTATCACACTGAAAATCTTTGGTGTTTTGCAATGGTTTGAGGAACATTACAAAGAGTTCAAAGATGTTGCCCTCCAAATTTTGATCAAACATCTCTGGGATGTGCTGGGTAAACAAATTCTGAATTGTGGACACCACACTTCATTACTTAAAGAATGTGCCAGATACCGCAGCGTTCCTTCCGAGGTTTTGTGGAGTCCATGCCTCTATAGATCAGAACTGATTTGGAGGCAAAGGGGATCTACACAAAGTTAGGCAGGTGGTTTTAATGCTCCGGCTGATCTGTATGTACACCATGTTTGTCCCAAAGCAGGCGGATGACAGATGTTGTCTTCTGCCACATGAGCCCTTGCTTGATTGGTTGTATAACCTTACACTCATAAGGGAATAAATAAGATTGTTTCTTTTGAAACACGGCTGTGATGTTTCTAGACTATTTCTGAAGGATCAAAAAGTATGATACTACCCACCTCACAACTTTAACCTCATGCCTCATTTCTGTTCTCACCTGCCTCTTGATAGTTGCCTTCTCTCTCTCTCTCTATCTCTCTCTGTCTCTCTCTCTCTGTCTCTCTCTCTCTCAGCTCTCTCCCCTCTTGTCTCTCCCACCCTCCTATTTATAAGAGTTAATTAAACCAAACCTGTGTTTTGCTGGCTCAGTCTGGTTGCCTTAGATAATCTCCCTAGTCCAAACAGAACACACATGCATGCACATACACATATATATTTTTAGACACATTTTGTTAAAGGCTGTAATTAAATTTTCTCAAGCGGTCCACGAAAGTATAAGACTTGAGGTGCAAGATAAAGCCAAACGAGAGCAAAATTGTAAGGCTTTGCTCTGTGTGTGTAAGAGAGTGTAAGGGAGAGAGAGTAAGGTTTGGGACTGAGCAAAATAAAAGATTCAATTGGGTGAGTGTTGGAATGTATTTTGAGAGAAAGAGTGGAGTTGTGCCATGGTTTTGCCTCCAAGCACGGAAGATGGCATGTGTTTTTATCCTGCTTTTTGGCCAGATTATGTACATCCACTGACCAGAGACCACAGTGATTAAACTTGTATTAAGCAATGTCAGGGTATGTGTATGAGCTCTGTGTGAGGGGAGTATTAGGGTTACAGTATTGAAGTATTTATTACAGTGCTTTTATTTGTACATGTTGAGTGTTCATAATATTCATGTCTGGTTTTGTATTAGACAATGGGCCTGGTCTGTACAAGAAGATGTTTCTTACTTAGGAAACACTGGGAAAACCAGGGTTTCTGGTAGAAGTCTTTTTATTTTAATTACAACTACAAATTAATACGTTTAAGAACATACTATTTAGTACAGTGAATGGTCATTTTTCAATTATGAAAATCATGTGGAGTAAACAAAGTTTTAGAGCGTTGTTAAAATGAATTCAATAACTTTTTTTGTATAGAGCCAAACTGAGGTATGCAGGGTTGCCGGCATCCACGTATACTATCCGTGTTTTGCAAATACAGTACACTGCAAACCAGAAACCTTCACCACTGTTAACTTGTTTCCTGTAAAAACATGAAAGAAATCTCCTTGTTTAGAGTCAAATCTTTTGTGTGGGTTTTAAATTGAAAGTGGGCTGGGAATTTCACTGAAACAGGGTAAACCTCCCTATGTGCTTCCGCAAGAGCTGTTCTTGCACTTGTAAAGTGCAACATTAAAATTAAAAACCTTGCAACTTTTTTGTTTCATCTGTCAAAATCCCTGCAGACTTCCAAGCTTTTATTACAAAAAGAAGACAGCGAAGAGGGGGGAGAGAATGTTCTTCCTGTTATCCGTATCTGTATAGGACATGTAAATATACACACACCAACACACACACATTGTGCAACTCTGGACCTTGAAGTCATGGACTCCACAAGATCTCTGAAGGTGTGCTGTGGTATCTGGCACCAAGTTGTTGTCCTTTCAAGGCCAAGTCAACACTTTGAACTCTTACTGTTACTGTGGTTAAGAGTTTTAACTGAAAGTATAGCACAAATAAGCTCCATTAATAACTATGTAAGTGGAAGGTCCTCATATGAATGGTTAGAAATACAGTATGTGTTTGTGTGCATGTACTCAACAAAAAGACAGCAATGTCAGTGTCTAAAATGTAAGAACAGTATCATGTCAGTGTCATTAATAATGAATTAACCTTCTTTATTTGTGTCTGTGTCTGCAGGCTGTGCCAAAGCCTATAGCTTTGGAACCATGTTTTGGGAATAAAGCAGCAGTGCTGTCCATCTTTATCAGATTACCCAGAGGCCCTGGAGGCATCCCAACTCCGGGACAGTCAGGTAGACATTGCATAGCAACAAACTCTCTTACTCAACTCTTCAGAGTCCGCTAAATGTGCTGAACACGCTATGTAGTTACAGTAAAACCATTGTCTCTCTGTGTCTGTCTCAGGCCTGGCAGTGGCGAGTGCCCTGGTAGACGTGTCTCAGCAGTTGTGTGTGTGCTATAAGGAGAAATCTGGAGGGCTGCGCACCCGTAAGCAGCAGCCAATAGCACAGCCAGCTACATGCATCTGACACTTGCTTACCGTCCCCGATTCCTGAGCTTTGACCTCCCCCGGGACTAAGCCACGGACACATGCATCCTATATGGCGGGGAGGTCACATACTCACAGGTGAAGCAAGGAAGCAGAATAATTGGAGAACTGGGACTCCCAACCCATGAAACTTACCCACGTGGAGAAGGAAAGCTGAGGGAATGCGAGGCACAGACATGGAAAGAGGGAGACGGAGGGAACCCTTTCTCACCTCTAACTAATTGACTGCAGATAGGACTTCTGACTCATATCTGCTATGTGATATTTAACTTATTATTGTTGTTCCTTGTTTTAGTCCCTTTTTATGCTCAGGAGGAGTTTCCCCTGCACTGCTGCACCATGGTCTCCATGGCAACATACAGTCAGACCACCCATAACTAGCTATTATACGTTCACCTGCCCTTAAACACTTGCCAAAGCAAACACAAACAAAGGTCATCCATGAAGCAGGTTGTGTATCTGTGTTCCTCAAATCATGGCTCTAAGGGCAGTAGAATCTCTTTGGTGTTCTAGGTTATTGAAGGTGTGTTTGCGCATGTTTTCAAGAAGTGGGTCATTTTCACAGTGAAACTACATCATGCCATTTCTCCCTTTGTAAGAACCAGGCAATTTTCTCTTCTGTTTTCACTTCAGTCACTTTCAGTTGTGCCTGACACAGATCATTGCCCTGTGTCCGGCTCAAAAGCATTTCATCAGTGTTTTACACTCAAAACTTTTCCTCCTTTGTCTCAGTCTGATTTCCTTCTTTTTGCCACCCTCAGACCTACATCCTGTATCTCCTTTGAGACCCCATGCCATTTCTTAGACTTATTCTAGCTTCTGACTCAAACTGAACCTAAGGGAGCTGAGAGTGCGTAAAGGCAAAGGCCTCAGGATTAAATCTGAACAGCAGCTTTTAGAGTTTTTCAAAATGCCAGATGCCATTTTAGACACTTGTGTTTTCCCAGACTGCACACACAGTGGTAGAGTACTTCCAATTACATTTATAATGTGTGTGCATGTGCGAGTGTTGGATTTTTGGTTATTAGGGCTAAAGAGCAGGTTTTAGTGTAGACTAAATGGCAGATGAGAAACAGAGAAATATGACATTATAAAATGTATAACAGTGGCAATTGTCATGCTTTTTGTTAGATGGGTTTTTTTTTTGTCCATATTTGGTCCAATTATTTTAAAATGAATTTTTTTAGAGATGTCTTGTTCTCAGCTCATTCCATTACATCCTCTTTTGTTGTCTCAGATGAGGGAGCTTTCTACTCTACTGGTTTTCCACATTACCTGAAAGTACTAGCATCCCAGTATATTGAGATGTATACTTTTTCAATTCCATCTAACCTTGTATTTATTTCACCAGAGTATGCTCATATGCAGGTATGTTTTGTGTCTTTTGCATTTCATTACAGAATAATGAAGTAGAGTACAGAATGCAGTTATTTCTCTCTCGTTTGTTCCAGGCAAGTGCCATTTCAGTTATTACTCTGTGTATTACACTGTCATGCACTTGGTATATAATGAGTTGTGACGAGGCTGCAGAATGGAACTGAGATTGGATTTATGTATCTCTGATTACCTACTTGTCAATTCCCTTGCAATGGCTGAGCCATGATTGACGTGACACAGGCCTTTCACAAACATTATGACTGATCAGACCGCTGCAACCAAACAAGACCTTTCATTGCGATGTCACACAGAACTGAAAACTGCTATGATTGTGATGGGAAACCACCTTATATTTTGATGGATTAAATGTTAGGATCCATCAAAATGAGGAAATAACATCAATAGCTTGGAAGCTATAAAGAATGGGACTGTCCACTTTAATAAACGCTCAATGGAAGGTTAAGAGATAAAAGCTAATTTCTGCAGTTTTAGACAGCATATAATAAATTGTACGAAACTAGGTATGACAAGCACTCACATTCACTTTTTACGCTCACAGTGTAGAACACAGACATGAAAGGAGATAGTCTTTTGGTGCGGAAGCCAATTAACCGATTCCTTCAGGTCTCAAAGAGATCTTTACCCAGTCCTACACCTCATTCTCACCACCTACTTACTGTACAGTAATCACTGTAGATATCAGGATCTATAGGTTAATGTGTATAATGTAGCAGCAGATGAACTCTTTTTGTAACATAACGATGAACATTAATGTGAATGCCATTTCTGTTGAATGACTTGCTCGGCAGGTGAAGTATCCCCAGCTTTTACGGTGGGAACTCACTACAGCTTCTTTTTGTATGTAAGATAGCGAATGTCATTATGAACAAACCTTAAATTAAGCACAAATGCAATGTGAAAAAAAACTAAAAGAAGAAAAATCTTGAGAATTATAACTGGAGTTGTAATTATACATGTACATAAAGAAATACAATTTTTGTCTATAATAAATCCTGAAATTAAGGGTCCTTTTTATTATTATTTTTTTTTTTAATCCTGCAAATAGGTTTTATTAAATGTTTAAGTGTGCACACTCTGAGAGAGTCTAAACCTGCAAGACCAGTTTGGCAAAAAAATATACAGTGGCTTGCAAAAGTATTCTGCCCCCTTGAACTTTTCCACATTTTGTCACATTACAGCCACAAACATGAATCAATTTTATTGGAATTCCACGTGAAA
>JAQQZT010000039.1:20718743-20729682 GCA_030068275.1 Clarias platycephalus | reverse complement strand
ATGTTTGTGGCTGTAATGTGACAAAATGTGGAAAAGTTCAAGGGGGCCGAATACTTTTGCAAGCCACTGTATATTTACCCCTAGTGATGTATTGCTGCATCAAATTTATATTCGATCATATTAGAATTTTTTTTTTTTTCTTCTTTTGTGACTTTACAGAAAAAAAATATGATTCTTGTTGTAGCCCTGTTATTCCTTTGAAAAGTCATCAATTGTGTGCCACACTGATGTCAGTGGGGTCATTACTAACACAAATTGTGAACAAACCTTGATTGCAGAGTTTTTTCTTTTTCTTTTCTTTTTTTACAGACGTTTTTTCCTAGTGTCATTCAATGTCATATTAAATACAACACACAAATACAAAGAGATGGTGAAGACAACCCAGCTATTTAGTGATATACTGTAAGAGAAAACTAGATCGATGCAGTTGATTATGGTATTAGCCTGAACATTTTGGCGCGTTTAGTCTGTTTGTGCATACAGATGAAGAGTTGACTGAATTACCAAGGTAAAACTGCATTGTGGGGAATAAAAAAAAAAAAAAAAAGATCTATTAACCGAAATAAAAAATAGAAACATTGACGTTGAAAAGACAAAAAAAAAGAAAAATTATCAGTTGAGAGAACTGTGGCATTATCACCATGATCTTACACCTCTAAGGTCGATGGTTTAATTCCCACCTCACACTAGCTTGTAGGGTTTCCTCCCACTGCGTGCGTGTGCACACGTGTGTGTGTGTGTGCGTGTGCCTTCGAATATATTGTCACCCGTCCTGGGTATACCTCGTCCCCTGGAATAGGTATATCAGTATAGAGAATGAGTGTATATTGATTAAAAAAATTAAAATACTGAGAGATACATGTTTTCGCAAAAAGATCTGAATAAACACCTGTTCAAAAGGCTGTTTTCTAGCTGCCTACAGGCCACTGATAATATTGTTAACGTTACTCAAAAACCTTCTTGCTTGCCTATGAGCTTACTATTAAGATCCTTCTGAAAGCCTTTTGAGAATCTGTTGCATAGCTACCGTCTGTTGCAAAACTGCTGATGGTCTACACTGAAGACATTTGGGTTTGAGATTAAAAGATGAATATGAGACGAGTGATTAGAAATTCAGCTTTCATTTCCTGATATTTAGATCCGACCTCTGCACTGTAATGTATGCTACATCCGGCCCTCTGGCTGTCCCTGACTGGCCCACATGACGTCAATGGGAAATCAGGAATTAAATATAAATAATTATACATGCATGCAGGACAATTGCAAATGTTTACTAGAAATGTTAGTTAGCTGGTAGCGCTAAATATATTCACTTAAGTAAAAAAAAAAAAAAGGTAGATTGATACTGAATGTAGAGTTTTTAAAAGGATATGGACTTGTAAGTTTTCATGTATTGAAGACCAAGTTAAAGTTGCATGCTCAGTTTATGGAGAACGGGTCGCTGTGTTAAAGGATTACAAGAACAGAAACGCACATCTGAAGCTTTGCTAGCTAAGCTGTAAAAGCAGCAAGGATTTATTTTTTAGCAAGCTTCACACATCAAGGGATGGAGCAAGCAAGAGCAGTTTTGTGATAGCCCACAAAATCTAAAAAAAATAAATAAATAAAAAAAAGAAGCAGACTGCCATTCTCTGATGGGGAGTTTATTGAAGAGTGATGGACTCTTCAATGCTAAATTGTCCTGAGAAGAAAGACACATTAAGTGAACGGTAACATAATGGATCGAGGATATAACTGGAAATCTGGAGCTTCAGCTGCAAAACCAAGCAGGCAAATTTTAACTTTTTCTCCTTGGCTTTGGCGAGAGCTGTGAAGTTCCTCGTCTTTGTAGACGGGATACAAAAAGACTTGAAGATTACTGAGGACCTGGCAGAAAGGTAAGGGAAGGGGTTTGACAAACTGGGACAAACTGGCAGGTGTTACAAAGAATGGTTGTCCAAATCTGAAAGGGAAAAATATTTTGAATGTTTTTTGAAGCAGATGCAAGATTAAGTGACTGAAATTAAACCAAAACAGAAATTGGTATTTTTGCCTTCCAGACCCATCACAATCAGCAGTGGGACCAGTTGTTTGAAATCTGTTTTATAGCCCGGAAATGGTATTCCTGCCAATTCTAAACTTTCTGCCGATGTTTGCATTCTGATAGCCCTATCTCTGTTAGCATTCTCTAAACTGGGGATGATAGTGAGAAGACAAAATGCCCAATCGGAATGTTTTCCTTACTTTTGAGCAGGACATAATCACATGGACATAAAGTTTCTCGCTAGTATATCAGTAATTTTTACCTTACCTTTGTTCTTAAGACAAACAGAGTTATGAATTAGGTTTCAGGTTTTCATAACGGAATAATGCAATGTTTCTTTTGTCCATAAGTATTGTTAACTTCCCTGACAATCACTGACAGTTTGTTGCACTATTTGCACAGGATGCGACTGAACATGGTGACATTGTCTACCACAGAGCTGTCAGCCTGGGCAAAGTGCTTAAGAGTATGGGACTTGAGATCAGAGATTCGGGAGTGTTGTTGGAAAAAAAAAAAAAAAAAAAAAGGCAAGGACTCCCCAGAGCTCTCAGATGCAGCTTGGTTGGCAGATCTTGCACTTGATGTTAGGACTGCACCAAACTGCAAGGCAAAGGCTTCTTTGTATTCTAGTCAAGCCTTTCATAAGAAAGTTACAGTTTCTTTCAAACTAATTGGAGAGCATCATCTTCACCCGAATGGCAACACTGAAAAAGCCACTTTATAAGCTGATCACATCTGTAGGTACAGTACAGTGCCATAAAAAGTATTTGCCCCTTTCAGTTTTTTTGTTTTTGCACATTTGTCACACTTAAATGATTCAGATCATTAAACAAATATTAATTTTTACACAAAGATAGCCCAGAAACATATTCTGTACACTGTTGAGAACTTTTTGGAAGGTGTTCATCCCATTTACATTTGGTGTAAAATTAACACAGCCTTTTATAAAAAGAACATCATGGCAACAGTTAAACATGATGGTGGTAGTGTAATGGTCTGGGGCTGCTTTGCAACTTCAGTACCTGGACAACTTACCATAATCGATGGATCCATGAATTCTGTGATCTACCAGAAAAACCGGAAGGACGATGTTTGGCCATCAGTTTTCACGGCACTATACTAATCCATGTTATCCGCTCTGCATGGTGAGATTTCAATGCTATTTAAAGACTTCAAAACATTTGAGAGCGAAATGTGCATGATTCCTTCTCCCTTGACTTGCATTGTGGATAATGCACCCAGTGGTGTTCAGCTCGAACCCACTGACCTGCAGTCTGATACACTACTGGCAGGCCACTTTAAGTCAGTATCACTGCTGGATTTTTATTCTTCTCTCAAAGAGAGAGAATTTTCCACACATAAAGAGGCAAGTTCAGAAGATGTTGGCTCTCTCTGATATGAACAAACATTCTCAGTGATGAAGGTTACCAAATCCTGATACAGAACAATCACGTATCCATCTCGCACATTTACACTGACTTTATTGATTAAATAAAACATAAATGGAATCCGGCCCTCCACAACAACTCCAGTTTCTCACGTGGCACCTTGGTAAAAGTAATTGCCTACTATTGATTTAAATGATCAAGATGGCACCTTAAGTAGACCCAATTTTAGGTGGCCAAAAGTATTGGAATAGAAAGCTTTAAAGTCCATAAAATGTAATATGGTTGAATATTTTTTGCTTGCAGGGATTGCATAAATCTGGGGTCTCAATGACTGAGCTGTTACATTCTTTTTTTTATGGTGCTTTTTCAAAGATATATTGCATCATCTTTCGGTTTGTTTTGTTTCAGTTTTTTTTCTTGTTTCTGCCTTCAGGCTCCTATTCAGGAGCTAATCTGCATGTTTAATTGGATAAAGGTCTGGTTATTGACCGAAACCTTCCATTTTTGCCTTGATTAAGTCTTCTGTTGTGTTGTCAGTGTGTTTTGGGTCATTGTCTTGAATGCATGAAGAAGTTCCTCCAAATTAGATTGATTTCATTTGTATACGTCTGTAAATGTTTCTTTATACGCTGCTACATACCATCATGGGTAGCATCATCAGTAAAGATTAGTGACCCAGTTGCAGAACAGCTATGCAAGCAATGACTCTACCTCCGTCATGTTTGAACAATGAGTTTTTATCTTTTACATCATGAACAAATCCTTCCTTTTTCCTCAATTTGGCCTTTCTATCACTTTGATAGAGATTACTCTTCTGATTGGTAGAAGTTTGATAAAGGCTTGTTCCAGTTTCTGCTGCTGATGAGAGGTTTGGATCTTGTGGAATGACCTCCAGAACTCAATTCAGATCTCAAAGTCTTCTGCGAATAGTGGATTGTGATAATGTGTGTGTGTGTGTGTGTGTGTGTGTATATTTTATATATATATATATATATATATATATATATATAAAATTGCTGTACCAGCTGTCATGTTGTGTGAGGTTGTGGATAGACTGTGACACACATGACTCGAGGAACATCTGTTCTTTTATTTATGAGCACTGTTGATGAGCTAACCTCTAACTTCTGTGACATCCTGTTCTGTCAAACTTCACCTGATGGACTGTCCACTACATATGAAGGCAGAGTGGAATGACTTGATACAGCTCTTCCTGGAGTATTTCTATCTGTAATCCACTCTTGCCCATCTCTCCCATTCTTTGGTTGCTATTTCTAATCTGTTTGGCAGATCTGGGGTGAGCAGAGAGGAAAGCTGTGCAAAGTATCGACTCCTCTCCACTGGAGTTGGGCAAAGAAACCTATTAGACAAAGGTGTGGCTCTACAGTCTAGTAAAGCAGGATAGATCCTTAGAATTTTTAGAAGCCTCCTCGCAGTCTGAACATGCCAGTCTACTTCTCCATTGTTATGAGTGCTGCTAGCGCTGCTGAGGATATTTGTGATCACATACAATATGTTGCTGCAAAGTCCTACTTTTAAACTGTTAACGTATGAATTGTGGTCCTCTGTCACTGTAGAGAAGTTCTAGAACAGCATTTCATGCAAGATACACCAATTATTAAGATATACCATAACATTCTCTAATCATGTGGAAGTCAACTTTGCAACCTTCACAAATGTTTAAAAGTAATCCACTACTTGTACGTAGCTGCAGTGCTTGGTTCACTCTTCGATACAGTTTTTTACTAAATCATTTATTTGACCCCTTTTGCCAAACCACAACCACAGCATATTTGGCTTGCTCTCTTCATCTCTCATATCCCTCATACTGTATATTTCATTTAGTACAACAGTAGTCCATCATGCACAGCTTATACTAGCCCAAGCAGTTGGCTCTGGCAAAATAAAATTACATCTAAACAAACACTTTTGTTGTTGTTTCTTCTAGATGTGTTAAACGTACATGGCTGGCTGGCAAACTGTTCAATATAAACATCTGCATGGATGTTAGTACTGTATCTTCCATTAATTCGTCCGAGTTATTCATCTGCTTTGACAGACATGTTAAACTTCAAAGAGTATCTGCAGTAATCAAGAGGCTCATGATCTCATAGGCTAACATAGGCTTGTGGTCCGTCACTAAAGAAAAATGTCTCCTTATGAGAAAGTCTTTGAACTGCTCTCTGGGTCAATCCTTCTTCACCTGTGTGTATCACTGTGCAGTCTGTCATGAAGCCTGAAGTGCATTTCGCTAGTCTCCACTGCTCGCTCACTTTCTTTAGCAAGACAGCACCAAGTTCATACAATGATGCATCAGCTGACCGGTTCAGTTCTTTGTTTGGATTATATAATGCCGATTTTGGCAGTGATGTTAAATTATTTTTTAGGTGAACAAATGTGTTTTGTTGTGCATTGCCCTAAACGGACTGATTTTTCTTTAAATGAAGATCCCTCAGTGGCTTACTGTATATTTCTCCCCTGTATCCAGGATGAGTTTCACCAGCTGATTAATCATCCTTAGAAAGCAGTAAATTTCTCCAATGCTAGATGCTCCTTTTGCTTCTGTGGGCTTTGTCTTATATGGGCCTGGTCAAACTCCATCTGCTGACAAAATGAGGCCTAGGAATTTGCCTTTCTGCTTGCCTAGCTTGACATTTTCATATTTGTCTGTGACATCTGCTTCTTAGAATCACACAAGTGTGATGTCTGTCGTTTCCCCAAATGAGCAAATCATCTATATGACACACACTACTCTCTGTAGCCCATCAAGGACCACTGACAATTCTGTGCTGAAAATGTCTGCTAAAATAGTATCATCCAAAGGGGCTTATGAACATTGTATATTTAGCTGATCCTGGGACAATGGGAACTGACGAAAAACCTCAGTCTGCAACTAATTTGCTGAAGTTCTTATTTCCTGTGAGACATCCAAATGTTTGTTCCAATGAAGGAAGAATAAACCTTTCTGTGCAGACTGCTTATTGAGGTGTGTGAGGTCAATGCAAGTATATACACAGACCATCTCAGAACACCATTCGGTAGACTTTGGAGAACTCTGGAGAACTCGCCAGTTCTCTCCATGTGCTTAAGTGCTTACTTTACTTTGTCTATGCTGTCTGCTCTGTACTCTAGTTTGAGTTTAATATTAGCTGGTCTGCTTAGTACTGTAATATGTGTGCTGTATCACCTGGACGCAGTGGTGGTTTATCTGCTTTATTTAACTGGTAACTGTTCTCAGCAATAGTTTCAGGGATTTCTGCTATAATGACTGCACCAGCCACCATGTATCTTCAACCTGACTTTGAGATTTTTGACTGTTAAATATGGATACCTTGAATCTGCTACTACTATGACTAGAATTAAGGGTTTGTCACAGTGCATGTGTGGCATGTCTCATCTCTGGACTGGGTACCGCCATTTTCCATGACCAGTCCAGATTTTTTCCATGATTTCCCACATCTGTCGCATGAATGGACATCTGATGGTGTTTTGGCTGATTTTATACATTTTCTATAAACTTATACTGTTTGTGGTCACTGTCATCTATTTTTTTTAATTGTATTTTTCTCATCTTACTTTAGGTCTCCTATCTGCTTCCTTCAATCACTAGTGATTTTCTTGCTATGTTGTCTGCAGCATTAAATCCTGTTCCAACTGCATTATCTCAGAGAGGCTGGTGTCTCTCAATCCCGCTTCTAGGTCGTCTCTTTAGATCACCATGAAGTTCCCTGATAGAGATGGGGTTGTGGATGGCAGCCTTGGCACAGTGCTGTCTAGTACTTTCTTTAATTTTGTTTATTCTTGGTGTGTTTGGTCACCCAAACCCAATAACCTTCTCTAGACACTTAACACTAGGAAGTTCACCCCAGAGCTTTCACCAGTCTTCACAAACTTTTTGGAGATCTTAGTTTGATAAACAGCAGTTCTCTGTAGAACATGGAGAAGATGCAGATGGGGAAGTACATAGTTGCACTAGTTAAACTCTGACATGATGGATTTCACTGAGCTTTCAATGATTCCCCTGGAGAAACCCCATGCCCAACAAAATTGGTGAGCTGCTTCTCCTCAATGGGATAAAAAAAGACTTTGTACCTTCTATTGCCCTCAGTTTTAATGAAAACTGTCTTTGTAAATCTTACAGGCTTAAATTTAGACTGAGCGGATTGTTTAACATGGCTACAGAGCTTGTGCAGCTACTGTACATTACATGGCTTTTGTTGCTACGGTCATCTTCTAGGTCATCATCCTGACTAATCCTTGTAATTCATCTAAAAGAAGACTTTAACAATGTTATATTTTAGATTTAGAATCTGGAGGGTCATAGTCATAATTCTATAACTAGTGGCGGACGGTTGTAAATTAAACATGTGTCTAGATTCATATTTAAGTATCTGACTCAGACATTTCATTCTAACTCCAAATAATAACTATTATTATTATTATAAGTATCTGGCAAGTTGTTTTGATGCACTTAATAGCTAGCTGCTGATTCAGTTTCTTTTTTTCTTTTTCTTTTTTTTTTTTTACCCTTATTTGAGACAATAGTTCTACCTCTTTCCCATTTATTTTCCAAAAAGATATGGGTTTAAATTAGTCTTGATATTTGTTTTTACGTGTGTTACTGATCAATTTTACATCCATATTTGTTAGATAAACCAGAAGATAGACCAAAGAAACATAAATCTTTGCTGCGGATTACGCCTTAAAAATTGTGTATAAATTTAACACTCGTTCTGAGTATGTGCCAGCACGTTGTGCACCTCCAGCGTTTCCTGGCTGTTAAAGACAAGGTTGTTTTCATAGATGGTAAAGCCAAAGCAAAGGAACCTATTTTATGTCACAAAAATGCATTCGCAAAAGACACAGTATACATTTCTTAAAGAATTTAAGGTTTTACATGAAGGTTTTTTATTTCACATTTATCACTTTGGCTAATAACTGTGACCCTGCTTGTAAAACTGTCTGAATAGTATGTATCTCATTGGTACTGTATTTCCTTTTGCTTTAGGATGATCCAAAATGTATATAATTTTCCATCCTGTAGAATTTCACCACACAGCAAGTCTCCGGTCAATTTTAGGCCCTGATGACCATCTTTCAGTTGTGCTTGACCAGCAATAGGTTGCATCAACAATATAACAAATACGTTACATGCTCTATGGGGGAAAATAAATCTCTATAGGGGAAAACAAAAGCGAGTAGAATTTGTTGTATGGTTGGTGTATAAATGTCACAGTACTAAATAAATACTGTATACAAAAGCTGTTTGGAGCTGTTGGTACAAAACTGCAAGCCATTTTATTTACTGTGGGATCTCCATTCTTCATCCTGGCTGAGGTGTATATTCCACCCCAGGCCAGTCTGAAAGATGCGCAGCAAAACCTGGCTGATCAAATGCCATGCTTGGAACAAAAACATCCAGATTCACAGAACGAAATTAATTGTCCCACCAGGGACAATAACACACAGGATCACTGTTACACAGTTTTTTGATGCATATCGCTCTGTATCCTGCGCAGATTTGGGGCAGTCAGATCATTGGCCCATCAGATTCCAATCTACAGGCAGGAACTTAAATCTGCAACGCATGGTGAAAACACTGAAGAAATGGTTGGAGCTGTTTTGAACCTGGATGAACTGAAAGACACTGAGACATCCTACAGTACAGTTCAGCTTTTGTGAAGACATGTGGTCCAAGAAAGGACAAGCCATGGTTAACAGGCAGACTGAGACAACTTTGTGAGGAAACGAAGGATATAGAGCAAAGCAGAAGTGGATATACTGTAGTGCCCTTTACAAGCAGTACCAATGCCAAAAGAGATCTGAGGGTCTAAAACAAGATACACTGAAAATGTCCTAGACCCTGTTTGAGAAGGACAAGTTCACACCCCTCACTGACATCAGCACAGTTACGCCTCTGGCAACACATCCTTCCACCACATACTCAAGCTACATTAACAAACCACGAAGAGAATGTGTGTAGTGATGTAGATTAGCATTGTAACTTGGTTAGCTTGTGAGCTAAGATGCAGGTCGCTGGCTAGTCTCAAATTATCAAATCTTTTTATTCATCTTTCCCAACCCTGGAGTTTTGAGAAATTAGATCATGAACGTGGCGCTCACTTGTCCATTAGTTGAATTAGCTGCTTGTGTGACTGTGATTTCCAATTGCCCTATTGGCCAACTCTCAGTTCTTTCACTACACTTTTTTCTGCTGCATCACTTCTGACACCATGTTGTGTGAGAATAAGACTCATCACCCATAAGTAATTTTTTTTTAGCTTTAATTAGCTTTTTACATTTTTTATAGAATTTTTAAAATTAAAACAGTAGATACGCTACTACATTTAAACTATGCGTTTAACTGCAACCAGAACTGCTTTCTGCTCTGGTCATCATGATCATTCATATTTTCTTCACATGTGAAATCCAGGGATCAAACCAAGAGTAGCATTTCTGTAGCCATGGAATCAGCATTGGGAAGTATCAAATCAGCCACCCAACATCCCCTCATAATGTCCAACAGTCTATTGTAATACATGTTCATGCTTTCCATGCCCTGTATATATCCTTACACTCTCTCTCCCTTTCATTCACTCTTTCTCTCTCTCTTTATTCTGAATGCATTAAGATGAAAGAAATGAATATTACAGTATCAAATGGTAATGGTTTTCAGGGGTGGCTTACCAACCATTTCTGATCGCAATTATTATTATAGCAAGAAACATTCCCTCATTGCTTATAATACTGTACTCTTTTATCATCTGACTAGTACTCATTTCATCACTGCTCTCACCGTACGTTTCTTGTTTTCTGAGTCTGCCCAAAAAACTGGTGAATATCAGTGCCGTCCTTCCTCTTGTTTATGATTATACTCAGTGTGAATGAAAGCTGAATGTAATAATACAGCTTACACATTATTCAGACAAACCGTAATAATGCGATTTATCAAAGCAAGTGCAGCTATACAGTGTACAGTACAAGTACCTCACCAATATTTGAAAGCTTATACAGTCTACATTAATTACTCATGCAGTGCATCATAAATTATCAACACTCAGACATGGACGTTCCAAAAAATACAAAGATATTAATGTTAGTAAGAGCAGTGTGCACCTTTAACTTTTCAGGTAACTTGGGTTTGAAAACTAGCATTAGTGATGGTTGCTTGATTGGCACTGGACCATAGACCTGTTTTCACCAAACACTAAGTCCTCCTCATTAACGAGATCTTGGAGAGTGAGAGAATTCCAGAGGAATGGAGGAGAAGTGTATTGGTATATTTTTAAGAACAAGGGAGATGTGCAAAGCTGTGGAAATTACAGAGGTATAAATCTAATGAGCCATACAATAAAGCTGTGGGAAAGAGTAGTGGAAGCAAGGTTAAGGGCAGAGGTGAGAATTTGTGAGCAGCAATATGGTTTTATGCCTAGAAAGAGTACATCAGATGTAGTATTTGGTTTGAGGATGCTGGTGGAGAAGTACAGAGAAGGTAATAAAGAGTTGCATTGTGTCTTTGTAGATTTAG
>JAQQZT010000039.1:20680387-20710029 GCA_030068275.1 Clarias platycephalus | reverse complement strand
TATATACACATATATATATATATATATATATATATATATATATATATATAAAAATGCATTATCAGCAAGGTAGGCTAATTAGCAGAGTTATGTTAACGGTAATGTAATAACTAACTGAGGTTCAGGTGAGGTGGTCATACAATAGAGACTCTAAGCTTTTTAATGTACAATTGAAAATATGTGCTTGAAATAGCTACTTAACGGCAGGCTTTTCCCCCCAGGTTCCCCCATGCAATCATAGCTATTCACATTGTGTAATCTGTATCTTGTTATTCAGGGACTGGATACTTAAAATAGGCCGGTCGTTGTTACTGATTACATTTCTCGCTTCATTGCCAGCTTTTCTGTTTGTCTCTGGGACAAAAGGAAGTTTTTAATTTCACACTTGCGGTTCAGTTACATAAGTCCAGCTATAAAGCCGGCAGTATATGGTCTATTTTTATTTTTTTTTTCAGTCGGAGCGGCTATGCTGCTTGATGTTTGGACAGAAGTATTTGCTTTTCTTCATCCGAAAAAGGAAATCTTAGTCTTATCCTGCTAATGGAGAGTGGAAACATTTATCTTTAAGGTGTGCAAAAGATGGTTCACCATGCCTCTGAATGCATGTCTGGAACATGATTGTCAACTGATCAGGGTTTGAAATATGGACATGCAGGCCAAATTTGGAAAACAAGCATACGCATATTTAAGGGAATAATATACAGTATGTAGATATTTGTTATGAAGGCTTCAGAGCAGTGTAGTAGTGTGGGTACTGTATGTGTTTTTAAAATGCTCGTCTCTTGTTTGTTGTTGACCAAAACTGAAGTGTAACAGTGTTTGCTGACCCATAGCCGGGAGTCACAATTAGCCCAGCAACAGACATGAGGCTATGCAAAGGTTAGACTACAATAGCAACAACAATAACAACAAAATCTGTGTTGCCCATAAATTCTTCTTCTGGTCTGTGTTTCCTCATAGTGCATGCTGAAATATAAAAGTAAATATCAAAAAGACGATTGATGCAGTGTGTACATTTTCATATGGCAGCTTTATTCGTCAAGAAATTACAGTTGATTTAAACAAACCCTGCCCACTTGCCATCACCGTGTCCTTCTTCGTGTCCTGTGAAGATGATTGGTCAATAGATTTTGCAGCAAGCAAGCAAAAAAATCAAATCAAATAATAATAGGTTCCTGCATATCAAATACACAGAAGGTTTCACTTTGTTGAACTATGCTTCATTTTGCATCGGTCATTAGATTTCCACAGGCACTGCCTCCTGGAGTCCATGCAGCTAAATATCAGTGTTTTTGTGGTTTGCCATTGTGTAAAAGTGTCTAATGACATCCAAAAGTGATGCTTCCATGTCAAATATGTTAGATGTGTGACTACTTCTTGTAGGCCTTCTTCTTGCTGCTTTTTTAGCCTTCTTTAATGCCACCATGTTGCCAGATTATTAAGTACCTAGTAGCGTGTGGCGCCTCGGTTTTGCAGTTGTGGTCTGGGGATTGTGTAGGCCACTGATGCAATAACAATTTCCTCTTACTGTATATTCCTGGAGCCGTTCAAGAACAACATGAGCTGTGTCATCCGATACATTACTCTACTGAAAATATCTTTCAGAGTGTGGAACTGTGAAAGGGGTGGAGTCGCTCAGCCGTGCCGATCAGGTGGTATTACGAGCTTAATTGCCCATTCTTCAACATTATCTGCGTAGATCTGTGTAGTCACACTACGCAAGAAGCTCAGATGAAACTTGATGTTCACGATCTGATCGTCCATCGTGATGCAAAAGGAACCTGGATTCATTTGTCAAGTCCGTGTGTTCCAGTCTTGACTTGAGATGTGCCTTTATACCCTCTGCTGCTGATCTTAGACAATTGGAGCTGTTAAGTGGATGTGTTGGAGATCGCACACCAGTCTTGGCTTCTGGCTGTGGCATGTGAGTTTGCTTGCACCATTCATCTTTGATCGGCACTGTGTTTTTGACCACAGGATCTCTAATCGCTTGGAGATTGTGCTTGAGAAGCCCCAGGACTAGAAAAACATCTTTACATGCCTCTCCAGCAACAACAATAATGCCATTGATCACACATTTGCACATTCCGCTCAATGCATAACTGGACTGTAGCTGGTGCTGGTCTGATTGATTTATACTATACATTACAGTCACATGACATAAAGCTTGGTCAAAGGTTTCATCGATGGAAAGATGGGGAGGTGGGTTTTTAGAATAAACTGGCAGTTCAGTGTAAACTTTTGTGTTATATTTATATTTAAGCATGTGTGATCTATAAAGCAATTGTTGCAAAGAAAAGTGATTTCTCACTGATAATTCACTGAAAAGTTCAAACACACGGCAGTTCATTAAGTCTCAGGTTAATGCAAAGGTGTGGAATTTGCAGACGTCACTGAAGACAAAAATCATGACTGTAACAAGAGAGGCCATCACCAATGAGATATGAATATTTTCAACACATTACAAAAATAAAGTACATCATATTATTTAAACATCCCTGCAATTCCTTCAGGATGAAGTGTCTTCCTGTAAAGATGCATCATCATCATCATCATCATCATCACAAACACTAGTGGATGATTACAGCTCTTGAACAAGACACTCATCACTGTGCTTTGTCCCTTATGCATGCTGCAGACCTGACCTGATTCATTAATACAGTTGTACCAAACGCACTGTATCTGAAAAAAACTGGTATTAAAATAAGAATGATTAGGGACTATATGATAAGCCACAAACTGATTGAAATTTTCTTTTGCACTTTAAAGTGTGTTCTTTTTTCTTTTTCTCTCTCTCTTTTTTTTTTTTTTAACACAGGCCTTCATAGAAAGTTTTATACATAGACATACATACATACACACATATACACACATATACACACACACACACACACACACACACACTCTTTACTCCAGTTCAGTCTCAAGTGTCTGTCATAGAACTGTGCTCATAAAATAAATAACTACTTTACATTGTGGGCTGCAAACTTAGCCTTTTTGGATAGTTCTCTCTTTTGTGCTCTTATATTCATTCATCTGTTTTCACACCAGAAGGGTTTGATGAAAATCCTTACACACTGTCCCAACCCAGCTTCATTGTGCTGAGCTGTGATTGGCTGGCTGGAGTCTAGAAATTAAGAGCCAGCAAGAGGATGGGGGTGAGGAAAGCTGTCACTGCCAGGTCAGTGCATTCAGGGCTGCTGCCATACACGTCCGGTAATGGAAGGGTAGAGTCAATCAATAGTCGGTCTCTCTCGTTCATCTGTGCGAGAGAAAAAGGGACGGGGACAGAAAATGGGAGGGAGGCATTTAGCTCCATGATGCATAAGTGTTTGCATGTCTGCTCGTGTCATTTTTGTTTGTACTGACATTCTGTCTGTTCTGTTTGCCTTGTCTCTTCTCGTTTTTTTTGTCTACCTCCTTTAAATTATCATCACGCCCACTCTTTTACCCTCTGGTTACGTATCTTGCATCTCCAGAGTAACTTGCCCAGCAGGAATTGACCTACATACAGTAAACCTCAACCACATACATAGAGACACAGTTAGTTTACCTGGGTGGGTATTTGAGGATGGAAGATGTTCTGCTGGCTTTCCACATGAATTGAGATGGTGGTAGTGGTTATGGTACTGGTAGCCAGATGATGATTGGGAGTGTTGGTCTTTGGATTAGCTGCTCCGGGCTGGTTAGCTGTTGATTTGTAATCAGTGTCGTTGCCAAAAGCAAGAATTGCGTTTTCTGTTTTGAGGAATATAAAAAGAGAGAGAGAGAGAGAGAAAACATGGTCAACGCTTTAGATTTCGTCTTGCTTTGGTAAGCTCTCTGTTTAGCCTGCGTTTCTTTGTCAAGCCTTTCTGAACAGGCTCAGAATGCAGTCAAGGTACTGTTTTCCAAGAAAAGCATTCACCACACAGAGCACAGTCAATGAAAAACAGATCAATAATGAGTAGAGAAAGTGGTCTCACTTGTACAGAATGTCCTGCGTGGATAGGTATTTATCACTGGGTTCTGTCTGTATGTTGCCATACTAACTTCAGCTACAATAAATCATAGATTCGAAGCAGGAATAACATTTAACATGCAATATCGCACAGCAGTTAACAACTGAGTTTGGTGATCGCTTGTGAGGACAAACTTCTCATGCACATGCACGTATTCCATAACAGACCTAGCACTTGTATGGCTGAAACCACATGGTCTTTAGATAAGTATCATAATTGGGGACAGTATAAGTAGGGACGGAGCATATAAAGTCTGTAAATCTGTATTTGAAACGTCATGATATCTGTTTCTAGTTTACTGTTTGAGTCTCCCCATTCAAGCAGATATCAGACTGAACATAAGTGTCTGGGAATGCTGCCAAGATGGCCACCGAGAAGAGAAAACGTATTACATGGACTTGTGGCATAATGAATAACTCGCAGTGGTTCATACACTGACTGCAGGAGCCTCTGTAGATATTTACTCATCACAGCACTGCCTGATTTCATAAATGAGCTGAGCTCCTCAATAAAAAAAAAAAAAAAAAGAAATGTTGTGAGTGGAATCAGGAGGTGGAGTGAGAGCAGAATTGGAATGAATAAGCACTCTGGAGTGTTTTGTCCCATCAAAATGAAAATGATTACTAGCATAGCGAAATCCTCCGGTGCACAACATTGCACATGTGAAAGCTCAGCAATACAGAGGGTTTTCACCTTTACGAGAAAAAAAAAAAAAAAAAAAAAGGTTCATCATTTGTGGTCGTATCACTTTATTAAGTAAATAGTTGCACATTCCAGTGTTCAGCCAGGGAATGCAGTATGTGTGATCTGACAGCCGAGTGTGAAATGTTAAATTGAGCCAGTAGTGAATAAAACATTACTAGATTCTAAATCAAAGGATGTGCTTAGCTGTTCTGGAAAAAGAGAGATCTCATGCAATATATTTTATTTTTCTATTGAAATAAATTACTTACACGCAGCTTATTTCCAACAGCTTAGTGTTTTTCGGGGTCTGTTTACACACAGGTGACAATATGCAGTAATTGGCCCTATAGTACAGTTATTTACTTCTTTAAAGATAAAAAATGGTATGTATACTTAACAGGATCGGAACATTCTTGTGTCGCAATATTAGCCAAGCTACCGAAGTACAACACTGTCCTGATGAGACCATGTATCCAGTGTTCAGCTTAACTATTATTGCAAATTAGATATCTGACTTTATTTTACTGCCAGTCTAACCAAATTTAGGTCGAGTATTATAGCATGTAGTTAGGTCTCAAGCTCTAATGCTGGTGGTTATGGTTGGATAGTAACATACAAAGCTGCAGGTGTGATGACTAAATTGGATGCGAACAGCGTCTGGTACACCCAAATGTTCTGTTCTTGCATTGGAATAAGATTTTTCAGACAGTGTTTTATAAAACTGGTGTTTTGGACCGGAATTAAGACTTTGTGACTTTGTGCACTTTTTGTGAATTACTGTAAGACTTTGTGCACTTTACACACACAATTCCAATACATTCCCTGGATAGCATAAAGAATGACATGCGAGGTATCATGCGCAGAACAGTGAACTGGAATCAGTAGTACATATACAAATCACATATTGTTATTATCTCATCATTTAGATGTACAGTAATAGTCTCAACGGCCAGAGTGATAATGTTACGTTGATGATGATGATGATGGTCAGTTAACGTGCATGCATGCCTCTAGAGAAGCTGGGTATTAAGGTTCAGTCTTGGTGAATCTTCACTCTTAAAAAAAAAAACCCTCAGCTGCTTTCTGAGCTGATCTTTGCTTTTCTCTTCTTTGCAACTCTCTGACTCTTTGCACCATTAGTTTTACTGCAGGGAGCCAAATTACACGCAATTACTGAGACATCAGAGTCAGCGCTTAGACTTAAACCAATACACACTCGCTCTCTCACAAGCCAGGGCCTCTGATAATGTGTGTGTGTGAGAGAGAGAGAGAGAAAGAGAGAGAGAGAGCAGTGAAGTGTGCACCCAGAGCAATTAAAATACAGTAGCAGACATGTCAGAAATAGAGACTTGCTGGAGAACAGGAACTCTGAGTGCTGGTATTGGACTCCGTGATCACTTCTCACCATTGCCTGTGAGTTAGCACTACTGCAAGCAGCCAAGCTACACGGTTTCATGCCACTGAGCTGTGAGCCAAGGCTTCCAAGTGAAAAATACTTTGTCACTGCAAGGACAGAGACGTCTGACCCAAACAATAGTTTCCTGAACTGATTATGAAGTTTGGAGTAAGCTTCATAAAAGTGTGTTCACACACTAAAAGGTTCACGCAAGTAAAATCTATATAGCGATAACACATAATTCAAATTAATGTGTCATTCTTTGTTGACAAAAGGTTCGGTTTTATTGACATTTTATTGTCTTCTCTCCGAGTAAAGCAACAGAATAGTGTACGTTCGAGAACCCTATGACCGTGGGAATTGCCTATGACTAAACTTCAAAGGACAAAGTGAAAGGATTTACTTTAAGAAGGACTTTGTTTCTGTTTTCCTGTATTTATACTCCTTTTCTTTACGCAACACTCCCAATTTGCTGCGGGCAGTGATGTAGGACGCCAACATTTGGTTTGTTTTAATTGCAGGAATGTCACAATAACCCAACACATACATTTTACACTGAGGTCATGACTAAAATAAAGTCGTAACCAAAGAAAAATGGAATGAATAAGTCCCCCAGCTGGGTTATAGTTAAACAACATACTGTACACAAGACTTTAATAGGTAGGTTTCCTGTAATCACATGACAGATGACACCCTGGCAAAAGGGCTAACAAGTGCATCCCCTGAGAGATCTAAATCTGTTGCTCACATGGCAACATAAGTGCAACCATGCATCTGCTTACATGAACAGATAGACGTCTGTGATCAGCTGGTGTTGCAGCAGAGGGAGTGTAAAACAGTGCCATCCGTCCCACTTAGACAGCAGGCTCAATTATACTGTACATTCTTAGACATGGAACACTCAGGATTATAGGGTGACACTTCTGTTGGCTTTTCAAGCATTGCCCCCTGTAACACTGAGCCACGTTCCCACTACAGTATGTCCACAAAAAAAATTGGGGGAAGCAGTAAGAATTGGTACAACAGGAGGTACAGGTAGTATTGTCTCCCTTGATGTGGAGCGGCCATGTTTTTTTGGACAGGTTTAAAAAAAAAAAAAAAAAGAAGCTGGGTGAGGACAAAGTCGAAGCAAGATGCGGGAAGAACTTAATAAGGCTGTAGTAACAACGGTATTGACCAGTTAGCCAATTAACTAGCACCTTCATGGATGTACAAGCATGGCACAGGTAAGAAGTTTGCATGGCATCCTGACTGAGTTGTCATTGGGATGTCACTGCGTTGTTGCTGCATCAATGGAATTCTAACAACAACCTCTTCAGGCCTGTGCTATGACCATGGTAGGTCCATGCCATGATGCATTAAGTTTGTATTACATTCTCCTGGTGTGTACCATGGTTACGGTGCACACACAGCAGGTAACCAGGTAGAATTTGGTACAAATACTGGATCCAATTCCTCACACCATCACTTTGTGGTGAGAAGCACCGCGGTATTTTATCAACCTACCAGATACCAATATAAGTGTGTGGTGTTATCTGATCATACATACAGTTAAATCTTTTTTGACCTGGTGATCATACAGTATATGTGATAGGAAATTAGTGACATGATAGACAGATTGAAAACCTGACCTGACGTGCTTAGAAGTAGAACTTAAAAATGCACATTTTCCCATTTTGACCCTGTTCTCACTGCGTCCTCCGTTATTTTTAGAACACAGTGGGAGCTTCATGGTTTTTGGCTGGTTGTTACGGGGGTCTTATAGAATGCAGGTCCAGTTGATACTCTTGGCTAAATCACAGCCATTGGGACATTTTGATGATTGAACAGCCAAAAGAGTAGCCCTTATTCTTGAGGGACGAAATCAAGTCCCAAAAATGTTCGGTTTTCTTGACATTTTATAGTTTTCTCTCCAAATAAAGCAACATAATAATGTAAGTTTGATTGATAGGGGTGAGCCCTATGACATTGGGAATTGGGCTCGTTGATGATGATGTCTCCCTGTTAATGTTGCTGCTTTAAAACACACTATGAACATCCCTGTCAATCCATACTTGGACTTGGTACTTCACAAAACAGAAAGGGCCAATAAACTGTCTCAGTGGCTCATTATGCTTAATTGGACCTCTGGTTCTTAGCGGAAGACAATCAGTAAAATCATACTTTTTGTTTGACTCTATATGTTTCGTTACACCGTAATTAGTTCATTATGCTCACATAAAAGGGACTCACTTAGACAGGTGTTGTCATGGAAATGGCTAAGGAAGTCGTAGCACAGCTCCCTGTGATTCCCGCTGGCTGCACACGAACACCACGGCCCCACGTTAGACGTGGAGTTACCCAAGTAGTTTGGGGTGATGGTGGTTCCTGAGAAAAAAAGTCAGAAAGTACATATGAAAGCAAACCTAGTTGTTCTTAGTCAGAATATTCAGTGGTCTGCAGTGTTCCAGAACACTGTGTGCAAGCATCTATGTAGTCGCTTGGTTGCAGGTTGCTATGATTTCACACATTGTTAAACAGTAATTTTTTCTACTACTCCTGCATTACAGCTGTGGGGGTGCTGAAAGGTTCAGAAAATCTTTATGTTCACACTTTTATACTATGTGTATGGGTGAGAGACAGAGAGAGAGAGATGGAAAGAAAGATTATATATGTGTTTTTCTGCTACCATTGTGAATTGTGTGCATGGATGTCAACTAGAGATTGTAGTTTTTTTTCTAGACATTTCTAGCTCTGGAAGATGTGTGCAAGCATTTTTTTCTATGGGGATTAAAAATGCTGCTGTCATACTCATTGTCTGTGAGGAGAGAGAGAGAGAGAGAGAGAGAGAGAGAGAGAGAGAGAGACTTGGGAGAAAGTAGAAGTGCTGCACTTTGGTGCTTTTGTGGCCTGAGATGGACTTGTTTAAAGACATCGATTTCTTTTGTCCCAGAACACAAAAGTGTAACATCTGCACAGCACACCTAACAACGTACTGCTTTAATGCTAAAGAACTAGGCCAGTTGTCTTTTCTCTACTTTTCCCTCCATCTCTTTCTCTACATCTCTGCCTTTTCCACTTTCTCACACCATATCGTCCATATGCTCAATGGTCACCAAGCTAAAGTCAATGAATATCCTTCAAAGTGAAGAATTGTTCCATTTGTTGTAATTAAACAAGTGTCTCTTCAAATTTAACATTCTCACCTATCAGACCAGTGTAGGCAATGAGGCAGGCTCCATAGTTCTCTTGTTGGCAGCCGCTGGCAGTGTGCTCTGAGGGCTGGCAGTCATGCTTGAACTGGGCCCAACGAGATCTGGAGGAATCATAACAACACATCCATCATCCAGCCAGCCAGCACATTCCTCTATCACACAGACATGCACACTTCCCACGTTTGAGTAAGGTAGATGGAGGTAGTTTGGGTCACATCAGGCTCAAATTGCCATCAACATTCCCCAAATAAGCAGACACAGGAAACGTGCGGAAATGACAATGCAGATATTTTTATCTAAAAAAAAAAATAAAAAAAAAGATGCCATGGCAGAACCAAAGGTGGCTAAAGTGTGTCAAGACTGACACACCCTATTGTTCTGAAACTTAACCACTCTGTTTCTCTCTCTACTTGCATACCCACAGACATTTTGATTTGTTAGGTCTCCTCTTTGTCATCAGCCGCATGGCAGGCGTTCAAAAAAGGCACTGCTGGAGTGCTGCCATGACTTCCAGACATTTAACCACTCAGAGATCTGGAATCAGCCGATTGATTTAAGGGGTTGTCAATAAGTCCTGATTGCGTATGGTAATAAGACGTTGTGGCAGTAAGTGCCAGCAGCTGGGAGTGGTAGGATTGTGATCAACAGGAGAGATGGATGAAAGAGTTTGTGTTTGTGACATGAACAGTTTGTGTGTGAGAGAGAGGGAAAGGGAGCTGAGCTCTCATTTTTAACTCCGCAGAGAGTCTTGAGAAGTGACTTTTGCTGTCAGTGTACTCCCTCTTTGCCCCACTCTAATTTACTAGCCAAGTACCACATCTACTTCAACAGCTCCATATCACAAAATGGCTGAAAAGCAATAAGCAGGATGTTTATTTGCTACACCACTTCCCTTAACCGAAACTGGGGCTGTGGGACTGCTAAATAGTATGTCAAACACCACATCAAAAATTTTTTATGTCTGTAGACTATATCCACAACCATTACATTACCATCCCACATAGGGTTTGCTCGACACCTTTTAAAAATAATATTATAAATTTTTAACCTATGAATCATCCATCACAAAATGAAAGCGATCTCCTTTTCAAATGGATCGCATACTCACTTGCACACAAGGTCATCCTCGCAGGCGCTGAGCTGAGCCAGACAGTTGGGTTTTTCTCTTTCCTCATATGAGCATGCAGGGACAATAGTTTGGCGTCTGCGTTCAGAACATGCTGTGTCTGAGCACGGACAGAACAGCAACTCATGTGTGTAGTCAGGTGGCACACGGTCAAAGAACTTCCTCAGAGCTTTGTTGCACCGTGCACGGTTACAAGACCCTGCTTTCCCTGTTGGGGCAATGCAGGCTGACACATACTCTGTA
This sequence comes from Clarias platycephalus, assembly GCA_030068275.1. Taxonomy (NCBI): domain Eukaryota; kingdom Metazoa; phylum Chordata; class Actinopteri; order Siluriformes; family Clariidae; genus Clarias; species Clarias platycephalus. Next base: position 20,699,385 of record JAQQZT010000039.1, on the reverse strand, counting down.
CGCAGCTTCTGGCACGTATCATCCACATTGCAGGCTTTAGCCGCATCCAGACAGTGATTCACCGTCGCCATACCCGCGTCAGACTCTGCAGACAAGTGTGAGGAAGGAGAAGCAGAGGCATCAATCATTTGGCTTATTTATGAAACATGGAAGTGAGGTTGTGTTTGAAAGCATACTAGAGTCAACATACTGGTCAAAATGTGAGTGCACAAGCTCTCACTACTCACACGAGGGTTTGAAAGAGTGCTTACAACCATGTTTTATTTATGAAAAGTGGCAACATATAAACTGAAGTGGACTCTGCACTGTTCTCTTTACCCAATAAATCGCCTATGATGAATCATAGTTGATGGAGTTAGTGATAGCAGCAGATAACACATGGCAAAATGTGTCTTAAAATGTCTTTCTGTCTAACAAATTGAACTTGTTCGTCAGCATTAAGTGTGCAACATCAGTGGAGAAAATGTCAACCACCAAAATGAGAACATATGTGGACAAGGACTATGAGGCTCAGGCTGCCATTTGAAAACTCGTTTTTTGGATTTTTTTTTATTAGTAAAGCGAAACTGATAACTGATTCCATACAATGGGTTCCATCTAGTTTCACAATTCATAAAAAGGAACTGTCCAGTGCTGGAAAAAAAAACTTATCAAAAAACACCAATCTGCTTAGTGTACATTAAGTTAGGTTCAGTTCAGCCTTTATTCGTCACATATACATTATTGCACATGTGTGTATATATAGTATATATATGACAGTAAATTAAAGAATTTCACTGTGCAATAATATATATACAGTATATAATAAATACAAATAAATACAATTATTTTGATTAAACTATATCTAAACATCTAGAGCATTCTTAAATTATACATTCATCATTCAGAACATCAAAGCAATTGACAAGTAAAGTGAAAAACTTTGATTATTATTACAGTGGTAAAAATCACTTGATATTTTGTCTTGTGAGTTTTGCTTGGTATGCGGTGGTGATTACCTACCGCAAAGTGGTCCAAGAACAACAAAAAAAGTCATTGTTGCCCAAGGCTCACTGATGTATGTGGGGAGTGAAGGCTAGCCCACATGATCCAATCCCACAGAAAAGCAATTATAGCACAAATTACTGAAAAAGTTAATACTGGCTGTGATAAGAAAGATGTCAAAACCCACAGTGCATCACAGCTTGCTGCATTTTGGGCTGTATAGCTACAGACAGGTGTAAAAAAGGGTGTAACTATCCACTGCTAAAAGTGCCGGCAATTGGCATGTAAGCATCAGAACTAGCCCATGGATGATGACCAGGAGAGTGTTACAGTAATTACCTGGGCAAGAGATGGCACCAGGATGTACTATGGCAAGAAGGCAAGCCGGCAGAGGCAGTTTGATGCTCTAGGTAGTGTTCCTTCCTTCCTGTTATTCATATGGATGTTATATACATGCTGCAAATCAAGTACAACCCCTCAAGGCAACAACAGTAATCCCTAATGGCAGTGACCTCTTTCAGCAGTATCTTGCGCCCTGTCACGTTGCAAAAACTGTTCAGGAATGGTTTGAAGAACATGACAAAGCTTTCAATGTGCCAACTTAATAGATACAAAAAAGCACACCTTCAGAGGTCTTTTGGTGTCCATGCCTCAATGGGTCAGAGCTATGGATGTATTTGGATGTTCATGATATTAAACAGGTGAATCTACTGGATCATTGTATAAACCATTGGACAAATACAAGACACCTTGCACAATTTATAATTTTTGGAGAAGTAAAACATTTGGGAAGCTTATTTGTAGTCTGTAGATGACAGAACTCATGAGTGTTTTTCAGGTGTCTGGCAGTGTGGTTTATACTTTTTGCAGGAAGTGAGTCACATGGTTGATGACTTATGAACAAGCTCTGCAGAGGCAGGATGCATTTCTCTGCAGCCTTTTCTGTCCAGGTGCTCTTTGTGGATGCATCAATATCAAAAACACTTCCTCGCTGCAGACATGAGCCTGCTGAAGTCAGGAAGGCAAGCTCAGGTAAATCACTGAGGTGAAGATGCCCAGTCTTTTACAAGCCTTTCTCCTCTGGCTTTATAGCCTCAGTGAGGTTTGTTGAAAGTGCAAACCAAAGTATAGTGCTGCATGAGTGAAAGTTTAACAGTCCTTTTTTGCACATACATACAAAATCCTTTTATACACCAGCTCACCTTTTTTTCACAGATATGAAGATGTGAACTTTCTCATGGTGGAACTAAATGTGGACTAAATGAAATCATATTCTTGCTGAACTGAATCAGATCAGTAGTGAACTAAAGTGTATCAAATAATTATGGATTTAATAGTTTTGTGTTATAATGTAGACTTTGTAGAGAAATGATCTCAGAGAGAGAGAGAGAGAGAGAGAGAGAGAGAGAGAGAGAGAGATTCACACCCACACTATAAAATAACACCCATCTCAAATCCTCTCACACACTGTTAATGAATATAGGATGTGGTTAACTAAAAGGGGGGTGCCAGTCCTCCATGGCCTGTGTGCTGCTAGTGAATAGAACATGAGTAGGGATAAAAGTTGAATGAGTCTGGTCTCTGTATCAGGAAGAATGTCCCAGCTGAGACTGCTTCTACTGCTGCTTCATTTTTCACAGCAGACTAATGTAGACAATTGAGACAGACTGCTAGCATTACCACTATTGGGCTCTTCTTATCATTCTCCCTTGAATCATTTTTCTCCCATCTGCTTGCTCAGTCTTCTTCATCTTCTTGCAATCCTTTAAACCATTTCACCTCCCCAATCCATTTCGTCTTCTTCTTCAGACATTATTTCTATCTCTCAACATGAAATCTACTTTTACTATATTCCCTCCAAATGCTAGACTCTTCACAATATTAGTTCATAAACTGGAGGCATTGTTTTTTCTCATTGCCACTCATGGAAACAAGTGTAAGTATTGGAATATATTAATGAAGAACAGATGGTCAAAGGAACAAATATCTGCCCACACATTCTCATTTAGGGGCTGATGTTAGATTAATTTTGTATGTTTGTTAAGGCAAACAAATAAAAATATGCAAATGCACTTTGACCTTAAAGAGTGATAAAACAGAAAAACTCTCAAAAATATTTATAGCTATTTTAGCTAGTTAGCTGTTTAATATGACTAACCTACAGGTACATGTCTACTACAATGGGTACCCGAGTTTGCATTTCGAATCAAAATCACTCTTAGGTTGCATAAAAGTAGACTTCAGACTTGCTTTGGAATTTGAGTCTTTATGAGTTCTGACTTGACTTGTCAATAGTCATTTTTATAATTAGTCATTCTATGATTACCCAAACATAGTATAAATGAAAGACACAGAAATGAATTTTTATTTGCAAATGTTTCGTTGCTTTATTTTGTTTATGTATTTTGGGTTATTTGGGGGAACAAATGAAGATATATTTTTACATATAGTATGGCTGCAGTGCAGTGTATAAAATCAAGCAGGTACGGGCAAGCAGATTCAGGTATTGTTCAAATCAACCATCAGAATGGGGGAAAAATGTGATCTCATTGATGTGACTGTGGCATGATTACTGCTGCCAGATGGGCTAGTTGGAATATTTCTATCACTGCTGATCTCCTGGGAATTTCATGCACAACAATTTAATTTACACAGAATGGTGTGAAACAAAAAACATCAAGACATCAAGTGAGTAACAGTCCTGTCTTGACAAGAGAGGTTGAAGGAAAATGGGCAGATTGGTTCAAGCCAACAGGAAATATGCAGTAATTCAAATAATCACTACACGCATGGTGAGAAAGAAAACATCAAACCTTGATTTGCATGGGCTAACACAGCAGAAGACCAGATCTATAGTGGGCACTAAAGTAAAATCACTAAAACAAGTCATTTAAAAATTAGAAGAGAAAAAAATGTCTTTGGCTGTCAAGTTTTTCCAAGTTTGGATAATCCTGTGCTCATTCTATCTCAGACTAATTTTCTTGACTGATAGGAGTGGGACCTACAGTAACCCATAATTTTGAGTTTCATGGTTTTATAGGGCATTCGCCAAAATATACAGTACTGAAACCTTGCACCTCGAATGCACATGTGCGTTTGTCAAGGGGGTATAGCTCCAGTCGCACATGTTTCCAGCAGTGAAAAGGAAGTAGTGTTGTGCAGCTGTTGGAAATGGGTTTCTTGACGGCGGAAAAAGTGTTCATAGTTGAGTATTATTTCCGTGAATGGGGTCCAAGTTTGAAAAAGGTGGCAAAACAGTTCAGAGAGAGATGTTGCAAGGCGGCAAAAGTAACACAGTCATCTTGTCTATTGTTATGACATTTCGCCTTTCTGGTAGAGTACTGTGTCAACATTCCGCGAGCAAATCGTCTCCCTTTGCAGGAATCTGTAGCAACCTTTGTTTGAGAATCTGCATGAACGTAATGAATATTGTGTACTGCGTGGAGGTGCACACTTTGAACACTTACATTACGTGTACTGTGGTAAATCTATATTTTTTTGTTTAGAGACAAAAGGGTCTTAATGAAGTCAAGGCCAAATTAGGATTGCCAGGTTGGACCTTAATATTTCTTTGTGTGTGAAAATGTGTAGTTTCAAATCATCTACTCTACCTTCTGATAAGCCAATCTGTTCCTGTTTTCTTCATCTTGGAGGTAAAGTGTTCCTAGGTTGCTTTAAAATGCATTTTGAATCCCATTATTTGGGTTTTCTGACATTGTCTGAAGCGTCCCATGCCTCTGTCTCTTACCTCTCACTTTGTTTTCTGTGACATGTCTATAAAACACCTCCATCGTTGTTGCCGTAAGTGCTCCTCATTCCTTATTTGGTAATACTTCTTGTGGTTAGTCTATCTCCACATATCTATCCAACATCCTTCCTGGAACTTAACCAGAAGCTGTTAATTACCTTTGCTCTTTAATGTAACAGATGTACTGTATGTGACACATGGTCTTCGGCTCAAAACCTAAATGCTCTGTCTATCGTGTTAATAAAGAAGACAGAACATTTAGACACTGTCATGCATGCTGTGTGTATGTGTGTTGCGTGTGACTGTCTCTCTCCCGGTTGGCAAGTATCGAAGCAGACCCGTTAGCATTTCAGAGCATGGCGAATATTTCAAGCAATCCTTTTTTCTCTCTCTCTCTCTCTCTCTCTCTCTCTCTCTCATTTTAAACTTAACAACCCTTTAAATTTAATGCTTTTCATCACTTCAGTTTGAACAACCCTCTAAATAACTGCTATGGGCATTTCCTTGATAAAGTGCTCTGTATAGGATTCATTATTTCGAATTGGAAAGCCCTTTTGAATCCTTTTCTTTGTCTTCATCATCTTCTTCTCTTTACCACACACGCACCAGAAGGGCAGGTGGACGTCATGTGGACAGCCGCAGCTTTACGCGCAGTCACACGGTGTTGACCATGCAATCCCACGTACGCGTTTTTTGTTCGTTTCTTAAACGGCGGGGTTATTTAAGTTCAAGATTCAGAGATGTTGTTGTGTTGCTTTTGTTAATTTTACAACTTCGTCGCCATGTTTCTATGCCATGCTACGTTATGCTAACGCTAAACCTAGTTCTGAGTTCAGTGCTGTTTTGTGTTGGTTCTTTCGCTTTAATATTCACATTAAAGACGAGTCTGGGCCTCTCTTCATCCGTCCATGACAATCACAAGTCATTTTCTATCATTCTCTCTCGTTCAGTCACAGAGGAAGCACTGTCGCATTGTATGTAGAGAGGACTGTAATCAGAGAGTGGTTTGGCAGCATTTCATTTTCATCCGTCATTACTGGATTTCTTCCTGAGTAAGCCACTGATCAATACACTGCTGAGCTTCCTCACACCAGCACTCATTACCCTGCTACAGGCACTCGTACTGTCTGTGGAGCTCGCTGTCTGTATCATAGCATCACATAAACTACTGCTGTGACACAACCTAATATTCCGTGTACCAGCCTTAATTGCCACACACACAAACAAACAAAGGTTGTAACTGTACAGTGCAAAGAAGAATGTGTGCTAATGTGTGGAATTTCTCTCATTGAATAATAAGCCTGGCGAAACAGCTTGTTTACAGGTCAGACTGACTTTACAATGAGGGAAATAACTGTTGATCGATGCCGGTCAGGGAGAAAATATTTTACTCTTTTACTGTAAGCTTTTCTCTAAACCTCTTCCATCTTTCACTGTTCGGTTTGTTGATTTTCATTATTCAGTTTGTTGATTCATAATCTCACGTACTCGGTATCCTGTCATGAGCACATGGCGTACGCTGGCTAAATGACCTAGTTAACTCAATAGTGAATATTTCTATCATCTTAACTAAGTGTGTTGTGTTGCAAAATAGGAACTTGTTTCACAGGTATAATGGGCTCTAAAATGCCTATTTCACAAACGTGCAGTGCTGTTCCCTCGTGCATGTTCTGTCATCCATGTGCTTTTGCATATTTTGCAGGGCCCTTTGTTTTTGTTCTAGTCCTGGCTTTATCCCTGTCGTTGGTCTGTTTACTGTTTACACTTCATTAGCTTGTCTGTGTAGAACAGGCTGCTTCTTGTTCTCGCTGCAACGTCTTATTGTGACTTATATCTTCAAATCAAAGCCTCATTTTCTCATGTTCCTGCATTTCTTAATTTTTACATTTCACCTTATTTATGGATTATTCTAGTTTAACTAATGCCAGCCTTGCACCTTCAGGGTCTGGGTTCAATTCCCAACTCTGCATAGAGCTTGCGTGTTCCCGTACTTGGTGGGTTTCCTCCGGGTTCTCTGGTTTCCTCCCACAGTCCAAAGACATGCGGATTAGGTTAATTGGCGTTCCCAAATTGCCTGTATATTGTGTGAATGAGTGTGTGAGTATGGGTACCTTATGTGTGCACCATGTGATTGTACATGGCCTTGTGCCATAAGTCTCCTGGGATAGGCTCAAGGCCCCCCATGACCCTATATGCAGGATGAAGCAGAATAGACGATGAGTGAGTGAGAGTGAGTGACACCGGCCTGTGCTTTGACTATAGATTGACTATGAGTGATTGTCAGCAAAATTTAAAGTTTCTGTAAAAGAATTTATCAGCAAAGTACTGACAGGGGCAGCAAATACATGACAATACAACCCTGTATTAAAGGCAGAGCTCAATTTCCAGTTGTAATCTATCTATGTTAGCATCTCATTCCACATAAACTGATGTGTGTATGTATAGGTGATTTTTAAGTAATTGGAGTGTGCTTGCTAAGTGTTTGAAAGCTGCAATCGTTAAAACTCATGATTGAATAGACTGCATTTAAATCACTACCATTACTGGCAGACAATTAATCTCTGCCCCTCAGTCCTATGAATGTTTCTCTTCCCCATCATTCCCACTACATTTGAAGTGTTTCATACTGTATATGACGTTACTAGGTCTCAAAAAATGTGCGTGTGTCTGTGTGTGTGTGTGTGTGTGTGTGTGTGTGTGTGTCTGTGTGTGTTTGTGTGTGTGTGGTTGCTGATGAGTAACTATCTCATTATGTTCTGCCCTCAAGGCCTATATAATTCAGTTCATGCCTTGAGCTCCTACAACCCAAGACTGACAAACCGGCATTTTTATTTAAGCTTCCATGCCGTGCAATAACATGTTTCTAACTAAACTGTGTTTGGAGCATTTGTCAGTGCAGCTATTGAAAGACAGGAAGATTAGAGACAATGCTAACTGGCAGGTGAAGAGACATTTGGAGCCAGACATACATACAGCTCATCGTGTCTTTTTCTATATCCGATGTTTCGGTTTTGCGTCATAAAGCCCACCACTCTTTTCTCTTTTCATCTTCGTGAATGCTGTACACCCTCTGAAGTTCATCAGCAGGTAGAGATTTACCTTCTCCATAGCTTCCCCTTCACTACATACTGTACATTTCCGATTAGTTTTACGAAATATTTTTTAGCATTGCCTGAATACTGTGCTTTTATTTTTTAGATATAATAAGGTGAGAGGTTGAATTATCACAAATATAATTCTCACATACTGTAGGAAACATATTCACCCAAATGTGTGATAAGCATGCAGCCATATGTTATGGAAGCAATTAGGGAAACATGAATATTTATACAGCAAATTAACCTATAATACAATGAACAGGTGGATTTAATTGCAGGCTGATATGATGCAACATGCTTGTCAGAGGGTTGCAAATCTGTATTAGTTGGTAAAAATGTTTGCACTGATTAACCATGTGTGTGTGTGTGTGTGTGTGCGTGTAAAATACATACCACCAGCGATGGAAGCCAGTCGAACACACACACACACACACACACACACACACACACACACACACACACACACACTGGAACTTAATTACTCAGTAAAGTGGCTTTGGGCACATCATGGTTTACTTTGTGTGTATTAATGATTTTGTCATTGTTTGTTTTGACCTGTGTGAGTGTTTACCATGTATAACAGACTGCTTGAGGCTCCAGTAGATGCTGAGACAGTTCTTCTCCTTCTTCATGCCACGTTTACACTGGCAGCGGTGTAAAGGACTGGCTAGCAGAGCGGTTACAGCGTTCTCGCAGTGGTTACGGGCCCCTGGCCCCAGCTTCACGCTCCCCCCACCTGCCACACACTGACGCAGAGTGCGTAGTCGTGGACTGCACACCTCATCACTGGAGCATGAATCGCCTGCAGTCAGGCAGTCCCACTGCCCTGCCAACACCAGCCAGGGCACTCCTGCACACAGGAAATGGGCAATTACATCACACCACACTGGCTCTCAATGTTTACTATGGAACCTGAAGCAACTACAGGAGAAATAAACACTGAGGTAAAGCTACATCGTGCTCATATAATGATTATTGCGTAGACATGATTTGTTCTGAGATAATTAGAAACTCTAGACTAAAATGTGCAGTTTTTTTTTTTACACATGCATAGACGTTCATGCTTTAAAGTCTGCTGCAGAACGATTTAACACCACATGATAATTAAGGCCCCTGTGTTTTAAAGATCTGTAACACCTGGAAGCTAAAAATGTCCCATTTTTCCATGACCTGCAAAATCACCAGGCATGTCACCCTGGTGGCTCAGAACACCAGGCTACTGCAGCCACCGGAACGGCAAGAGACAGAAATCCACACACACACACAAAATCACAGGGATCTTTTCTGTGCAAAGAAATGGTGTTGTCTATTTAGTGCAATTATCCTTTGTCGTTTGAAAATGCTATATTGCAAACATACAGTAATATTAGAGACATTAAATAATTCAATGCAGTGACCAAAAATATTCTGTTATTTCAAAATAATCATAAACGGGGTAAATTATGTCGAATGCACTTCTACTCCATTCCATCGTGAATTTCTCATGTACTGTATTTTTAATCCCTGTCCTTAATGTCTGTTGATAAGGTGAGCTTACCCGAAATTAACAGTAAAATGCCACCAAAATTGTTGGGCTTATATGCAATCCTAGCCCAATCATCAGCATTTATCCATCATTTTTATTTTTTATTACAAATAAAACACACCACGCACCACGTTCCCTCCGATCCTCCAGCACGCCTTGTCTTGTCTCACCATCACTCTGGGATCAAGGAAGACATTCATCCAGACTCTTTTCTATTCTGGCACCTAGATGGTGGAGTGAACTTCCTCTAATAGTCTGTACAGCTGAGTCTCTGACAATCTTTAAACGACGACTCAAGACGTATCTGTTCCTTCAAAACTTGGACTAATCCGCCACCTCCTCCCCCCCCCCCCCCCCCCAAAAAAAAAACCCAACCTTCCCAACTATGTTTGACTGATGGCCCTTAGTTAGTAACCTACTGTAGTAACCCAGTGTAAGTATCTCTCCAATGATGGAAACTTCTAAGCACTTTTTGTAAGTCGCTCTGGATAAGAGCATCTGCCAAATTCCTAAATGTAAACTAAGGGGTTCATGCCCATCAGTGGAATGATAGCCAGTTCTGCTGATATGGGAAGTCAGTGTGACCCCAAAACTCTTAATATAAAGATAATCTAGGTAAATACAATTTAATTACTTACCAACTTTAAGGTACTTGAATGTACATTAAAATCCATCAAATAGAATGCTACAGTGTTAAAGTCACAATAAGTCTGGTGAAAACAATCAGGATGACTTTCATGAGAGAGTATAAGAAGAAGGAACTGAAACATGAAAGAAAATACACTGATCAGAGAACAAAGACCAGCCCACCTGGTCTGATCCCACAGAAAAGCAAATGCAGCCCAAATCACTGAAAAAAGTCAATAGAAAGATAGAAAGACACCAACACACCCAGTGCACCATGGCAAAGAGCTCAAGGCCCACTGACCTGACCTGGGCAAACTCCCCAGATCCCAAGCCAATCAAGCACCCATAGGATGCACCGATGCCAGACCCTGAGGAGAACACAAAGCCTAGGTGGTTAGAATGTTAACGTTTTTAATGTAATGACTGATCACAATAAGATTATTGCTAAAGCACCATAATCCGAAGAATTTGTGATATGTGATATAATGAACAAATGTGTTCCAAGTGCCTAATCAATATCCATTTGTTTAATGATGCAATTAAAATTATGCACGGAATGCCTTGAGTTATTACATGAATTACAATTAACCTGTAAACAACAAACGTGCTGCATCAATATCCTCACTCTGAGCGGCATAAACAAGAGCTGCTTGACATACCGTAAAAAAAAAGGTCTGGCTTTGATCTTAAAATGACACACCATAGACACATAAAGGCTTAGATACACCCAAGTAATCAGGAATCCTATGGAATCAGAAAAGTCTGCAATTCCTGGCAATTATTTTAGCTTGATTCCAAAGCAAGAAGGAATCTTTATCACATGACACTTACTTGGCCACTGTTAACAGTATTTACTGTAGGTAACACAACTTTGATAAATTGTCTCTGATTTAAAGTTGGTGTCCCGATTAACTATCTGATTTGTCTAGACAACACTGAACTAGAGCTAAGTGTTGTGTACAGCTCATAAAGCAATTCATGTTAGGGAGGGGAAAAAAAAAAAAAAAAGTCTGCAGACCTTCATGAAATAGATTATGCTTGATAGTGCAGTGACTTTCCCACCCGAACATCATGATGGTTCAGGAGCAGAAAAATCCTTGCACATGTACATCTTCTCAACACACAAAGAACAGATGAATGCAATGTCACATGAACGAAAGAATAACACAAATCTGGCCATGTTTAATGTTTAGCGTGATTTGTTCTAGAGTGATCATCTAAACTTCTGGCAAAAAGAATAAGCTTTTTTTATGTTAGGACTGGAGATAATTAGCTGAGCATTAGTATTGCCGTATAGCGTGGATTGCTGCAGTCAGCCAAATGGATGTGTTGCTGCTAAGAAAAGACTTCTTGACAACCACTTGTCATTTTGTTGGTTGCCAGATGTTCAGCCAGTGCTTGCACAATTATATTTAATACAGCTGATGTGGTAGTGTTTAGTTTATACAGTCCCCTCTGTGTGTACCTATTAGTATAATGTACTATTCAGTCTGACTTAACTGATTTTTAGATTAACTGTGGCTAAATATGATAGTAGGTTGGTTTGCTACCGAATGGCAAACAACTGGTTTTCCAGATTTGCAGTTTTAAACACACAGCAGCACTGAATCACCTGACATTGAGTGAGTCACAGTGTTGTGGGTGGAAAAAAAGATGAAGGTTTAAGAAACCGGGTTAACTTGTGACAAAGAGGGAACGACAACAGAAACGAGAAGAAAAAAAAGGATGAGAAGCAGCTCTGGCACTTCATATTAGATAAACACATAAACCAAATGTATCACTTTAACAGCAAGCCCCTTGTGACTCAAAGTGGCTAATCTTGTGTGTGAAAGATCAACCCGAATCACAGATTATTCTATAATCAGGTCATTTGTTTATGAAGTGATTTGATGATGTGCGACACTGCTTCGAAGCAGCCGCGAATGCCTCAGCGCAATACTCCTAGTGCTTCAAAGCAGCCTGCCGAAAGCAATCAATTTTTTGTCCTCCAGATTGATTCTAATACCTTTCGCATCTTCGCACTGAAATTAATGCGTGTCCATGACTGCAATTAACATAGAGAGAGGGCGAGAGAGAGAGAGAGAGAGAGCGAGAGAACTACGGAGAACAATTAGTGATGATGGTGATGATGTGAAGGTGTGCGTCTACGCTGATGAAATAATGAAGTACTCCAAGGGTTCTCAACTAGAATCCAACTCATGAAGCGTTTAGGCAGCTGGATCAGGTGAGTTGGCAGTACAGAACATTTCAAACTCTGCAGGCTAGGACTGGAGGTGAAAACCCCGTGTCTATGAGCTTTTCCCCTCAATTAGTCCTGAATACAATCCTAGAGCTGAATACACACTCTGCATGTGTGGATGATTAGTGTGTGTGCGTGAGTGTGTCCATGGGCATGTGATCTCTCCCCTGCCGTGTTAAAACGCTATCTCAATGTGACTGGCTTCTTCACAGCGTGCTTCTGTTTCTCTCTCACAAGCCCTGACACTGACACGTTCGCTTATTATACAAACACGTCTCTCAGCTTCTGCATTTTGTGGGCACAAGCATGAATCTGTCCTGAAAGTAAAAAACAACTTTAATAAAAGAAAATACGAAAGAAAAGAGAGAAGGTTAATTTTGAAGGACTGGGTGAAATAGAAAAATGCTAATCTTTTTAATCCCCAAACAAATACCTTTTAAATTACCTTTCATTTCAGGCTCCGTGTCTGTGTGAAATAAAGAATATTATTATCTGCGTTTCACTTTCATTTACCTCATGGTCAGGAGGGTAATATCGGTAATGTTTCTGTTTCCAATGAGTTGGACATGACGTGTTGGCTGTATAATAACCAAAACGGCTCTTTCATCTGCACACATTCACCTCAAAGACTTTAAAACGTCTTTTATTCCTGAGCAACATACAGTATTAGAACTCTTGTATTGTATCTCATGAGGGAAAAGTCCAAGTGGGTTAAGGTAAGAAAGTTGTTAAACTTGGTTATTACTATTCTTCTTCTTCTTCGCTTTGCTGGCTTATGAAATAATCAGAAATGTTTATTTACATTTTTTCCCACCTATTTTCATAATGAAAATATTGGACAGTAATGGTCCTGTTACTGTAGTTTCCCAACAGCATAGTCACCCTATTAATATAACTAGCTGTCTAAATCTAGTCTGCCCACTATCATTTTAAACTTCCACTCATGCAACATTACAGTGAACACATTAAGAGGACAGTGATCACTGTCCTCCTCCACATACACGAACTTACTGACATGCAACGCTGGCTAATGTCATTCTGCATGACAGGGGAGTAGCTGCTGGCTATTAGTGCTTTCTGGCATAAATAAATAAATAAAATATTGTTTGCCACCAAGAAGTACCCAGACAGAGAAACTTTTTGATAGACCATAGAAAAAGCAATGGAAGATCCTATAATCTTTTATCTATAGTTGTTACTTAAATATTTGATCTGCTTTTCTATCTGTGTTAGAGCCATACACGCATGAGCCCATGACTTCTGACATGATTATACTGTATACTGGCCATGACCGGTTCTAAGCATGAGTGGAGTGCTGCCGGTGGAAATAATGCACCAAATGCTTTGCTTGCCTCAATAACAACAAATATCTTCCCTTCACCTAGAGCGGGTGTGTCCATATACTGTAGGTGAACTAGGTAATTGCCTAGGGTAGCACTTTGCCAAGGGCAATGAAATAAAAATAAATAAAAAAACAGAAAAAATGAAAGAGTAGTGGTAAACTCTTACTGTAATTATGTAAGCCGAATGATTTGCTGAGGAATGTGTCAATCATACATCACAACCCAATTGTTGTCTGGCTAAGGGATACCAATGTGAGATTAAGTAAACAATTCATCATCATACTGTATCTAAGAGACCTAAATTATTTATCTGTGAATACAAAAAGAGAAGACAATTAAAGGAGGATATAGGTTAATTAAATAGTTTATTATGCGCATATGTACACGTTCACAAGCTCTGCTAAGTATGGCTTTAAATTTGCTTGTTATTTTTGAGGGAAAAACTTTTTTTGACACATTTGTATTTTGTACACTTGTATTTTGGCTCGCTCAAATCCTCTCTCAGTTGAAAAAGAAATCCCGGATGACAGATTAATTCTGATTGGCTGTTTCCTTAAAACCAGAAGCAGCCAATTAGAATTGGCCTTCTTCCAGTCTTTGCTCTGTGTTTGAGATCTTAATAGAAGGAGGGAGAATCTGAGTGAGCGAAAAGCAATGCGTGTAAGTGTAAAAAAAAAATTATATATAACTAAGCGGTGCAAATACAGGTATGACGTCATATGATTTGACTTGTGGCGCCGCAGTACGACAAGAGTCTGCAATGCCCATGCCGGCTCTTATACTGGTCAAAGTAATAGAGCCAATTTGGAAAGTCACCAAAAGAAAAAAAAAAAAAAACCTTGAATGATTTTATTATGACACCCTTATAAATTGGTAGGTGTTAGAATGCATTCCCAGTTATTGAGGAGTTAATGGCTGCTTTTGGAAAGTGGAACAGTTTCTCCTAATGACAGTTGGATTGGAATAGATGTGAGTGGCGGTATAGGCATAGGGCAGTGGTATTAATTAGTCTACAGACATAGGTCAGTACGTAGGTCTGGTTTCTGAGTGAACAAATCTTAATGGGTAGATCCTGCACGGGTGCTTTTGCTGCGTGTATCCTAGTGTCAGTGTGTAAAGTGGAGTTGGAAAGCTCATAACTCCAGCAACAGAATCTAGACAAAATTAGTCTCACTCCACAGACATGTTGAGCACATTTCAGTTTTGCAAATTATTCCAAAATGACGGACCTTGTTCTGGCATCTCTCCTTAAGGGGTACATGTTCTTCTCATTAGCGTCACATCCCTGCACTGTGTGTATTTTTGTGCACAAGTAGTAGTGTGTGAGTAGTGAGGGCAGGATGCCCCCCCCCCCCACCAAGTGTTGATGCTGTCACATAACTCTGAAACGTCTGCTAGCAGGCTAAAAGAGTGACACGCAAGCTCAGCTTCTTATATTGTTGTCCCAGAACTGTTTACTCATCATCCCACTTCTGCTTTTTGCACAGACAGGAGCTACAGAATATGACACACAACGAATGTAGCAATTACTTGTGTCTGATGGCCAATACTGCAAGCATTCTCCAAGCAGTCATGACAATATTTGTTTGTGCGTGTGGGTGTGTGTATATTCTGGTGTGTATGCAAAAGCTTCAGTTTTTTTTATATTTTTTTTTACAGAAATCTAATGAAAAGACAATAGCATTCTCGTGCCGTGAAACATGATAAGTCGACGAAGCAACCCACAGTGAAATTGTCCAATGCTCAACTGTTCTCTTTATAAATAAGGGGTCATACAATAGACAGTTTCGTTACCAGGAGGTCACCAGACAACCAAGAGCAAACATACATGTACAGTACTTGATGAGAACAGGCAAAACTCTGTAAAAGCTTTGACCCAAGCTGGAGATCAAAACGGGAACTATGAAGCTGTGAATCGGCAATGTTATCTGCTGTGCAAACACGCCAACGGAAATTATTACGCTTTTGCAAAAATAAATGTTTTTTTGTCATGACAAGCACCAACTGTGCATTCAACGTCTCAGCAGAACACCGAACATCTGGGATGAATAACTGAAACAAGACAAAGATGTTGATTTCACCAATTACAGAGGTTGAATCAAATTTAACTACAACAGACTCATTAGGTAGGACAAAAGCAGCCAAATATCAGCTTTCATATAGAATCACAACTACGATTAGTAGGATTACATGCATAAAAATGTATATGTATGTTTAAAAATAGTTAAATAATACAGAATTTACTGCAGTTCTCTCATCATGCAGTGTCTGCTGCATACCTATAGCCAGGAGGCTGTGTCTTCAGATGGTTACCAACAATTTTAAAGTGTTTTGACCCTTTAACCATTCTCCTGTTGGCGGGTCAGCAGCAGTAGCTAGTCACTAGTCACTCCCTGCTGACTGCCAGCACAACTCTTCCCTCATGCTCGAAATCCAACAAGAGGCTCTCTCTGCTGCCTCCCCCAGTGAGAACAGGCAGTGGGCTGGGAAGCCCCTGCATCCCATCTCAACTGGGTACAACCATGTCTGCCATCCTTTGTCCCTGCAGTTCCACACTAGATCTTTATAGCATTCAGACTTCCTCTCAAACACCTCTTCCCATGGAACTATAAGCTCCACTAGGATGATCTTCTTTCGTTCCATGGAGAAAAGCACTGTGTCAGGTCTTAAGGTAGTGTGGACGACATCTGGGAACTGAAGCATTCTCTTCTGGTCTATCCTAAGCTCCCATGCTTGGGCAGAGGAAGACTTATCCCGGTTTGACAGTATTTAGACCCTGCGTGGGCTAGAGTTGCAGAGGCCTCCAACTTCCATCCAGCATTTCTGACCTTGTTGTGTCTTGAATCCCTGAGGGTCATGGCCACTCTGCTCTTTGCTACATAACATTATTCCCATTTAAATATATTACTTATTATACAACAGTTAGTTCTAACAGTAATCTGATCAGATGAGAGGCATTCCACGACTGGTGATAATGGCTGGTAACAACACTAGTGCCGTAATGACCACTGCCTGCTTAAACCTACATTCAGAACCAGTCATGGAAGTACTTTCAGCAAGAAAACACACCTGATAACATGATGTCATTATAAACAACACTCGCTCAACATTCTCTCCTTAATAAGTGCTTCTAAGTCCCTTTTATGTTGTTTATATTTACACTTAAGCTAAGCTACAAACCTAACTAACATCTAAAACAAGGCTATATCCCAAATCCCTCTCTAACCCCTAATCAAGTGCACCACGTAGTGTGTGGAACAAGGAATTGTGCACACTAATGCACTAGTTTCCATTTAGCAGTATTTGAAATTGAACTCCAGAACCAAGAAGTTAACGTAGATAAAATCTTAAAATGGAATAAGTAGAAATAAAAAGAGAAACTTTTGTCCACCACCTCCGTTGGTTATTCTCTTAACGTTTTGTTTACCTTGTACTGGTAAAAATGTAAAACAAATTTTAAATCCTATAAATAAAATTGTATTTAATTGAATTGAACTTCACCCCTATTAATTACATTAGCTATTGGTCGCCAGCTCTGCCAGTGTCGGTTAGTTAGTTCCACTAGCTGCAGAAAGATATGTGTTGGTGGAGCAAAATAGCTGATAATAAATAAACAAATCTGTTCATAATAAATGGTGTGCGTGTGTGTGGAACTTGTGTATAAAAGCAATATTACACTCCAGGTTGTGCTGTTGTGCTGGATAATCATAACAACAGCACTCCCTCTTGTGTGATATTACTTAATCAATAGATATGATTAGATGAAAAATCTCAGCACCATAATTTTGTTTTAACAAGGCCAAAGTATTGGATAATTCATCCTCTAATAAATTTTCTGAGCACAATGCAGAAGAGTCGTGAACACAATAAAGGACATTAAATGTAATCACCTGCACCACAGCTCACAGTTCAGGAACCTCTGGTGTGAGGTAAAGGAAAAAATACAAATGGGGAGAATGAGCATAAGAAATGAATACTTCACTGAACACGACTATTGAGGCAAAATAAACATAAAATAATTTTTTGGATATATGGAATATGGAAAATGTGTGTGTGGGGGCATGTGTATGTGTGTGTGTGTGTTCTACATTTCTACAGGAAAGTGGCAAGTTAAACCTTTTCACACAGTAAATAAAACATCTTAGCCATGCCGTCTGTGACATTAATGTAAAGTTCAAATTAAAGGCTGCATTTGTGGCGAAGTCTGCTGAAGCTTGCACTTTTAATCTCAAAACCCAAACAATACAGCATCTCAGACTATAGGTACAAGACATCTTTCTGAATTTGCAGGCAAGATGACGTTTTAAATAGTTTTTTTGTTTTTTTTTTATCTTGTGAATGACTACAAAAACGGAAGGTTCTTCTCTAAGCAGATATAATATGCGTGAGAAAGATTTCATTAAATAAAGTGTTTTGACTAGCAAATTGATGAATGAACCTTTAAACCCCTGTAGGCTGTCTCTCTCTCTCTCTCTCACACACACACACACACACACAAATTTCAAGTTCAAGTTCAAAATTTAAAAGTATAACTAAGAGATATGAAAATTATGTAGCAACAATACATTAATGTCATGTTTTTCTTTTAATCAAAATCTTATTCATAAAGTTTTGACACAAATACACTAGTGAAATGGTGATTAATTTGTTACAGTGGCACCTGCTAAGGGGTGGGATACATTATGAAGCAAGTGAAAAGTCAGTTCTTGAAGGTGTTTTGATGAATCAAACAAGATATTTAGTACCTGCCAAAAGTGGTAAAAAGGGGATAAACTGGTGAACCAACATCTGGGTCATGGGTGTCCAAGGCTCACTGATGTGTGTGGGGAGTGCAGACTGTAGAACACGAAAAAGCTACTGTAGAACAAACTGAAGTAAAAGTTAACACTGCTTACGGCAGAAAGTTGTGAGAACACACAGCGTATCACAGCTTGCTGCATATGGTGCTGCGTAGCTGCAGACTGGTCTCATACTCATACTGACCCATACTGACCCCTGTCCACTAATGAAAGCTGCTACAGTGAGGATGTGAGCATTGGAGGAAGCAGTAGAGTAAGGTGGCCTGGTATGATGGTTACATAATGTGGATAAAAAGAAACACATTTGCTAAATACAATTTCATGCCCTTTTATGTAGTGTTCATAGTCAAATCTTCCAATGATCTTAATTGTCATTCAGGTGAAACTCGATTTAGGTTTCACATGAAACGACAAGTGTATAAATTGTTAAGATATTGTAACATGAATTTGACATGGTTATGATGTACAATTTTTTTCTTTTTAAAGTTTTACCAAAAAACTATTTAAGCAACGATTTTTACTGGTCATATCCCCGATAGCAGAACAACATTGAATCAACATTGAATCAACATTAAAGCATCAACCAACTTGACATTGAATCAATGTTGAAATTTAAATGTTAAATGTTGATTTGC
>JAQQZT010000039.1:20645555-20659895 GCA_030068275.1 Clarias platycephalus | reverse complement strand
ACACACACACACACACACACACACACACACACACACACACACACACACACACACACACACACACACACACACTCAAGACTGAGTTTCATATAACTAGGTATAATTTTCATAAGACTTGATGACTAATGTTGATAAAAAAAAAGAACATGTCTATAACAGAGTTTAACTTGAATTCTTTTATATTTTAACACCTTTTGTGTCTTAATACTGAATCTTGGTTTATTACTATTTCAACACTAATAGAATCTTTAGAACCATTATCAGTTCTTTGGTTTTAGAACTGGGAGAACCTTTACTTAACTCTATAACAGAATGCTTCAATATAAGAAAGTTCTCTTTTTTAGAACCTACTGTAAGAATACTAATTTATTCAGTGACCCCTTGAGAAACTTGTGTTTGAGTGTTTTAAAGACCTAAGTACTGGTAAAATAAAGCTTGTTGTGGCTTTTTAAATCTTCAAATCTTAAAACGAGAATTTGCACAATCAGATCTATATATTTCTGGACACTGACCAAAGTTTTTTGCAAGATGTTTTTTTTTAGGTACAACTACAGCATATTGATTTGAAATTAAATTGTGAATGTGAACACAGTGTGACTTTCATACTTTGAACTTTTAGTATTTTAGTGTTAATATACAAATCATGAAAAGTTTGTAGGAATTACAGACCTTTATATACTGTAAGTAATCTCCCTGTTTAAGAGACCAAACCCAGAAATTATGACTGCCCAGTTCTGGCCCACCTCTGCCACGTTCATCTTTATTACATCAATTAATTGAATAATTTATTTATTTATTCATTTTTACCAGTGCCGCAAGTGGGCCAGCAGAGCCACGTCTTTGCCAGAAGTGGACCACATCCAGGTGCTATCTGGGAAGTATCTGGATGCTCAGCTGTTCCATGGACATGTGTGTGTTATTCCTTATTTATTTAATTTACATTTTGGCAGATAAAAGTTCTACAATTGATTTCATGTAGTGAATTTTCCCGTTAATTCTTAACATAAAGTGAAGCAAACCATCATTAGGCTGGTAAGAATTATTTTCCTGCTGAAAAAAACCCTCTTCACAACAGTTGGCCAGGTCAAGGACAGGTACAGTACGTAGTGGGCGTAAAGTATTTGTGTCAAAAACAACAATCAAGATGGGAACAGACATTATCTGGCTGTATATTTAGTTTTGGACTTTTCTGCCTCAGAATGTCTTTCAAATCTTCATAATAAATAAAATCATTGAGACTTTTAGTTTTATATACTTCTTATATGTACCTAATACGAATAGGTACATAACAGAGAAGCATAAACCATGTTGCCCATAGCCGTAGCTGGGATGTGTGGCTATAAATCCAAGAGACCCCAATAAATCATTTATCCTCCCTGATGAGATGCTTTTACTTTATCATTCAGAGTGAAACTTACCTGTCATTGACTTTGGTGAGCCTCATGTATGAGAGAGAGAGAGAGAGAGAGAGAGTGTAATTTGCACATTCTTCTAAGTGTTTAGCTGCCTTGTGAATTTGCATGAACAGCATGAAAAGATGCTGTGATTGGCTTCAGGGGTCTTATAAAGGAAATGACACTTTAGTCTCATCCCAGGCTGGTACAGTAGCTGTCATTCTATACACTAGAACTAAACAGAAGATGAGATTCGTAGTAAAATATGGAGGAAAGCATTCTCAATATAGTTACACTCCACTTGCAAAGTAAATGTGTGTCACTCTTACACTGCCCTAGAGATCTCTCTCAGATCCCAATAATCTTTCACATCTTAATTACTTAGTTCGCTTTGGAACATGAAACATTTAAAGTTTCAAATGAAAGTTAACACTACTAACATTTAGTTCCTCTACACACCGCCTTCAATATTGGTCTCAGGGCATTATGTGTACCGTTGGGTGTTCCATGTGGTGAAACACAGGAAAATACACTCTTCTGGCTTGTTTATGCATCATCAATGTGAGGTGGTGTAAAGTTTTATTATAGCTTCATGTCCTTGTGCTGTTTCTGAAGGTCCCTGACACAATATGACAAGATTTTCACCCTAAAGGATTTGTACTTAAACTTGATTTATCCTCTTGTTAATGTCACAATAAAGTATGAATCTTTATGTACTGTCTGATTATTCGTTATACCACCAGTCTTTGAGAGTGATGCCGAAATACGTGCAAATGTGGTACACTTGTCAGATATACCTACTGTCTGAGTCATAACATTGTAACCACTTGTCTAATATTGTGTAGGTTATACATACAGTATGCCACAAAAACCAGCTCTGACCCATCAAGGCATGGGCACCACAATTCTGTAATTTGCGAGGAGGGGCATTTGTGGGTCTTAAATTTTTTGCCACATGGCAGTGTGCTGCATCTGCAACAATGTTTATGTAGATGGTATGGGTCAAAATAAAATCCACATGAATGCCCAAGGATTCCCAGCAGAACATCGCCCAATGCATCAGACTTCACCTGATTGTTTGCATTTTTTCCCACAGTGCATCCTGGTGCCATCTCTTCCCCATGTAAACAAACCACACACATCCAGTCATCCACATGATGTAAAAGAAACCATGATTCTTCAGACCAGGCCACCTTCTTACACTGCTTCATTTGACACCAAATTTGCATTTATCAAAGCATGTGATCATGAAAGCATCAAAGCAACTTCCCTTAAAAGTGTGATTTTATGGCTATGTATGGGCAATCTACAGCCGTGACCAAAAGTTTTGACAATGAAACAAATATAAATTTTTACAAAGTCTGCTGCCTCATTTTATTATGAGGGCAACTTGCATATACACAGAATATTATGAAGATGAATGTTGATCAGATTGCAATTAATCGTCAAGTCCCTTTTTGCCATTAAAATGAACTCAATCCCCTCAAAAAAAATTCCACTGCATTTCAGCCCTGCAACAAAAGGACCAGCTGTGATCATGTCAGTGATTCTTTCATTAACACAGGTGAGAGTGTTGGTGAGGATTAAGCTCTAAGTTTGCTCCTAAATTAACCATTTATTGGACCAAGAACTTCAAGGAGAGAGGTTCAATTGTTGTGAAGAAAGCTTCAGGGTGCCCAAGTCCAGCAAGCGCCAGGACCCTCTTCTAAAGTTGATTTAACTGCAGGATCTGGCAACCACCAGTGCAGAGCTTTCACAGGAATGGCATGTGTGAGTGCATCTGCATGCATAGTAAGGTGAAGACTTTTGAAGGATGCCCTGGGGTCAAGAAGGGCAGCAAAGTGCTCTCAGGAAAAACATCAGGGACGGACTAATATTCCGCAAAAGGTACATGTATTGGAATGCTGAGCACTGGGGTAAAGTCAATATATCTGATGAAGCCACTTTCTGGTTGTTTGTTCAGAGAAGAAATGAGCACTACCATCTGTGTCACCAATAAAACATCCTGAGACCATTCATGGGGTTACTTCTCAGCCAAGGGAGTTACTGACAATTTTGCCTTAGAACGCAGCCATGAAGAAAGAATGGTACGAAAACATCCTCCAGGAGCAACTTCTCCCAACCATCCAAAATCAGTTTAATGACAAACAATGCTTTTCTTACATACTGAGGTATTGGCGATATTAATGTATGCAAAACATTTGTCGTTATTTGGCTTATACAGTAGTTGTTTTGGAAATCCCAGATTTGTCTTTAGTTTCACTTTGAAATGTGCCTCCAAACCCTAGAGCAAAAAGACTTGAATGTGTACATGGATGCTGTTGATGCATTTGCAAAAGTGGGGCAAGTTGCTGGAAGGGATTAAGTGGGTAAATGAAACTGACTGATGAGCTCAACACTCTCAAAAAAGGCATTCCTATGTCCTTTTAAAACCTACAATATTTTCTGCGCGGAGATGTGTGTGCAAAATCTTTAAGCAAGGCAAGGCAAGGTGTTCACCATTCAATTGTCTGCTTCACTCTAATCAGGTTTTAGATGTGTCTTTCATACATGCCCTGTCAATTATGATTACAATAATCAGCTTGACTGCCACGAGTTTCTGCTAACACATGTCCAGAAATAGTACTTTATATACACACACTCTTACGCACAAAAAATCTTGATAAATCACATTCTGTCAGAAGAAACCTGTAAAAAAAGATTTATGTACACAACTTTTACACAGACATGATAAATGAGCCCCATGTTTGTTTTAAATATTACGTTGCTATTTATTTCGTTCCTTCCTTCTATTCTTTTTGATCCTGGCCTATCTGTCTCAATCAGACGTCTTTGTCAAAACTTCGTCTTTACTCGGCATGTACAGTGCGTTTCTGTGCGCACATGTACAGTAAAAGGACGCGGTATATGATATGTGAGGCGCTCCTAATACACAGTGAGGATTATATCTATCCAGACCATGTCTAGTGTCACAAAGTGTATGCTCTGAAAGACTTCACACCTGCTCTGCCTCCTGATCTACAACAAATCCAACTTCGCATATGCGCCTACTGCTTATTAGCATCAGCACCTGCTCTGTAATTATAGATTCTGTAGGAAACTCATATATAGTACAATGTTAGCCTCTGGTCTCTGCAAAGACCTTGCACCTAGTCATACTAGGCCTTATTTAAACCATGGATTCTCCTGGTACCTTGTTATTGTGTTGACCTTGTCTGTCTACTCCTGTGGTCATGATTATGTATTTGCCTAAGTCAAGTCAGTCTATGTGTGTTCTTGAACACTCTGGCTGTTCAGACGAAGGTTCATGAAGAAACCTTAATTACCATTCTCAGCTCTTACAGGCTGTCACCTACAGTATGCCTTATGCATCTATTGCTCTGATGTGCTCTACATTAGCACTCTCAGCTTGCCTTGACTCACTATATATCTGTGACACTAATTTATAGCTGTGTTGAAGTGATATGTGCAAAAAAACTTTCTTTATACAAATTTCACCGCATTGATGAGGGAAGAATAAATGTAGTTTATAGTGGAGTACAATAAAATAAATAAAACAATAAGATTTAGTTGATAATGTTTCTCCATTAAAGATAAGAAATAAAAAATTGGCATTGTTACAGTAAGATATCAATTGTATTAACTGTAAAAAAACAAACAAAGAAGCAAAAAAATTATGACGAGGACAACATTCTTCCCAAGATAACTGTTCGAAAGTCATGATTTTCAACAACAACAAAACGGAATTATAATCAGTAAAATGTCTTGGGTTACTTTGCTGTAACCCTGTTCCCTGAAAAAGCGGGAACGAGATGCTGCGTGAAAACGCTACGGGAACATCTTTTTGTGTTACCGGTTGTGAAGCATGTGTGTATCAAAAATTTTTTTGGCTATATATAACCTCAGTCAGGTGACGTCATCTGATGAAGTGCACCTGCAGGTTATAAATAGGAGTGAACCGGAAACATCCTCAGGTCAATTTTGTCTGAAAGGACGTCCAGTCACACAAGCAGTGCGGCATTGGAGCGCAGCATCTCGTTTCCGCTTTTTCAGGGAACAGGGTTACAGCAAAATAACCTGAGACGTTCCCTTTCCAAAGCTACACTTGATGCTGCGTGAAAACGCTATGGGAACAAGAATACCAACGCTGCAGCACTGCAAGTGCCTGGACCCCGAAGGTTGTGTTGCGTGTGCGCACAACAGCCAAGGAGGTCTCAGACTGACTCGAGGACACGGAGCCCGGAGTAGCATGGACATCCAAACTATAAAATCTGACAAATGTGTGCGGAGAGGACCAACCTGCCGCATCACACACTTGCAAGGGGACACCTCTTGCCAGCGCAATACATGAGGCAATCCCCCTGGTCGAATGAGACCTGATTCCTAGAGGCAAAGTGTGACCACGCGCCTCAAAGGCTAGGGCAATAGTATCTCTCACCCAATGTGTCAGCATTTGGCATAAAAAAGGCTGCTCCGACTTACGCCACTGGCTAGTGCGGTGGACGTAAATCTGAATAGCGCGTACTGGAGACAGTAAGTGAAGCCTTTCCTGCTCCGGAGCTGTAAAAGGCGAAGGACAGAAGGCTTCGAGGACGGACATCTAAGACCGCACCCCAGCCTGTGAGGGAAGCATCTGTCGTTAACGTCTTGCGACAACAAGACGCACCTAGAGTGGGACCCAAAGTCAGAAACCGGGGAATGAACCACATAGAAAGGGTACGAAGCTCCTGGCGCGTAACCCTTATTTGCCTCCGGGGTTTGGCCCTTGAGTAAAATCCCCTGGCTTTTAGCCACAACTGAAATGATCTCATGTGCAGAAGGCCCAAAGGTATTGCCGTGGACACAGCTGCCATGAGACCTAAAAATCTCGGAAAGTGATGAACAGTGAAAGTGATAATAGTGATGAACAGTCACTTTCTGGCCTAGCTTGATTTCCTTCAGGGTGTTGAAAATCCTATGTGACACCCAAATATGTTGTGTTCTGTGCAGGAAAGAGAACGCTTTTTCGAGGCGTTGAGTCTCAATCCTAAAGAATCAAGATGAGCTAGGACGACATGCCGGTGTCGAAGCGCTAGCATCTGAGACTGAGCCAGAATCAGTCAGTCGTCTATGTAATTAAAAATACAGATGGCCTGGAGTCGTAAAGGAGCCAGGACTGCATCCATGCATTTTGTATATGTGCGGGTGACAGAGCTAGGCCAAATGGAAGGACCCGATACTGGTAAGCTTCGCCCCCGAAAGCGAACCTCAGGAACTTCCTGTGTTGTTGCAATATTTCTATATGAAAATATGCGCCCTTCAGGTCAATTGTCACAAACCAATCCTCTGGTTGAATTTGAGAAACAATCATTTTGACAGTAACATTTTTGAACCTGTACTTTCTGAGATAACGGTTTAGCCCGCGAAGATCTAAAATTGGACGCAGCCACCCGTCTTTCTTGAAACCAAGAAAAACCAGCTGTAGCAAAAACTGTAGCAGCCTGACTCTCTGTCTGGCAGAGGAACATGTTCTATGGCCCCTTTCCGCAGCAAAGTCTGCAATTCCAGAGTCAGCAGATGCACCCTTTCTGGTTTCACGGAAGTGGAGACCACGCCGTTAAAACGCGGAGGGCGATGTGTAAACTGAATCCTGTAGTTCCTCTCTGTACAGTCCTTAGTACCCAAGGAGATATACCTGGCAGTATCTTTGACGCTGATAGCTTCTCTGAAAGGGGCACAAGTTTTGACTTCGGCTAGATGGGGGGGGTGTTAGATGTTCGGCATCCTGAAACCTGGCAGGAAGTGACCGAACAACTAACATCTTGTTGGAGACCGGTGTCCCCTGAAACACCAGTAGTGACGGGCTTAAACACAGGCCTCCTGAGGGTGCCAGGGCGAAGACTTTATTCTCAGAAGGAATTCTACGCACCCCCCATGGTCCTGGGCGCATGAGCCTCAGGACTTCTTCTTTGAGAAGATGACGGTGTGCAGGTCCGGCCTCTTTAAGGCGGATTGCGAAGAGTGGCAAGCCCAACCCCAATCTCTACGAGGGGGTGTGTGGCTTACCACACTCTCCTTCTGTGCTTCGCGCCTCGCGAGAGCCGGACCTGATAAAGACTGGGTGACCGACAGTCCCGACTCTTGAGCACGGCGGGGAGAAACTTCCCAAAGGCCTGTTCATATAGTTTCGCCTCCCAAAACCTAGTGGCGACGGAATTAACAGCGTCGCCAAACAGGCCAGAAGGCGAGATGTGGGCATCAAGGACGAACGCACGATCCTTGATGCCCGTGAGGTTTAGCCATAGATGTCTCTCCGTGGACACACCATTGCAGCCTGGCTCGACGTAGCTACAAACGCATTATCATCAATAACCCCGCCAGTGCTCAAGTCTTTCAGCAGTAACTCCTCCCTATCTGCGGAAGCGAGAAAGAAAGTCTCTTCTGCCCATTCACAAGAAGCGCCGAGGCGCGCTTGAGAAGTGGACGGAAAAACTCCCTGATCCGGCGTGAGCATTTCCATCTCATGTGCGTCTGCCAGATCTGCACGTGAACCCCAGGAATGCGCCGCGGCTCGCGGTTTATCTTTCAAGAATGCGAGCCGCGCGCGAAGCACTCAAAACAAAAAGTGTGGAGAGAGCGCTCCGAAAGAGATCTATCACACGGAGTCATGCATCTCCTAACAAACTCATATCTGTGAGTTAACACTTTTAAACTCGCTTGCACACACACACACGCAAACTCAATGCAGTCCTGAAGACAAAAAGATCTGAGGATTTTTCCGGTTCACTACTATTTATAACCTGCAGGCGCACTTCATTAGATGACGTCACCTGACTGAGGTTATATATAGGCAAAATTTGGCGTGTTTTTACTGTATACACACATGCTTCACAACCGGTAACACAAAAAGATGTTCTCATAGCGTTTTCACGCAGCATCGAGTGTAGCTTTTGAAAGGGAACTATATTGTCATCACATGACATGTACTTAATCGCTATTTCAGAACATAATCGGTAAAACCAACATGATACTTCCTTGTGGTCCTTTTGTCTCAATTATTTTTTTCTCCTCCTTTAACATTTTTATTTCACACACGTCTATGGGTACATCCTATCATGCTGAGAATCTAGTTGAAATGCTCTGTGTGAAACTTCTGTGTGTCAAATACTGAGTGTCAGATCACGTTTCTCTCACTGTCCTGATATTCCATTCCTTTCAGTTCGCGTGAACGAGAGAAAAAGTAAAAAAAAAAAAAAGAAAAGAATGATTATACCCAAGGTCTTACTCTTGGACACTCTTCTGCATTCTCACCTTTTACTGTGTTTTTGTATACTGGTAGGGTTTTGTTTGTTCACATATTTCACCTTTGGTTTACAATTTATGAGCTCAAGAGCATCTCTTTCCTGAAGTGAAGTGAAAGTGGATGTGTGGTGAATGCAAGCACATGGTAAAACAGAACAAGAGAAGCAAGAATTTACTAATTGATATCTTAGTAGAAAGACATGAAAACGACTGCATTTCCTCGACCCATCAGAATTAGACTACTTTTACATTTAGGCATTTGGCAGACGCTCTTACCCAGAGCGACTTACAAAAGTGTGCGGACATTTAGAAGAAGTTCGTTCCACCACCAAGGTGCCAGAACAGAACAGAGTAAGAAATGTTCAAGTGAATGTGCTGGATTCAGTGGAGAAATCTGACATTAATAATATGCACCCATATGTAAACCACCTACTCAGCTTGTAACTTGTTTTATAGTACAGAGCATGTTAGATTCCTTAGATGTGGGGTTTTAAATCATGAACTTCTATTTCGGTGGAAGCATCTACTGTAGAATAAACACACATGCTCACCTATCTGAGCTATGCATAAAGCAGAAGTAACAGTTTTTTTTTTATTTGTTTCAGTGGGACCAATAAATATACAGACCATAGAAAAATAGTGGGAATGGCAAAATTATTCTTTTCCATTGTATGTGTGTGTGTGTGTGTGTGTGTGTGTGTGTGTGTGTGTGTGTGTGACATGATTTAGAGTTGATAGTGCCTTACTTCTCTGTTTGTGGTAATGGTTCCCAAGGGTTTATTCCTCCTGCATGTATCAGTGACATTAAATGATTTATTAAATGTAAGGTGAATGTTAAGAAATGTGAATGAATGAGCTTGATAAATAGCAGTTAATTAGTGGGAAGTGCATGTGTTTCTGTTGTTTTTTTTCTATTTGTGAGCAGAATATTTAAACACTAAAGCAATCAATTGTAACAAACTAATTAGTGGTTTGTGTGTGTGTTTAGACAGGACTTTAAATGATTTCAATTTAAACATTAATGATCCTGGTCTCTTGTTGATATCTTGCAGAAGCAAATTGATTCCTTATGTTTCAATTAGCATTAGGTTTCCCTCAGGGGAAATCCCTCAAACTAGAATTTAGGAGGTTGGCAAAAGAAGGTGACCTCACTGGATGAAGTGTTAGCAGGTTGTCTGATGGTTGTTTGGCAGACAGAGAAGAATATTTTTAAATATTTAAAATAAATATTTAAAAAATAAAAAAATATGATGAAAGTCATGGTTTTTACTTTTTCTTTCCAAATTAATCCCAGAGTTTTAAAATCAATACTTATCAAAACATATTGCCATTTCTTGATGATAGTACCCATGTTCTCTGATCAAATTGTCTGATGTGGAGCCTGCATGTAATTGTAGTTCATAAATGCATTGTTAGATTCTTATAAAACTTATAAAAAATAAAAATTCATGTATCATAGATGATGATTAACTATTCAATTATCTATTTCACAGGAACAATTAGAACAAACCTTAAAAGGAATGTCCATTTCTGGAAATTCCTTAATTGATGAAATCTCACAACAATAAATAAATAAATAAATATTTATAAACTTGATTTTGGCTTCAAAATCTACAAATAATTAAATATTATTATAATATGACTTTTCAAATAATTAAGGGTCAATACAACTTGCAGAAGCTTGGTCCGATCTTTACTAATTCTGTAGCCATAGACCAAGAGGTTTTGATGGCACTGTTTTAGTGATTGCAGTGTTAGTGGTGCTTGGACTCCACTGATTCTTTCTTATCTATAATTCTCTATGAAAATCATAAAAATGACAAGGGATCTGACATATAACAGCAGTGGGTTCTGGATGGATTTCTGCAGAGCTTCTTGCATTGGTAACAATGTCAGTTTATATGAATTCGATAGCTGCTGATTAAAAAGTAAAATCTTCACAAGTTTCTCCTTATTTTTCCTCATTATATGTGAATCTTTATGTCCCACATCCAACTCTTCTTATTATTCTATATTCCTATGGCATGACGGAAGCACATTCTATATTTTTTTTCTTCTTCATTACAATTCATTTTTTATCATTCTCTCTCACTCAGTCGAAGATAAAGCTCTGTTGCATTGTGTGCAGAGAGGACTGTAATCAGAGAGTGGTTTGGCAGCATTTCATTTTCATCCGTCATTACTGGATTTCTTCCTGAGTAAGCCACTGATCAATACACTGCTGAGCTTCCTCACACCAGCACTCATTACCCTGCTACAGGCACTCGTACTGTCTGCATCACTGCTTCTGTAATGACCATATGATATAACTGTTATAACCTGTTATAACGAACGTATGTTTATGTTATTTAAAGAATATACAGGTAACTCTTTGACAAATAATTAAGCAAATGTTTGAGACAAGACAAATGTCATGATTTAGTAGGAGGAAAAACATCCTAATATTTCTGTTTGAATATGCCATCCTGGAACTCGTCATTATGCCACAGTCTCTCCATATCTATGCTGGGGATGATATAGGCTGAATTTCTTGGCTGCTACGTCACTGTAGACCAATTTTCTTCACATGTTTTTCTAATACTGCCAAGAAGCTCAGCTCACATTCCAAAAGTTTTTTTTTCCCCCTAGATCACAAATAGTGTTTTCTTCACAGCTTTTAGTAACCCAAGGTTCTCTGCTTCTACATAGAATTTAAAAGATGGCAAAAGTCAAATGAAAGCACATAAAAGTTTGTCTTTAACTGTAAATAAGCCAAAAGGATTAATTGAATTTATGAAAGATTTTATGCTTAGTAGGTACTGTGGTGCAGGCAGATTTGATGCATCTCAGTTCAGGGTTCAGGGTGTGATCATTAGCCTAATATAATATTTTAACTGTTTAAACTGTTTATGCAACTTTAAAACAGTTTTAAAAAGTTGTTAATTCCTGAGTTTGAGCTTTTCCAGGCATACAGTATGTCATTCTGAAATACTGTACTGAAAAGGGAGAATTCATAGTTAAACTTACAAACATTCAGGTGTTTAAGCTATGGGCCAGACTTTGTAAAAACTGTATGAAACTCATTTGAGAGAAGGACTCGACAAAGAAAAGTCAAGGTCAAAGTTTGAAAATTTTGACTGTTTTTCTATGAATACAGTATGTCATTGTTGCTTATGTGTGCTTAATCTTTTTTTTTTTTTAATTAATGGAATGTGCTTGTTAAGTGCTTGCAGTGTTTGAACGTGACAATCATTAAAGCTTATGCTTAAAATTATAGTCAAACCTTGGATTGCGAGCATAATTTGTAAACACTCATATATTAAAGTGAATTTAGAAATAATGGAAACTCTGACGATTCGTTCCACAGCCCAAAAATATACATACAAGTATACAAAATATAAAGTAAAAATAAAACAAATTAACCTACATTTTAACCTTTAAAAAGAATCCAGACAGAGCAGTGTTTCCATTAGTGTGTGTATGTGTGTGTTGGCAACAAAAAAAAAATATCATAAAAATTATTATATAAAAAACGAATCATATCCGTTATATCAGTTCTCTCTTCCCGATCATTTCCATTATATTATACTGTAGTATTTCCACCATACTGTCTGACAAAAAAGATGGGAAAAAAAAAAGATTTCATTCTACCACCTCTAGCTTTGATTATGGTTCACATTGTGGTGGCCAATTCAGTTTTGAACATGATTCCTTGTAACATACTTTTACAATTTGAGGTCTGAAATATGCTAAAGCCAAAAGGGAAGAAAAACTGCATTGATGTGATAACCTGATCATCTAGTACATTCAGGTCGTCAGCTGAGAATTTTATTGCCACATACTGTAACATTTCTAGACCTGACCAGCTAAAGCAACCCCAGAACATAACACTGCCTCCAGAGGATTGTACAGTAGGCATTATTCATGATTGGTGCATTGCTTCATACACTTCCCTTCTTACACTGACATTCCCATTGCTCTGGAACAGATGAAATCTTGACTCGTCAGTGCACATGACCTTTTTTCATTGCTCCACAGCCCAATCTAGTCAAAACTCTAGTGAGTTGAAGCCTTTTTTCTGATTAGCCTCAATCCCCTTGTGTAAGTTTTTGTTGAACTGAGCATGTGGAAATGTTCTTACTATTATACAAAGCTGTGAATTCGGCAGTTGATGTTTAATGAGCCAACTTTCCCAATCATTTAGGTCATCTCTATTCATGATTTCTTTTTTTCTGACTACCTTTCTTCCATGAAGATTTCCAAATTTCCAAATTGTAATAAAAAAAATCTTAACTGAATTCCAGTAACTGATTTCAGTTTTTAGTTTTATTTCTTAATGCTGGTCAATTGCATTAATTAATAATCAATTAATTTGACCCTACTGAAACTGTGACTTTTTTCTTTTTCTTTTTTTGGGCCAGCTGTTGTATTTTGCATGTGTCTTAGATTCTGATATGTGTGGAGTCTGGTCTATTATGTGTTCCCTTAACAAAGGAAAATCCAAGATGAGATCTCAGGTTAATCGCTTCTTTTTCTTCTTCTTTTTTGTCTTTTGGCTGTTCCGGTTCAGGGGTCGCCACTGCGGATCAACCTCCATCTAACCCTATTCTCTGAATCTTCTTCTCATACACAAACTAACTTCATGTCCACTCTCACTGCATTGGTCTACCTCTAACCCTCATGCCTGGCAGTGCAATAGTTGGCAGTGCCACCCTTAGCATCCTTCTACCAATATATTCACAATCCCTCTGAACATGTCCAAACCACCTCAACCGCCTCTCTGACTTTATCTCAAAAACATCTAACATGGGTTGTCCCTCGGATGGACTCATTCTTGATTCTATTATCCCTGTCACTCCCAAAGAGAACCTCAATATCTTCATCTCTGCTAACTCCAACTCTGCCTCCTGTCTTTTCTTTAGTGCCACTATCTCTAAGCCATTGAGCATCACTGGTTTCATCACTGTCTTGTACACCTTTCCTTCACACACCTGATACTTTTCTCCACCCGCTCCATGCCTGTAAACCTCTTCACCTCCTTTTCCCACTCTCTGTTACCCTAGATCGCTGATCCTAAGTCCTGCACCTTCTTTACCTCTGCTCCCTGTAGCCTCACCGTTCCACTTCAGTCCTTATAATTCACACACATGTATCCTGTCTTGCAGCGGCTAACCTTCATTCCTATGCTTTCCAGAGCATACATCCACCTCTCTAGAATTTCCTCCACCTGTTCCTTGCTCTCGTTACAAAGCACAATGTCATCTGCAAACATCATAGTCCATGGAGACTCTTGTCTAACCTCATCTGTCATCCTGTTCATCACCAGAGCTAACAACAAGGGGATCAGAGCCTATCCTTGATGCAGACACACCTCCACCTTAAACTGTCTGTCACACCTACAGCACATCTCATAATTTTATAGCTCTCATACATGTCCTTCACCACTCTAACATATGTATCTCTCACTCCAGACTTCCTCAGACAATACCACCGCTCCTCTCTCGGCACCCTGTCATACGCTTTCTCTAAATCTACAAAAACACACAATGCAACTCCCTGTTACCTTCTCTGTACTTCTCCATCAGCATCCTCAAAGCAAATACTGAATCTGATGTACAAACCGGATTCCAAAAAAGTTGGGACACTTAACAAATTGTGAATAAAAACTGAATGCAATGATGTGGAG
>JAQQZT010000039.1:20613796-20629897 GCA_030068275.1 Clarias platycephalus | reverse complement strand
CCATCTGACCAATCACAGCAGTGAGGGCTCACGGAAAGGAGGGGTTTAGACAGACTGATTCTTCGAACTGCTTCACAAGAGTCGTTTACGAATCATTTAGAAATGGGGTAAAATTGTTTTTTGACCTTGCATAGAGTTAAACCTGTTTTAAGAGACTCATTAAGCAATATTAGCAACCTTTAAAATGGCATAACAGGACCTCTTTAATAATCATATATTTGGTTTGTTGCAACATATTTTAATAAATTATAGACAGGTTTGGCTAGATTCAAGAATATTTCACTTGCTAAGATGTAAATCTTTTTTGCAGTGTACTCCAAAACTAACCTTAATTCTGTGCTTGTGGCTATAGGGAGTCTGACAGCAAGTGGGACAGAGCTCTGACCTGCAGGCACACAGACATGCTGTAAATGGGACAGATTTCCCACCTGTCCCAACGTGCAATTTCTGCAAGGGCTCTTGTCTCAGGTTCTAGATTTAGCGGCTTCTGAAGGACGTTCTTCTCTGCAACATTTTAGGAAGATGCACACTTGCAAGGAAGCCAGTCCTTCCAAGACAAGCATTCCTGATCCTCCATACCTCCTGCATTAATTCCCATAAAGATCCCTGGCGAGCACCCAAGTCCTTGTGTCGGACTCTGTGCTTCCTGTCCTTGTGGAACTAGCTCACATCAGACCACTGATGGCCCGAAGCCTGGTTTCCACTGAAACTTTAATAGTTCTTTAATCTTTTAAACAGGCTCAGTGATGGACTGACCTATGATGACAGAGGGAGAATGCCGCTGGCCGATTGCAAGGTCAACTGGGCTGCTGAAGCACCACGCTGAGGCAAGTAGCTTTTGCCTGGCACAGCAGAAATGAGTTGAAGAGACTCCATCTTTATTTGAGCTGTCAGACCGCAGGCCATACTGACCATGGAGAAAATATTACAAAATATTACATACCAGTGCCGGCAGAAAAATATTACACTTGGGCGATAGAACCCTTCCCACCGCTTTTAAGGGGAATGGACTGTCCAGGGGCTACTCAGGTGTCGTTCCTCTTACCCCTTCAATGCTGCACCTAATGAAATCAGCTCTAAGAGATCATTTGTCTGTAAATAGAGACAGTGTGTGTTACATATCCTTGCTTCTAGCTGTAAGGAAAGCAGGTGGTACTACTTCAAATGTCTGAAGAAAAATAAACTCAGCATTTCCTGATCTACTATAAGAGCAGCATGTGAAGGATTTTTCTTTGACTTACTGTAGCTGCTCAGTGCCCTCTCAAAGAGGCTTGTATTATGAACAAAATATGTTTACAAAAATTTAGGTCATGAATTTACAGTAAGATCAAAATTTAAAAAGTCTCTTATGGCCTTTGAGTTAAGGGTATCAAATTTAAAGCACATGTGTCAGTTTTATTTCTTGTTTTTCACCATTTATTATTTAAACTGTAAAAACTGTTGTGCTTGAGAATGCCTGGGAATCAGCAGCTTCTGAAATACTCAAACCAACAAGACTGGACCCAACAACCAAAGTCACTGAGATCACATTCTGATATTTGATGTGAATGTTAAGTGAAGCTCTTACACTACTGGAATCAGTTGATCTCAAATGTACAATTGTTCCTAATAAAGTGGCTGGTGAATCTGTGTAGATGTTTTCACACATACTGTAGATTCAGCAGTTGTGCAAGCTAACTTTTTCACAGGCAGGAGTTGAAAGCAGTGTAAACTTAGATTTGAATGCAAAGTACAGTACCTCTTTGAATTGAATGCCCCTCGTAATTTATTGCACTCTGTTCGTATGTGGTAATGTACACTATGTTTTCCTGTTTAAGCTGTGAAACTATCATCCACATCAACCATCAATCCTAACATATGACTGCAATTGCATTATAATAATGTTATCTCAGAAATCGATGAGCGAAAAGAAAAAAAATTCTTTAACAGCATCTTGAAAGTTCATAATCAAGGACATTCATTTCCCGTGGCTTTGGAGGTGTACAGCAATAAGAAAAAGCATAAGTGTTAACATTGTTAGTTGTTGCTATGGTAGAAATGGTTCAGTTCCAGAGGGAATGTTTTGTTTTAAAAGAACCTTTCTGTACTCTTGTGCCCGTGTGTGTGTGTGTGTGTTTCAAGAAATGTTTACATGCTAGCACGGTGGGAAGAAAAAAAAATCTCCTCATTAATAGGCTGTGAGATCTGATCCTTTTCTCCCTTAAGGAAAAGATTTAAATTTTCCTCAAGCAAAGTAATGGATGTATGGTTCTACCTTATTTGTAAAGTGTTCTGTATAATCACCTTGGATAAATTAATAAATGCACATGGAAATGCTTGTGTCCTGAGGTTCCCTGTCTGGTTTACTGACACTAAACCCTGTCAAATAGAGCCAGTCCTGAAGGACATGCTGAGTATGAATTTAATGTGGTGTCATAAGTCAGGGCACAGAACAGGATGCCTGTCTAATTACTCAAGTAGGCTCACAAGACTCAGAGCAACAGCATGGAGGAGGATTACTATAGTGTGGGAGGAAGATAAAACTTCAAATGCTGGAAGGTTGAATGTTGGCTCAGTTAATCAAATGCATTGGGCAAATCTTCTGAACATGCGCACACACATTATATACACGGTTTGTTAAAATTAGATCCACGTTGCAAATGTTTGACTGTGTGAGTGTATGCATAGTGTATGCTTATATAGGCTGTATTAATGTACCAAAACTGAAACTACAAATAAATCTTTGAATTTTAATATTTGCTTTAATCATTGGTCCACAACAGTAAGCATTAATAATTCACTATGCATTTATGTTCTGCTAATGTTTTGGGGGGAAAGAAATGCAAATATGGAACATAAGCAGCACCATTATTAAGTTTTAATTCTAGCAGTGATGGAACTCTTTATGATTCATGGCACGGTCACAATGAACAAGCGTCCTGCTCTGTATCGTCTCAGGTTGTAAACGATTACAGACAAACATACTTTAAAACTTGGGTGACCAAATAAAAACAGCAGAGAAATTTGCTAGTTCTCAAACATGATTTGCATTCTGTGATGTGATTTACACATTAAGGTCAGTAATTGGAATAGACAGCTGTAGCGTATCCTACAGATGGTATGATTCGACTTGGACATCTGCTTGATTACAACTTGAGTATGTACTGTACTGTACTGTATATACAGTAATTCCTGAACATTCAATGTCTATATATTTTTTTCATTATTATTATAATATTTTTTTTATCGAGGGTAAGTAATGTTACACAAGCACCTCCAGGTGGAGTAACCAATTAGCTAACCATTTCTTACCCTTACACTCATCATCTTCAGTTCTATTTTTAACTGTATGCATGTATTTTTTGTTTGTGTGCACATTTTCACTGATGTCCCAAGGGTTTTTATCTGAATTATTACAAGGTATATTCAAGGTGAATTAAAAAAGTAACTGATGTCACCCCATCATTAATCTACCTTTAGGCATTTAATGTTACTTTTGCTCTTTAATTTTATTCAGCGGATAATATGCATGAAAATTGAACATTTTAACATCAAATCCATGCAACAACTGTACAAAAGTTGATTAAACTCTTTATTAACATTTCTCAGTATTCCTGAATGGAACAGCTAACATCTCCGTATTAATATTATTGGTAACAATAAAATAAGTAATTTTAATTCCATAGTTGCCCTTTCCAGTCCGGTTAGTTTCCCCTCCAAATGAATTAAATAAGGAGTCTTCTCTGCAGTCTCCAAACCACACACTCGCATCTGTCTAAAGCCATAGAAGAGAGAATGCACATGGTCTAGAAAATGTCAGGCCTGGTTTGTTGTTGAAGGATCAAACTCCGCATTATGTTTAAGGAGTCGACACAAGCAGCAATAAAGGGAGAGATAAAATGAACAAATGGTAAATAAGCGGAGGATGAGCCTACAGCTCTATTGTGCTCCACTCTGATGACGCTGACACAGGCAATAAAAAACTCATATGAAGCAGCAAGATCAAAGCTGGCTCACGTAGGTTTTAAGAGACTCAATAAAATAATATCGCGCTCTTATTTCAGAGCAGATTCTAGACGGAGAGATATAGCATACCCACATGGAAGCAGGGAGGTCTGGGTTGGATAATAGACAGACTACAGATGGAGGTACAGAGATTGTAGTTGTGTGGTGGAATGACATAGAACCCTGGCTTAGATAAATCTGTGGACTGGACGTTGACCCTTCTGTCAAGCTGGTCTTAGTGAGCAAAAATAGTATGCCCTGGTAGGGTGAGTAGACACCCCCCTTTTTGTTGAAGTGCATTTCATACCTCTGTCTTGCATCCCACAAGATGCAAGACAGAGGAGTAAATAAGCTGGAAATAAGCAGGTTAAACAGACTAAGGTTTGTCAAAGTTTTCCTTGTATTTCTATGATGCATGGTCAAATGAAAACAACATATAAAGTCAGTTTTAATAGACTAAAATATAGTTGGCTCCTAAATGGCAGTAGAGCTCTGTAGTTGATTGGTTCTATTCTTGTTTTTAATGTTGATGCTTTGCACCATTCTGCAGCCTCTGTGGGCCTATGTGCTATTAGTGTAAAAGAAAAATGTTTTTTTTTTTTTTTTTTTCTTCTGTTTCTCGTTATGCATTGATATAAAGGTTTGTGTCTTATCCAAAAATGTGGGTCTTATACTGTACATTTAGGTAAACATCAAAATAGTATTCCTCCAAGTGTCAGAAATCTGTCCAACATTGTCCCTCACAAACTTATTACTTGTCCTGCATTTGCTCTGTTTGCATCTGGTCACCCTCCTTCCTGGTGATCTGTTAGATTCACTCTGGCACTGTCCAATATCCCAGTATCAGGCAAGCAACAGAATGGCTCACACAGAAGAAAGTCTTTACCACATGAAGGCAATAACGCATAGATTAAGGAAGTCAAATGCCGTTTTTCAGGCTTTTAGACAGACGATATTAGACATTAAATTTTTATGATTTTATTCTTATTATTTGTTTGACAAGTCTATAGTTTTGAAAAGGCTTATTCAGTACATTAAAGCTTCTGATAGTAATATGTGAAGGTGGAGGACAGGGACAACAGCTTACAGTACCAAGATTAGTAAAAAAAAAAAAAAACATGAAAGCCCTATTTTAAGAATCACCTAACATCAATAGCAATCTGTCAAAGCACAAACACGTAAATACGTAATAAATAACCCAGACAGACAGCAGCCATCTGTTTACACTGGCACAGCTTTAGTGGAGTCTCCTCAATGTTCCCTTAATGAAGTCATATAATGGCAGTGTTTGTGCTCATAAAACTCTTTATTGAGGTCTGTCACTGCTGATAGAGAGAGTATGCCTTTATAAACACCTTAATTGTGCTTTTTATCCTCCAGCACCTTATTGTGAATTGCTATCACGGGCACTGGAGGCATATCCAGGACAGCATTACAAGTTTGCAACAGTGTCTCAGAACAGTATGTTATGTACACAGTTTTCTAAATTTAAGTTAGAAATAAAACACTGAGGGCGTTTTAATAACCGCATGTCCTGAAGTGTGTTATTTGTCTTATACCACAGCAATTTGCCAACAATGAATTTTTTTTAATTAAATAACATTATACATTGTATCAATTTCTATTTACATTTATTACATTACACATTTGTTGCCACTGTGGAAAGCATCATGTATTTGCACAATCACACTGTTTGACTTGTCTTGCAGCTGACACTACTGACCAATCCGAATAAGAAAAATCTGCTGCGTTATACATGAATACAAAATGAAAGATTATTTTCATACCTAATATTTTTTTGGTTCCCAAAATATTATCTATACAGACCACCTGGACCCTGATTTACTAGCTGATAGAGTAACAAGCCTTAAACATGACTTTATCTTTATATGAATATTGCGCCTGTTATCTGTTATGCACATTTGCCTTAATGAATATGAGGAACAATTACTTAAAATGCTTAATACAGGGCAAAGCATTAATTAATTTTGCACCCAGAATGCAATTTCCTAAGCCTGAAAATCACAAAGAAAAGAGTGACTGTAGGAACAAATTAACATAACTAAAACTCAGGCATTAAACCTTAATCATAAAGAATGATAACTAAAGTAATTTGATCAAAGCATTAACTCTAATTAATCTGAATATTCCTGTGTGTGTGGGTAAGTGGGGAGAGTTTACTACTAGTGTACAAAGAGCTGTGCAATGCGAAGTTGTATAACAAGCCATTTAGTCATATCTTAATTCCTTCAATAAATCAGCATCACAAAGTTGTCTGGCTCTGTAGGCTCTAGATAAACAATAAATCATAATAACTCTGAAAAACAAATAAAATTTCAGCTTGATGAAGGAATGCAAAGACTGGTGACCATAGGAGAAACTTGCATTTAATGCTTGATCAATCTGTTATGGTGGCTAGCTTTCCTTTCTGTCATGTCATCCCCATAAACGACACAATAAAAAGGCCCACATATTCCATCCTCTTTTTGAGAGCTATGGCTAATGTAGAGAAACATGCTTCTGTAATCACATAAATAAAGGTCATTGCTGAAGTTAGGGTCAGGGTAAATACTGTACGAAGGGTCTTGCAGGTGATTAAACTGAAGTTCTAAATGGTCACAACCACACCATGATTAAAAATGAACACAGACCTGAACTCAACCCTGCAGGAATCTGAATAATGTACAATGCTCTCATCTAGTTGTAATTAAGTTACAACATTGTCTACCCAAAACACAACATTGTGACAACATTGTGATTACTTACTGGCTAAATGGTTAATACTGTCGCCTTGCACCTCCAGGGTCTGGGTTTGATTCTCGCCCAGGTTCGATTCCTGCCACTGTGTGCATTGAGTTTGCCTGTTCTTCCCATGCTTGGTGGGTTTCCTCTGGGTACTCCGGTTTCCTCCCATAGTCCAAAAACATTCAGATTAAGCTAATTGGCTTTCCCAAATTGCCTGTAGTGTGTGAGTGTGTGAATAAGGTACAAATGTGTGCGCCACAATGGATTGGCACCCCTTCCAGGGTGTACCACGCCACCTCGTGCCCTAAGTTTCCTGGGATAGGCTCCAGGCTCCCATGACCCTGTATACAGGATAAAATGGTATAGATGATGACGACACCTCAAATACAACCTCAAAACAACAGAATATCAACATTTACAGTACTTACAGTATACTTACAGTATTTATGCCACTTAACATCCAATCACATAACATCCGAACGCATATACTGTACAGTCAGGTTTGTAAATTTTGGAAAAAATATATGTTTTTGGCATTTGGCCTCTTTATACCACCACACTCAATTTGAAAGCTAACACTCAAGACGTGAGCGAAGGCAAGGCTTTTATTCAAGGCCACTGACAAAAGTGTGACATTAACCTTTAAAAAATTACAACCATTTTCGTACACATTCTGCGGGGGGCTCATAAATAATAGAACAAATGGCTGATAAGCAGTTTGCATAGCCAGGTGTGACCTGTTCCCTCATTAATCCATGTCTAATCAAGCAGATAAAAGTCCTTGAGGTGTTTCGGGTGTTATGCTTGCATTTGGTAGCTGTTCACTCCTCAACATGAGACAAAGAGGTGTCTATGCAAGTGAAGATAAAAAATAATAATAAATCCACCAGAGAGAATTCTGACCATGGAAAAGAAGAACTCGTTCACACCATCTAGCCAAGTCAATGAATTGTGTCATTGTTAAAGTCTACAGTCAAGAGACAGCTTTATCTCATGTCTCTTGTGCACACGTTCCTTGATTGTTGATTTTCTTTCTCTTTACTTTCTTTCTTAAATATTTCCATGAAGTTCTATTGATGAGGCATAAAAAAAGTTTAGATTTGAAAGTGAACCACAAGTTTAATTAACAAAATGAAGGTGGAAAATTAATAAATGATATTGCTCATGATTTATCACACTGTAGTATCCCATATAGCTTTACTACTGTACTGTAATATGATGCTCGCTTACAGTCCAAAAATCTGGTTTCACAGAATAGATCTTAGCCTTTAAGTATTGAGGCCAGTACTCCTTTTAAATGCTCGAACAGCCAATGATATATATATATATTTTTTTTATTTTGGCTGCTTCCTGATTTTATGGTTTGGTAAATTGCAGTAGTCTAGCATTTTTTTTCCTAAAGTTATTTTGTGGCACTCATTGTTTCAAAAAGCAACACGTGTGCATTTACTAGTATCAGCAGTTACCCTGATCTACCCATGTTTGATTCCCTGGTTTGATTCCATTGAGGTTCAGTGATAAAAATCTGCCATGTAGACAATTTAGTTCCAATGGCATTTTATCAAAGCAATTCTAACTTTCAAAAACGATCTACAACCATATCTGTAGCATTAAATGTAATTCTTATTATTATGAAATACACTTTTAATTAACGCTGCCACAATCGCAATGTTTCAACAACCAATAGTCTTACACTGGGCTGATTGCTCTGCATTAACCTCAAAATTATAGTACCAGTTCCTGAACTGGATCCTGAAATGAACCAAATCTTAAATCTTTTGTTACAATGTATTAGTCTGATGAAGCCCTTTAATCAGTACTAGCGAGTTTCCAGCCTCCATATTTTCTTTTCCAATAGGATTGTAAGTGGTCAAAAAGCACTAGCAGTGACGCCTCCGCTGGCCCAGAGCAATCAGTGCAAACAGCATGACCTCTCTGCACCAATCAGAGATAATCACTAGTTGCTGCATTCTCAAACCACACACTCTAACCCTCACAGGCAGAGAAAGGCAAGGCCAGTACATCAGGGGTAATTACCAGTTTATCATATAAAGCCAAACTGCATTTGTGCAAGTCTGTGCATTAACAGGATAAAATTAAAGGGCAAGTTAAACACAGAAGATTTGACACTTTCCCCAGAAACGCAGTGCATGAACTACTGTATGTTGGAGGTCACTAGAAAAAGACTTATTTCTTTTGTATAAACTGAATTGAAAACATATTTTATCAGAACAAGAACGATTTGTTAAACTGTAGTGCAGAGGTAAGATCTCTGCCTTATTGTGCTTAACCTTCTCATACAGTGTGTAAGTGTGCATGACACAGCGAGACTGGGTGTGAGCAGACTGTATGTGTCAGGATTTAACAAAGGCAAAGAGCAACAAGGATGAGAGAGGGTAGATAAGGGGATAACAGACAGGAGGTACAAGTTAAATTTAGCATTCCACAAAATGTATTTTGAGCTCTTCTCAGCTATAGAGTAACTTCTTTGCACATATAATTCATGAAGGTGGAATTTAACCAAGATTTCATACTTAACAAAGAACACCACTACGAAGGCCTTGCTTTCCTATAATTCTTGGTTGTTTAAGAATAAAATGCAACAATCTTGTTAAATCATTGTGATATTGTAAACCAATGCACTCTAAATATGCAACAGAACATAACGCTCAGAGAGTCAGATGTTAAGTAGATGTAATTCATAATAGTGGAGATATATTCCAAGGCTAAGAGCTAGAGGCAGCAGTGGGCAATATGAGCCTGTCATGCTACTACTGATGGGGTGATATTTTATCTGCCTATTGAGTGCTGCATATTCACACACTCTTATGTCTTGTGCTCTGGTGTTTATGTGCCTCAGTAACCTGCATTATGGCCTATGTGAATAAGTAATAATGACAGATGAGTTTAGCATAGTGACAGACGGTAATAGAGAATCGTTTATTCATGGAACTCACACTGAGCGTTCTCCTATAACCCCTATAAACCCCAATAAAACCCAAGTGTGCCAACATCATCCATCACCTCCCTGCCGTCCACGTTTTCTTGGCGCCATCTCCAAGGCCACCAGTTGCATGCTATTATTTAATTGCACCCTTACCCTGTGTTCTCTGAGGCGTTTCCCTAGCTCAGCAAGACGTTCATGCTGCCTATTACCGGCCCTGATGGGACATCCAAATCACCTGGTTTGAGTAATTGGGGGCCCTGGCCGTTATGTGGCCTGCTTAGCTCTGCATTTTCCACTGTCCATGAAGTGGACATCAGACTGGGACAATCAGTATATTTATCCAGGATTTGATCCTCTGGGTATTTTCTCTGTTATTTTTATCTAAGTTCCAAAAATTTGTTCTGAAAACCTAACTCTAGTTTTGTAGCTAAAGGAAAATTTCTTTCACACAGAACCAACAGTGTTTTGATAAAGGTCATGTAAACTATGTAGGCAAAAGTATGTGGATACCTGGTCATCACACTCAGATTATGTCTCTTAATCAAACTTTTGTCACAAAGATAAAGCACACAATTGTCTTGAATGTCTTTGTAAGCTGTACCCTTAATATTCCCCAAGTTTGCCAAGCTTCAGCGTAGAGGCCTGACCTCAACCCCAGTGAACACCTTCCGTTTGAAATGGAGCAGAAACTGCACCCAGGTTAGGACATGGGCGTGAGACAGTCAGGTGTCCACGTTTCATATAGTGTACGTTTGTCAACAGCAAGTAGAGGGCAAAGAGGATATTACACTAAACTGGGGAAATCCAACAATAGCAGCAAAAAAGAATAGTAAAACTTCTAATATATTTCTGGGTAACAATCTTCTAAATGGTAGCATATTTTCAAATCCCCATTATGGTCAGCAACATCTGGCAACCTTGTTGCTTACTGCCTGGTTTACAGATCTATAAATCCAGACTATGCATCAAAAAGTAATAATGCATGACATTCTTACATGTTGAAATCCTTCAAACTGCTTCTTACTCTCTGGGTTTCTAACACCTCACTGTTTTTTCATGTCACTCAACCACGGGCATTTCGTTGACAGTGTATACTGCCAGTTGCCATGGTTTCACAGTTAGACATATGATAGCACAAACTATAGTCATGTG
The DNA here is from genome assembly GCA_030068275.1 of Clarias platycephalus. Lineage (NCBI taxonomy): Eukaryota > Metazoa > Chordata > Actinopteri > Siluriformes > Clariidae > Clarias > Clarias platycephalus. The sequence goes on along the minus strand of JAQQZT010000039.1, from coordinate 20,619,069 downwards.
TAAAAGTTAGAGCCTCTTTTTTAATTCTATGTTGCTTTTTTGTGTAAAAACATAATAAAAAAATCCGATCATAGCTTTTGGTATTGGTTATCATCATAGGTATTAAGTAAATACAAACTATTATACCTATACCTGGAGAGACCTTGTGTGATTTGTAATAATTGCAGGGGTTGTCTGTGATCTTAATCCCATGCAGACCGGCCATGTCTGTAATTTGTAAAGGAAAAATTCCCCCGCAAATGACCTACATTAATTTGCGGACACTAAGGACCTGTGATAATATTAGTCCTGTGCAAATCAATATGTCTGTGATTTGGCCAGTATTTGGTGGGGTCGTATGCCATTTTTTCGAGGTTTTTGTTTACTGTGCGCTTTTTTATCCATCTTCCATGGAGAATTGGGGCTTTATTATTTATTATTTATTATTCTGGGTGCGGGTGATATCGCTATACACAATACAAGAATGCAATGAGCAGAAAGACAAAAATCATGAATAGGGCTTTATTTTAATAAAATGTAATATTATTTGTAATATGTAGTAAATATTAATGTAATATATAATATGTAATATTATATCTGAAACTCAGATGTGGGGATAATTTTTAAATCCAGTGCGAATGGGACATATGACAAACAACATTTAACTTTTTTACAATGTCATTACTTACAGTAAGTAACAAAAAAGTCAAAAACTCACACAAAAAAGCAGGCAATACTAAGTACCCCATTACTTCTTCCACAGGATTTAAGAGGGAAATTTGTAGCCAGGTGCTGCTAAACATCAGTCCTTGATTAATTGATCATTAGAAAGTGTCCAGACTATAAAAGCAGAAGTTTCGGCAGTTTGCCGGTCTGGAGCATTCAGGCTATTATTTTTTATAACAAAGCTATGAGGGAAAGACATAAACAATGGTCTGAGAGAAGCAAATGTTGCTGTACATCATTTTGGACAGGGTTATAAACCATTTCCAAACAATTTGGAGTTCGACATTCTACAGTGAAAAAGATTATTCACAAGTAAAAAGCATTCATGACAGTTGCCAGTCTCCTCTGGGGTGGACATCACAACACATCACACCTCAAAGTCAGAGCATGCACTCCACCCACCCATCAAAAAAGAAAAATCAAACTTATCTCTGACCCTACAGGTCTCACTGAGCACAATTAGAAGAAGACTGAACAAGTATAGATTGCTTGAAAAGGTTGCCAGGTGAAATCTCATCTGTCAAAAAAAAAAAAAAAGCATGGAAGCACATGGAAGGTTTGACTGCATCTGAACAAACCACAAAGTTTCTGGATCAGTGTGTTGTTGTTGAGGAGTTGCTTGGCCTCAATCCCCAATGCCATGTTTGGCGAAAACCAAACAGTATTTCAGCAGAAACGCGTCATATCCACTGTCAAGCACGTAGTGAAGAGGTGATGATTTGGGCTTGTTTTTTCTAGCCTATAGACATGGGAACCTTGCAGTCATCAAGTTGAAAATGATCTCCTCTGTACGAAAGAATTCTATAGGCACATGTGAGGCCATCTGTCCTTTAGCTAAAACTTTATTCAAAATTATATAATGCAACAGGACAATGATCCAAAACACATACAGTAAATCTACATCATAATGGCTGAAAAATAAAAGAATCAAGGTTTTAGAATGGCCAAGTTCAGACCTCAACCCACTTGAAATGCTGGCGCAGGATCTTAACAAAGCTATGCATAAGCGAATACCCAAAAAACCAAAATCAATGCTGTTAAGACGAATGAGCCATATGATGTGAGATACTGATAAAGCCATACAATTAATTATTACTTCAAGTTATTGCTGCTGAAAGTGGATCTATAATCCATTGAATCAGGGGTACTTAGTATTGCCTACATTTTTTTTTCTTTTTTTGGCTTCAGCTTGGTTAAAGAAATGCTGGCACGGTAAAAAGGTGATGAGTTTTTTTCTGTCTGAGGTTGATATTGCCTAATATCAAAATTGATATTGCCTGATTTTGATTGTTTTTACACAAAAACACAGAATTAAAAGAGGGGTACCAACAATTGAACATGGCTGTATACAGCTACGACATATGGAAAAACCACCCATTTTGACCACAAATCACAAATCTTGCTTACAAAAGAATCAGATTGAATAGTATGTGTATAAATTGTATTAGATTATAGGACCAATATAGTGACAGAATGAACTGACAATGGTGTGCCACTGTCTTTTAGGAACATCTAGCAATTCAGACCCATGACAGGACTATTATTTTGCCTTTTTCAACACTGTATTACACATTAATTTGATAGAAACATGAAAAACCACCCGAGAATTCCTTCTTTTTTTACTTGCTCAAATAGCTGTTCTTGAAATCAATCATAACACAATTAATTTTAAAAATTAGGACAGAGTTACTGTTTGCTATCTCTGTTTTGCAAGGACAAGATAGAAACAGGAAGAAGTAAGAAAAAAGACTGTGAAACAGATGACAATGCTGGCAAAGCATATAAAAGAGGAAAAAGGTGAATAATAGACCATTCATAGAAAGAGAAATACTTTAAAGTAGTCAAAATGAAGAATGAGATTTGGGTGCATAAAAAAAGAAGAACCCAACTGTCAGAGCTTGGCTGTTATACATAATTAATTAACACCTTCTGATCAATCAGTTTTGAGAATCCAACAGCACTGTGATACATGATATATCTATCTCAGAGCTAAGAGCTTAATTTAATCACTATAGACTTTTTAAAGTTCATTTTGTAATCCAAACTTTATGAATCTTCATATTCTTTTCTACCAATAATACACCATAAAATAAAGCCTCCTTTAAACTATGAAACCAATACATTTCGCTTTCATAAGAATGTCTATAGTGTAAATGCAGCTTTTAAAAATGACCTTAAATAAAGTGAAATATTTTGTCGCACCTCTCAAAAATATGTGGCAGGTGGCTGGGTGACAATAAATTGCCCCAGGTGTGAATGTTTGTGTGCATGGTCCCTTTTGATGGACAGGCATTCTCATCCAGGGTGTATTCTCACCTCATGCATACTGTTCTGGGATAGGCTCCAGATCCACTACACCCTGGACCAGGATGAAGCAGTTACAGAAAATGAATGAATGTTTATATGTTTATATTAGTGATTAGAGCTTAGCTATGCTTGCATTTCACATAGAGCACTGTTGGATGAGCTTCAGTCTCCCCTGAGTTTCTCCATTTTTACCTAAGTGTAAGGGTGCTTTAGTCTGATTATGTTTTCTCTCTTGTGTGGTTTGTTTCATCTGGTGCGAACACACTAATCGCACTCGGGTATGGACCAATACAACTGGACCGAGACTCCAAAAAGAGGTGGTCTCGATCCAAATCATCTGGTGAATTCTGGGACGGTTTTCCTGGTGAGAAAGCACACCAAACCAAAACAGGATAAGTGTGCATAGCTGACGGATCTTTGAAAATATATTTAGCTGATGAGCATGTCACAGTTCGATAGGATTAATGCATGCTGTCTGCTGTATTGTCTTCAGATGTGCCTTCAAAGCCTCCAGTGCATCAACATACTGTTGTCCAGCTGTAGTCATGCTTCATTTGGAAAATGCAAGCAATGTGATGAACAATCACCAGGGCGAGGGCCAGCCAGCATACTGTAGGTTAACCTCCATTGTGAAAATGTCTCTCCCATGTCACAGAAAAACGCAGTAGACTATAACACAGGATCTCTTCCTGTATTTCCTGTTTTTTGTCCTTGTGACATACATCTGTCTAATAAGCAGAAAAGACATTCTTGCATGGTTTGAAATGATGCATTTTAGTACGCTTGGATTTTTTTTTCTGGTGTGAACCAAGTGGAAAACGCTACAAACTCTTCAGGTGATTTACTGTAGATCAAATGAACTAAGGTGGTGAAAGTCTATTTGTAGTCCGACATGGTTTTATTTATTCATTATTCATTATGACAGGTTCCAAATCACACATAAATGATTTTAGTAAAATAGTTTGGTCTTGTTTAGTATGTTAAAATTCTGGTAACCCCAGAAGCCAGTCTGTCACACCTAAAATTAGTTTATTGCAACTTAAATCACTCATGTCACAGTTGATGCATTATTAGGAACCTTTGCTTGGGTACATACAGTCCCCCGGGGAATAGGATTAGAGGTCTTAAATCCAGATTTCCTCTGACTGCTGCTCTAATGCAAGATGTCTTTAGTTCATTTCAATGTTTTGATTTGATTCAACATTTCAAATGCATATTATTTTGTGCTGACAGAGTGATAAAACTATTACAGGTAATAACAAATGGCACAAATGAGACAGAAAAATAATCAATACTGTAGATGTATAAATGTTCTGCATTTACTGAACTGCAGAGAAGAAGAATGACCTTATATAAGTCTGAGACTGATGTCACATCCCTGTAAATGTTCATTCCCAGCTTGTGTTTTCAATTCTTACACTAGTCTTTACATGTGATCATTGATTGCACTAATTCCCTTGACATTCATGATTATGAGATGGTCCCCTGTTTAGTCATCTGGTGTGGACAGATTTAAGAGAAAATTTAATTTACCATCCTTTCACTTAAAGTCCTTGATGAGTAGAAAGAGTAGAAGATAGCATGCAGGAAAAAAAATAGATCTTTCACATTATATTAGGTTCCCAACCGCAGCACAGCAGGAAACATCCGGCCAACCACCAAAGCAAAAATTCAACTCGTGTTCAGGTTCATTTTAAAAGTGGCCAATACAGTATGCATTTCAGTTTATTTTAAAATGCTTTATTTCTTTTTTTCAGACTGTGTTAGGTTCAGTCTGTGTCCTCTGCCTAACCCCATAGAAGTGCATATACACACAGGTCACCAAATTTGATATGAGGAGCAATGATTAAAAAAAGAAATCAAATCATGAGGCAGCAGAAAGGTCAGAGACATAAAAACCTGCTCACTTCAGATGAATGACAGGCCTCCGGTTTTGACATCAGAGAAAAATGAGACAGAGTGAGAGAAACAGTGTGTGTAATTTAAACCTAATTGAATATGGTGCTGCCTATAACAACTTCAGTGCACACCATCTACTTTGTCTTTTTGTCTCATCCTTTTCCTATCTTACTTGATTCATGGGAATCTGTAACATGCTACGGGCTCTCAAATTAGTTTGTGTCCAAATGAATACAGGTTAATATGGACATAATTTTGTTAGTGAACAAATATTTACTTGTCAGCTCATACAGTGGCTTGCAAAAGTATTCGGCCCCCTTGAACTTTTCCACATTTTGTCACATTACAGCCACAAACATGAA
>JAQQZT010000039.1:20590800-20603112 GCA_030068275.1 Clarias platycephalus | reverse complement strand
AATAGAAATAAAAATAGAAGTATACTGTACATAAAATAGAAATAAAAATAGAAATATACTGTACAATAGAACATTTTAAAAAAAAATTGAAATTTGGTGGAAGAGATATGGTGTGCAAGTATGCATAAAAAAGTGTCTTATTAAGGTGCTTTATAAGGTGCTTAATATTTAACACTTGAAATCAACTCAATGCCTTTAATGATCATAAGGTGTCAAGTAATATCTACCTGGCCACACCTGGCCATTAAACTACTTATCAGTCAGTTGTAAAATTTTGAGCCTCTAAAAATCCTTACAGGTTAACACAATAATTTTGTTAAGCGTCTTGAATTGACGATGAAACTCTAACATTTCAAGCACATCTTGATTGCTTCATTTTAAGTCCATTGTGGTGGGTTACAGAGGAAAAAATGCCCAGATACTTAGGGGCCTTTTCCACATGCCTGATTTGATCTCGATTTGACATGATATCGAGACCATAGAAAAATCATAGGGAGATCAGTATGGCATGTGGCCCAGGAGCAATTCCGACTAGACAAAAACATGTTCTCCATGCTGGAAGTTTTGAAATTTAGTCCCTGACAAAAATAAAAATCACAACATTTCAGAAGTTATGAAATGATTTGTAGCTGTTTCTAGGTTGTTTGCCCCACTTTTTAATTAGATAAATGAATAAAAATAAATATATAACACATTGTTATATTTAGTGTTCCTTTGTTCCTTGTTTAGTGTTGACATGGACAGATTTGATTCCTGACAATCTATCTATGAATTTCTACGTTCTCAAACATCACTTTGGGATCAGAAATGTGTGAAAGCTCCTTAATATGTAGTCAATTCACAGGATATTAGAGCATGTGACATCTCAGAGTCAAGTGACCAAGAACTCTCAAGAATTTTAAATTGGGACAGTCCTGCAATGCAACATCGCTGTTATTAAATGAATGCACTCTGATTTACATAACCTTAAACGTTGGTGGTATCATGATTAGTTAAAAAATTTTTTGTTAGATTTAGCCTCTTATGTAAAAGAACAAGTGCATTACTTTACCAGTGTTTCATGTTTCTTCCCCACTGATTGCCACAATATCCTACAGTATATGCAGGCAACTGTGTAATCTACAGTACGTTGGGAGCAGAAAGGGTACTGTATTAGACCCCTGCATTACAGATTTACCTGAAGTATGGATGAAGAAAAAGAAACGAGTGTCAGCTGGGAGTTTTTTGGGGTCAGTTTCCACAGAGAGGATTTTGGACATTGTGACCTGTTTAGGAGACACACTTCTGGGATAATCTTCATGACACACTTCTTTTACTCAGAGCTTATGTGAAGCCATTTGCCTTTCTGAGTGATTGCAGAGTCAAAGGCAAAATTACTACAGGTATGAATTTTTATGATTATGTGTCTGTAGTATGGAGATTCTATTCGTCATCTCTTACAATATGTCTATTATAAATGTAGTAATCTAACTTTATTTGGGACTGTTTCCATATCACTCCTTATCAAATGTACAGTACCAAACTGTACTTTACCTTGTTGCCAGTGTGGATTTTTAGCTCTTTTACAATGTATCTGGTATCTTTATTACTTTTACCTGATAAGGTCTTTGTGGTGTATCTATATACTGTAGTTTTTAGAGTTAAACCATAAGTGATCCTTAGAAATGTGTTATTAAGATATAAAGATATGTACTGAAAGTATAAAACATACACTTGATGTCATCACCACAACAAGGTACGGTTTTCAGAGGGAAGATGTCATTGTGTCTGACCTATGAGTCTAAATCTGTCATGCCTTTTAGATTCTAGATGCTTCAGGAGGAAGACTCCTGCCTTTGTTCATTTTATCAAGTATACTGAACAATGCACCTCGCTTAGGAGATAGAGTTGCTTAGGAGATGTACCACAAAGCATGGAAGTCTTTTCAGCACACACACATACATACACTTCAACACTGAAAAGCCCCCAAGAAGCTGGGAGACCTTGCATTGTTCATCAGTATTCCTGTGGCTGCTATGCACTCACACACACACAGAGCCCAGCTGCGGGACCTCACACTGTTCATTTGTATTCTTGTGACTGGTTGAGCTGCGCTCAGCGCGAGACCGCCCCTCCATTCCCTCTGCACCAGCAGCTCACACCTCCCTAACAAGAACACTCACCATATGCAAGGTGGCAGGCCTCTTCTTCCATCCAGTACAGATGAAATCACCCCAGACAATTCACAGGCCTCTCATTTGCCCTGTCTCTGTGTCAGATATGGACCACAGAGGTAGCAGTTCTTTTTAACGAGTAATTGTTCCGGCAGCATAATTGCGCTTTAATAAAAGACAGCAGAATGACGAGCTGTTACCATAATGAGCGGCTCTGTCGCCTCCTCTGCGATCACTTTCCTCGAACTTTGTCTCCTGCACACCCTTGTGGACCAAGTCTTTATTTTTTTTCTCACTTAGTGTGAATTTAAAGGCTTCATTTATTCTGTTTTCTTTATTGGCTTTGCCTAATCTTTTTGTCTAAAGATAAGCTAATTTTGTCATGTAGGAGATATACAGTAGCTAATTCATGTAGAAAATACGTAAAATGATAAAGGCAGACTTGGATGTAAAGCGTTACTGAGCAACACAATTAAAGAACAGATTTAAGCATAACTGTTAATAAGAAAATCCATGGCAAACAAACTGTACAGTATAATCACCAACTGTTTTTGGGCACTGGATTTCCAATTATTAATGAACTAATACTGTAGGTGTTGAAACATACAGTACTGTATGCCGGAGGTAACAACAGCACTGAGCCTCTACACATTATGTGTAACAAGGCTGATGACTCTTGTAGTGAGCTTTTTAAACACTCCTTCATACAGAACATTTCAAGCTCTTTTATATTCTTAGTTTTGTTCTTGAAGATATCATTCTCTGATGATATCTTCAATTCTGACCGCACCTTTTCAACAGGGGTCAAAACCAGAAACTGAATTAGTCATTAAAAAATACAGATTCATTTTGTGCCTTCACCCACTACAACATCGATTCGGTTGTGTGTTTAAGATTTTGTTGAAACATTCATCTATTACCAACTCATACAACTCATACAACTAGCAAAGGCAACCACGTTTCAAGCTAAAATCCGGAACTTTAGAGTCCTTTAGTATGCCATTAAACTCCCAATTTAATGGCTAGTGGTCTGTGGACCACTAGCCACAAACCAACTTGAAAGCTGATCCTCATCCATATTGGACAGTGGTTGTGCAATCCTTGTGTTCAGGCCACTGATCATCACTATACATTTACATTTAACCTCATGAAACAATTAAATCATTAAATTCTAAAACCTATCTTAGGGTAGTTCTTCACCACCCTTTCTCACTATGTTCCTCACCGTCGAGTCTGAGCCTGTACACTCATGTACCCAATACCAGCCAAAACGTATTTGTATAAAACTCTTACATTATTAATCTGATTAAATACATTTAAGTGCCTTTCTGCTTATTGTAACAGATTGCTTAGTGTTTTTTATTCCTTCCTCAGATATAGACTGTTATTGACAGAAGAGAGGATATCAATATAGGTAGAGCAAACTTTACTTCACTCAGCAAACAAAACCAACTCATGGAACAGAAACAGGTCGAAACCCACAATAGCAAAACAGGAATAGACGGCTTGGTGAATGAAGTATACGGTGCACAGAGCAAAGGAACATGCAGCCTTAAATACACAGACTGATCAGACCACAAATGGAGAACAGGTGAGATTATGACACAACAGGGAGAACAACCAATGGCAGTATATGGGGGTAGAAAACCATGAATCTAAACAATAAGCACATGGTAACATAAAAAAAATAAACCTAACAATGTGGAAGTGCTTCAAAGTAATAATGTGCAGAGAGCCGTACCATGCAATACTCAGCGGCAACTAAGACCCATCTTAGTTCTCGCTCTCGCTCCCTCTCATGTTTAAAGCCCGTTGATTAATCCAAGTACTGGGTGACAGAGATTTTTTTTTACATATGTCCATACTCAAAAATATGTTTTAGAAAAACATGAAATAATCACAGATAGATTTACTGTAGGTAAAGTGACCACTGGCTTGCAGTTAAAGGTAAGGTAAGTGGTTCCTCTTAAAGGGTGCTGATAGAGATGAAGAGCTCCTCTACCAACATACAATATGCAAATTGGTCAACCTCACTTACTCACTCATCGTCTATACCGCTTTATCCTGTATTCAGGGTTGCGGGAACCTGGAGCCTATCTCAGGAGGCTTAGGGCACGTGGTGGGGTGCACCCTGGACAGGGTGCCAATCCATCGCAGATCAAATACACATACACTCATTCACACACTATGAGCAATTTGGGAACGCCAATCAGCCTAATCTGCAGGTCTCTGGACTGGGGGAGGAACCCGGAGTACCTGGAGGAAACCCACCAAGCATGGGGAGAACATGCAAACTCCATGAGCATATAGGTGGGAATCGCGTGTCTGGCTGGAAATCGAACCCGGAATTGGAGAACCTATAGTATGTCAGTAAGTTAAAAAAAAAAATATGCCTTGCAATAATTTTGGCCCTTGTACGTACTGTACAGTATGTGACTTGCAAACGATAAACCTAACCTTTTTATTTGTCATAATTCTTATATTTTCATTTCATATGTAAGTGTAACAAAATTCATGAAAAAAAAAAAAACAATAACACATGTATACACAAAGGAAAACATGCCTGACACCCAGTCAAACAAATGACAGTTTTCTAAAGGCTATTCTTGTGTAAGACAGAAATATACCCTCGATGGGATGTCACAACACTGCGTAATATTATGCATAGGTTTATTTTATTTATTATTTTTTTACACATATGCAATTTAGATTAGCCACTCTTACAACAGACATTTTTATCAATGTGGGAGGAAACCAGAAAAGCCAGATGAAACACACACAGCCATTAACCCAAGTACAGGATCAATCCAGGGACCCTGGAGCTGTGAGGAAGCAACTCTAAACTTTAGTGTACTACTGAGCTATACCAGTAATGCTAGATGTGATGGTATTACATTGACTATGCCGAGGATTCACAATGACCCTGTGATATACAGAACACTGCCTGGCCAAAAAAAAAAAAAGGCTTTTTCAGAATGGCCCAAATTATTGGGCAGCCTCAAGCTAAGAAAACTTTAAAATAGCTGGAATTGGGTTAAGAACTGTGCAAAGCATTATTAAATCCTGGAAGGATAGTGCTTAACCATCCATTTCCCAGAAAGAAATGGATGAAAATACCCACAAATTACTATGATCTGAGATCACTTAAACACTTGGCAAAGCAGCATCTTAAGAATTCAACAGTAGAATTAACAGCCATGTTGAAAAGTATGAGGTGAACTCAAAGGATCGGGACTAATGATTGTGTGGCCATGGGAAAACCATATATTATTGGGATTCATTATAAAAAATGCTTCAATTTGCTGGGAGTCATAAAGATTGGATATGTAGAATAAAGAGCGTTTCTGGGTGGCTATCTGGGAGAAAGATTTTCACACATAAATTTGTCATTACATTGTGCGCCATAATCAAAGCTATAAGTGGTTGAACGAAATATTTGATTGTGTGGCTTTCATCAGGCAGCGTACTTGTGTAATGCATTCTGATGACTGAAGTGATGGATCACTGATGGCTGTAAACATGACCATGATTTTTAATGCATAATATATATATATATAAAACATAAAATATATAACCCCAATTTAAATGCATACTGTATGTAAAATACTATTCTACCTCAATCACAGAGGAAGTTTAGATTATTTAACAGTTGGATCAGAGTGTGGGTTCTGAGGTGGGGAGGGAAATACATTGTCTTCATTCAACATGATGAGATGTCGCTGCTGTACCAGAATTAAGTCATATTGTAACAATTTCAAACTGAATATATAGCAACAAAATAATTTTCTTGTTTACAATGCAAAGTAACTTTTAAAGAGGGGCAGAAGTAATCACCACCTTTTGCCAGGACTTACGTAATGACTGCATACAAACAAGCAGCACAAGAGTGTTAACTTATTGAAAGTACTGTATATGGCCTGTAATGTCTGAACTAATATTGTGTAGTAAAAAGAAACTATACAACATCCTGTTTCTTAATTGAATCATCCTTTTTATGTGAAAATTAACTCTTTTTTTTTTTTTTTACTTTAGAATTTAATATAGTACAGTGGTACTATTAAAAACACCATTTAATCTCTGACCATTTGCTAGTCATATGCATGACTAATGCTACATGCTTTGATAATGAATTGACCAAAAGTTAAATACTATACTGTATACATAAACAATATTTACCATTAACAACTTAATTTTTAATATTATATATACAGTATATACATGTCAAAATAATGATGCTTAAGCATAGAACCAAATGCCCTTTTATTAACATCTGTTTCTATTGATGTAGGATAGTTGAAAAAAAAAATTTCATTTGCATTTGGCATTTTGAATGCATCTCCAGTGACCACTTACGTTGTGCACATTTATTACATCAGTCTTCCAATGCATTTGTTTTTATGCAGAAAAGTCATGATAATCTTCTCAAGTATCTATACCCACATTTTTCTATCCTCCCCCTTTCTTTCTCTCAATCTTTGCAATATACACTGATGAGCCATATAATAATATACTACATAACATTAACACACTGATAACATTGATAATCAATTATACCAGTAAACTAGTGACAGGATCATGGGCACACTAGACTCACCCATGCCCTCAGGGATCCGCAAGGCCAGCCTGTCTGGTCCGATCGCACCAAAAGCTAATGCAACACAAATTGCCAAATAAAGTCAATGCTGGTCACTACAAAAAGGCACCAGAAGAGCCAACTGTGCACAGGGCATGGCAGACAAAGATCCCAAGGCCTCCGACACAACCTCCAATCTCCCCAGATCCCCATCAGAATAAGCACCAATGGGATGCACTGAACAAACAAGTCCGATCCACGGGGGTCCACCCTGCAACCCACGGCACCCAAAGGATGAATTTCCAACATCCTGGTGCTAGACACACTCTCTGCCCTTATACTTTGCCATTTTTCAAATTAATATTTAATTTAAATAGTTTAAACTTATTATTAATATATTCTTTAAATAAAACAAAAAACAATATATCGGCATGCTTCAACTGAACCCAATCTAGCTATCCTGTCATCAACTCTGCTGTCTGTGAAGATGGCAAAAACTGTGCCAATTTTTATGTCTATTTGAGCTTGTTGCAATTCTCATTTTGACCTGTAGATGCCATAATTAGCTGATGGGGAGCTAAGTGGGCCTGCTGAGCACATTGCCCAATGTCACATGTAGAAGATTGAGACAGATACCAAAAAAGGAAAGTTGTTTTATTTAAATAGGTAGCCAAATTCAAAACAGCGTTCAAAAGCAATGTCCAATAACAAAGGCAGTGAGCAAACAAAACAGGGTAAAGCAAACTCAAGAACAGATAAAAAAAAAAAAAAAAAAGTAGAAAATTCACACTGAAACAAAATGACTCTGTAATGTTAGGCATTAGGACCAGAATGTTTACTTCGCAACAAGACAAAGAAACACAGGTTTTTATACATAGCAAATAAAAGTGTGACACTCAAAGCACTTGTGAACGATCTTGACACACAAGGGAGACAACTAGTGGCAAGATGGGGAGGAGCGTAAACAAACAACAACAGAAGGCAGAAGTTGGTGGCATCACCCTGTCAACTGCATTGTGTTTGACACCCCAAAGCTGTGCGACTGTGCAGCAGGAGCAAATTAACAGAGAATCAGCTTAGGTTAATCATTTTCAAAATAATTGGTGAGAAGCCTTTAATTTTACAAAGTAGAATTAGGTGGTCCTTTGTTATTGTCTCAGATGCATAGAAACAGTTTTGAGGCCAAACTATGAAACGTGGTCATGCTCCTGACTACTTCCAAATGTTTCAGTGAAAATGTATTTCTAGCCTTCTTCCACACAGAAATCACTTTATAAAGGCAATTATAGTGCAGGCCCCCCTGCACTTTCCCTTGCATTTTGAAATTCACACACAAGCCACAAATTTGACTCTAAGCCACCTCAGTGTCTGCAGTTAAGCATGGCATAGCATTTCACTATTAGAATCGGCATGGAATTTAACCCAACACCCTCTGCGTCTACATTTGTCGGAAATGCAGCACATACAGTTGCTACAGTTGGTGACTGACTTAACTGAGTGTTAAGGTGCTAGCCCTGCAGATAACCCTGCATGTTTACACCACTCTCTAAATGTAGCACTCTCACAGTTTCCAAGTTCATCACAGTTTCTAAAGTTATCAATAATCTGACCAAATTATACTATATTTTCAAAATGAATATATCGTTTAATATATGGTTACACGTGCATTTGTGGCTTTTTTGCCATATGCCATGCACAAGAATACAGGTTATCCAATACACAAGCAAAGAGATTTGATTCAACCTGAATGGCATTAGTGGGACATTTTGGGGATGTGATTGTTTGAATTAATGTGTGTATCTTCTATGTTTATCTCCAGCTTGAAATATGAATATCTCAATGTAAAGATTATAAACTATAGAGTATGGAAAGCAGTTTTCTGCTATAACCTGAGTTACTTGTCTGTGTGATATACTGTAAGACAATGTGTGCTTTTGACGGTCGAACAGGTTTTGGGCTCCAGGCTCTAACTGCTGCAAACTGCATACTATGCCTGGGGGAACTGCTCTTTCAGGGGGGCAAATTATTTTACTCACATCTGGTCAAGTGGCACAATTTTGGTTTAAAGTGAGCTTTGCGATTTTTAAGACTGCAGGATAAGCACTAATTCCTCTTTTTCGATGTACATTGAAATGATGTAGAGGTTACTGTGAAAGCTGTGTGCATAGAGCAAATACGGGCTTTACTACAGATATTGTAGCAGTCAGATTGCTTTCAGACGTGCAAGTTAGACGTTTGCATGAACACACCTGTTTTAATGATGAGAACACTTACTGTACATAACCCTGCTATTACAATTTCACTTTGGAGTGATGCAGCAAGTTTCCCACTTTTCTCCTAAGGAGAGTTATTGTCTACATTTAACGTTTGAAAAGACTACATTTTTGGCTTGGAGTAAATATTTGATATAGTTTGAGGTTTGATTAACTTCATTAAAAATGCAACGGTACCCATTCGAAGGCGTGCCCGTGCAGTAAGATAAAAAATGCCTGTAATATCTGACGCCATCTTTCAGACTTTCAGGCTTCTTGAAATTTCAAAATGCAGATCTGCTTGAATGGGCTGACAGAAAAATATTGACATTTTTTTCATGACGGCTTTTTTTTTTCATTCTTAGTATAAATAGGTTACTCAGTAGACTCGAATGAGACGTACAGGTAGAGATACACATTAGGACCTATGGGTTTGTGCGCTCCATATTAGAAGCAGTTACCTGCGTAAAGATTTAGGCCGGATGACGTTTTATTGGTTTCAGACACGGGCACTAATTCTTAGACGTCCTTGGAGAGACGGACACGAACTTTAGGATGGTGTTTAAACCTGAGTTGTGCTCAGTGAGGGGTGCTGCTGCGTTCTCGCTGCTTTGCTCAGTGTGACGCCGCGCAGACTTTCAGCGCCATTGCCGTTTAATGACGGGGGTAATGTGCCGTGATCGAGGCTATTAAACACCACGGCAGGTAATTATAACACACAAATATAATCACATTAGCGTGTCAGCCGATCTGTCTTTTGCGCTGTACGCGCGCGCGCCGCGGTTGCGCGTAATAAAGAGCAGGCGCGCACAAGGTTATTGACTCAACTTTCCAAACTCCGATGGTGACATTGTTACAGAGGAAAGAAAGGCATCTCAGAAGGCTGTGAGACTGTAGCAGGGGCTCGAATGAGACGAGAGAATCACGGTACAACTCATGGATCTCGGCACATTGCGCATCCGCGGCGGCTGAGCTTGTTTATGAAGCCCTTTGAAGAATAATGAATAAAGAGCACGTAGTGACAGTAAAAGAAAACTCACCGATTACAGCCAGCTGGAGCAAATAAAGTCTGATCAGGTCCATTCTCCACAGAGCCATGAGTCCGGACAGAGGAGAGAGTTTTTAGACTTGAGTGACCACCGAGAAATCAAAGTTAGACAAACAGAGTGCAGCGGTCGGGGTTCAGCGCCGCTTTAACAGTCCGGAACTAGTAGAGACCCAAAGCGCGCGCCAGATGCAGGAACAATCTCGGATCATGGTTTTCTCCAGGTAACAGCTGTGACGCTGGATGAATTCAAATAGTTGCGCAAAAAAAAAAAAAAAAAAAAAACGTACAGCGGTGCACCCTCACCTGCTCTCACACGGATTCACACAATCGGGATCAGGCTGTTTTACAAACATACGTCGTGATGCGCAGAGCGCGGAGTGTGTTGGTTGTATCCTGAAGTGAGATTGGCGTTGCGGTGTGTGTGTGAGGGGGAGAGAGAGAGAGAGCGCGCAGATAAAGTGTCAGGGGAAAAAAGGGAAAATGGACCAATACACTTGGTTAATCACAAACTTATCTATCTATCTATCTATCTATCTATCTATCTATCTATCTATCTATCTAGCGTAATAAATTGCCATTTATGCTTAAAATAAAACATTTGTTTAAAACATTACAGATCCTGGAAATACTGAATTCTGAACTGTAAATAAGTCATGAGCCACATTTCTACATTTTCATTTCATTTGACAAATCTTTAATCTGTATCACTCTCACACACTTACACTGTGTTTGTGTGCTTCTTGGGCACCTGCAGACAAATTTGCTTAAGGAAAAAGCAATATTTGCAGCATTTGACAAACATGACTGAATGAAAAGGCACATGTTGCATGTTGTGCCTGTTTATCACTGTGCTAGTAGATATAAATGTGTGTGTGTGTGTGTGTGAGAGAGAGAGAGAGAGAGAGAGAGAGAGAGAGACTATTTCTCTCTGTCATACCCTTATATGCCATGGTGCTCTGAGCTGTGTGCTGTTTGTTAATAATCGTGTTATAATGTCAGGGCTGCAGTTATGGCAGTGTCATCTGCAGGGGGAAACCAAGTGGGGAGATTTGGCAGGGGACAGAGAAGCATAGTAAGTGAAGTCAAGCCGGCAGGGGTTTGGCACAGCCTCCTATCTCTCAAGCTGCATGTCTGTGGCAACAGGCATGTTAACAGCCCATCTGTTGAGAGAGAGAGAG
Source organism: Clarias platycephalus (assembly GCA_030068275.1). NCBI lineage: Eukaryota > Metazoa > Chordata > Actinopteri > Siluriformes > Clariidae > Clarias > Clarias platycephalus. The sequence continues at coordinate 20,591,908 of JAQQZT010000039.1, read as the reverse complement.
AGAGAGAGAGATGATGATGATGATGATGATAAGATTTTAATCAGCATTGCTTATTAACTTCAAATAATACATTAAGGTTATTTATACTCTCAAAATAATTGCTCTTACACTTTCAGTAGGAGCATATCTAATAAGTGCTCATAAAGAGTTTGATGCTACCACTGCAAATACCATTGTATTTAAGCATAAGATGTTCAGGACTTTGTTACAACAAAAAGATCGTTTACATTCATGGTCAATGTACAATGAGATATTGTTTGGATCAAGTCAGTAGATCACAGTTAATATAAAATAAACTATACAAATAAAGACCAAGTTTACTCACTCACTCACTCACTCATTGTCTATACCGCTTTATATTCGATACAGGGTCTCAGTGCGCCTGGAGCCTATTCCAGAAGACATCAGACCTGAGGCCGGGTTCACCCTGTCTATCACAGGAAATACACAGACAGTATATGCACATACACTCACACACTCATTCGCACACTATGGGTAATTTGGGAACAGCAATTAAGCTACTGCATGTCTTTGGACTGTGGGAGGAAACCAGAGCACACAGAGGACCCTGGAGGGTCAAGGCAACAGTGCTAACCACTAAGCCACCCTGTTGCCAGACCATGTTCAAATCTAAAAAAAACAATGTCTGTAAAAATAAAGTAAGAACCTACACGGTAGGTTGAGAAGAAAGTAATCATATGCACACAGGTATACATGCAAGTTCAGTATAAAAGATTGCACAGTGCAAGTGTACCACAGGGTGCCACACAGAATAAGTATTTACATTTTATTGCAATTAGAAACGGTGTTGTGTCACCATAATGAGAAGCACTTTTCTGGTGTTATAATATGTAAATATGATGTGCGGAACTTTCATGTAAAAATCTGCCATTCAAGTAAAAACAAACATAACATCTTCAAATGGGCTTAAAAGAACTATGAGCATGTAAAAAATACACTTTAGTGTATTACAAATGTATTGAAATCTTCGATAATACATTGCAAATATACCAACAAAACGTTGTACCATAAGGACTGTGTATTTCAACAATAATGTTGTAAAAATCCAAATAACTTTACAGATCTTCATTGTAAAGTGTTTAAACAA